>CM057812.1:35830752-36430752 GCA_030067965.1 Latrodectus elegans
GTGTGTGTGTGTGTGTGTGTGTGTGTGTGTGTGTGTGTGTGTGTGTGTGTGTGTGTGTGTGTGTGTGTGTGTGTGTGTGTGTGTGTGTGTGTGTGTGTGTGTGTGTGTGTGTGTGTGTGTGTGTGTGTGTGTGTGTGTGTGTGTGTGTGTGTGTGTGTGTGTGTGTGTGTGTGTGTGTGTGTGTGTGTGTGTGTGTGTGTGTGTGTGTGTGTGTGTGTGTGTGTGTGTGTGTGTGTGTGTGTGTGTGTGTGTGTGTGTGTGTGTGTGTGTGTGTGTGTGTGTGTGTGTGTGTGTGTGTGTGTGTGTGTGTGTGTGTGTGTGTGTGTGTGTGTGTGTGTGTGTGTGTGTGTGTGTGTGTGTGTGTGTGTGTGTGTGTGTGTGTGTGTGTGTGTGTGTGTGTGTGTGTGTGTGTGTGTGTGTGTGTGTGTGTGTGTGTGTGTGTGTGTGTGTGTGTGTGTGTGTGTGTGTGTGTGTGTGTGTGTGTGTGTGTGTGTGTGTGTGTGTGTGTGTGTGTGTGTGTGTGTGTGTGTGTGTGTGTATAAAGTTTATTTTCACTTGTGCGTCGTGCTCATACAGGATTGAAATTAGTTTTCAGATTGGAAAATTAAACATAAACAATCGTCTTCAGTAACTTTGTTTTTACACAGTCAGTTGTTTTGCACAAAATTGCGATTTATTTTGCTTAATGCAAATTTGTAAGTCTAGAAAAAGTTTACTTTTGTAATCCATCTGAGTAGCCTGATAATTTCATCATATAAATAAACAATAACTGTGAAAAATCTTTCGTTCTGATAATATATGGATGAAGTGATAGAAAGAAATTTTATAACAATTTTTGCATCTAGTTTTTTAAATTATAAACACAGCTTGCATAAAAGAATGGTTAGCGCTATTGACTTCTGTTCAATAATTCGTTTGTTCGAATACCACCTTTGGCATGGATGATTGTAGTGGTTTGGAATCCACTTTCAACCGTAGATCTTGGTTTAATTAGCACTTGTGCGCAAAAATGACCATTGAGCGAAAACAAACCCAACCTTTAGTATGCAGAAGATTATCTAACAATGGATTGTAAGCCAGGAGTTTGTGTATTTCTTCCCGTCTAATTTAGTGGTGCGTAATTAAAGTGGAGTAGCTAAAAAATCCAATGAACAGTTTTTTGGATCTTCGGCTGAGTCAGGTATAGAACACTCCACTCTTATTCTAGAGAATAATGGCTTTTCAAACCTTTTCCAACAACTTTACTCATGTTGAGTTTTTCTCAGTCTTTTCAGCGAAATTAAATTACAGATTCTTGTCTAATTAGCATTCTTGTGCAAAAAAAATGACTAGTGCATAGTAAATAAACCAAATTTTTTTATTTTAGAAAATTTAAAAAAAGGTAAATTAGATTAAGTTTTTGTAACATGATTTCGTCAGCCTATTTCTGCCGATCATAGTTACTATACACAACTAACTGTTACCAGAACTATAATTTTGAACCACGAGCAAATGAAGAGGTCGACACTTGACAAAGACTCTCCTCTCCACACCACACTAAAAAAAGGCTGATCCACAACACTTTTTTTTTTTTATATTAGAATAAATTCAAAAAATAGCAACATTTTTTGTGACTGTGCTTCAGGAGAACATTTACAGCTTCTGAGATATATTCTCATCCATTCATATAATATGTCTGGAGTATTTTCTTGTATTGTAACCAAACTTGCCAATAACGGGACTTTATGGAGATTTTATTGCAGAAGTTGTATGATTCTGGCACGATATTAAAATAAAAATGGCAATTATCTGGTACTTCATTTTTAGCCTTCTTCATAATTGTTTTTTATTTGCTCTATAACTGCAACAAATATTATTTCCAGTCCAGTGAAATTGAAAATATTAATTTTTCTATAAACTTCGCTAAAACAATTTGTTTTACTCTCAAATATTTTTGTTATATTTCGTGAAATTATATATATATTTATTAAAAACAGACACACTGTATACAGGCTACAATGGAAGTACTGGAAGTAAGGGGATGCGCTTTTTCATCGTTTGCACAATCACGTGACATTAATATGTCTTAAAGTTTTTTACAAGAGTGTGAGATAAAATCGGCCAACCCCATTTTTTTGACACAGAGATTGGCACAGGAAAAATTATTAATTTAATCTTTTTCATGCTTTTCTGAAAATTATCATGCAAAATTTTAAAAAAAAACGCATTTATTTTCAGTAAAACACAAGTAGAATCAGTTTTATTTAAATTTTACTAAAACAAATTGTGTTTCGATCAAAAGGAACTATTTCTTCGTACGTAAAATTACATGAAATGTGGACACGCAAGGTTCGCGACGTGTACACGGCCTTTCTTTCAACAAAAATACGCCACTAAAAAGCTTCTTTTCATATCATTTGCACATTTCCGAGACATTAACGTGTCCCAAGGTCCTTAAGAGGCGTATGCGACGAAATCGGTCATCCTCAATTTTTTACTATTTTCTTTACCTCCGGATATAGGAAATATAATTATATTTTCAGAATGTTTCATGGTTTCCTTAAAATTAAATAGCAATGAAATGGTGGTTTGGAATCCACTTTCAACCGTAGATCTTGGTTTAATTAGCACTTGTGCGCAAAAATGACCATTGAGCGAAAACAAACCCAACCTTTAGTATGCAGAAGATTATCTAACAATGGATTGTAAGCCAGGAGTTTGTGTATTTCTTCCCGTCTAATTTAGTGGTGCGTAATTAAAGTGGAGTAGCTAAAAAATCCAATGAACAGTTTTTTGGATCATGTTAATGGATGAGTCTATATTTATCCTCTAACTTACAAAGCACAGTGTTTAATATAGACTTATCATTATGCCTTTTAACGATGACACCTGTGTACAAATCTGGCACACATATTGTGGCTCAAAGATTTATTAAACATTAAGAGATGAAAACGTCATTAGTTTGATTTAGAATTTTGAAAAAATATCGCCCCAAGACCACATCTACAGAAGGATCGGCTATGACGGTATTGGAATGAATTCTTAGCACCATTTGTAAGATTGTACATTTTAGAAGTTGGTTTAATTTTTTCTCGCTCATCGGTTTTTTTTTTTTTTTTTTTTTTTTTTTTTTTTTTTTTTTTTGCACAAGAGGGCTTTTTTGACCACAATCTATAGTTTAAAGAGAATTTTAAGCGGTTACAAACATCCAACCGCGATATGGGACCCGAATCCACGAACTGTGGCACCAAAGGCCAAATTATTCGGCACTTTGCTTGGCGTGTAGTACTTGGTAATGCTTTCATTTTAATCAGCAATATCATATAATCCTATGAAGCTTTCATGGGCAATGATTATCTGATAAGTAAAGGAATTATACGTTTGGATTGGATAGAATATTTTTTCAAACAAGAATTCTTAATATGCCCTCAGCGGTATTTTGCACACAGTTTTCCATCCTAAGCAACTTTTACAGATTTGGAAATGGCTTTACAAAAAGAATGGTTATTACTTCGCTTAATGGAGATTGATCCCCCTTTTAAGGAAATACCGTCAAATACTGTTAACACTTGAATGTAGATGAGACTTTTTTCATGTAATTCATTAATAGAACATTTTATTTATATTGATATTTAATATTTTTTGTAATGATTACAATATGACATCATCTTGTAACTTGTGAAATTGTACTATTATTTTCATCTTTCTTATTTTCTTATTTTGGCTCATGAATAAACATATGCTCATGAATATAATTTCTTGTCTATTTCGCGGCATTTGCTAATTTTTCTCCTTTCATAGCCACATGCTTAGATATTGAAAGTGACTGTGTTTCTTAAATAAATGTTAATTAAAAAATTTCATACATTATTATGCTACATAAGCTGAACACATTCTAATATCAACAGGATTATCTTAGCAAACTGTTTTTACATGTAGCATTTTAAAGCAATAAATAAATGCATAAATATTCATTTCGGTTTATGAGTTTACAGACCTTGCGCGTTGCGTACTTATAACACAAGAAGTTAATTTCAAATGGAAAAACTGAATTAGGCTTATACACATGTATACATAATGAAATAAACCTTAAGCAAAATCGCTTGAATAAATATAATAATTAAGCAAAAATATGATTTAACCTAATTTCAAAACAATATTTTATCATTTCAATAAAATAAAGTAGCTTAAAAAAATCTAGCAACAATTTTTAGAATTCTGAAAATTACTTTCACAACATTTTGCACAGTTACCATTTTCTTATGAAAATATTTGTGATAAAGTAACCTCAAGGAGGTTAATATAAAGCATGCAAATGTCTTGATTATATCAAATAAGGTATTAAAAGTTCAATCACAATTGCGTCAAGTTTTTTTTTTTTTTTTTTTAAAGAAAACACTCTTTTAAATATGCAGCTAAAATCAACCACAAAATATTTTTAAATGAAAAAACTGTAGAATCTGATTTAAACAAACTTCGTTCAACTCAGAATTTTAAAAGATAACGATATTTCATAAATTTATTTTGATCTAGATAATTAAATTTGCCAATGTTTAAATTATTTTTAAAAATAAATGTTAGGTTGCATTATATTTGATGAGAAATTTTTAATGGGACTATCAATATGGAATATAATATATGGAATACCTTCGTTTAATTATGGGATTTGGGCACATTTACTTTATTTATATTGTCGAATATTCATTATCCTTTTTAGAATCAGAACTTCACAATATTTCATTTTTAATTGAATTTATTATATTCATCAATCTGTTGTTTTTCAGTGTCAAAATTTGCCGCATTTTTTTAAGTTTATGAAATAATTTGGTGCTCATGTATAACATTTGATAATTTTGCTAACAAAAGTAAAAGTTAATTACGTACCTTTGAAAATGTAATATTATTGAAATCGTTGTTCTTACAACAAACATTGTAGGTATTTTTTCCTAGTTTTGTAAGCAAGAAGTATTGGAAACACAGAGTTACGTTAGGAACTTACACCAAATGAACCATTTAAAAAAGTTATAAACAACCAAAATCACGCGCAAGCGTACTTCTGAATATTTTTGTAGGTGGTGAACAAATCAATGTATCAATGTTTCAAAAGGCACGGCCCGTTTAGCCTAATAGAAAACATGAAGATCATTTCTAACCCACTCGAGCCTTCCTTCAACATGCCACGTATCTGTCCAGTTGACGGCTTTGCCAAAGTCTTTCTCAATACTGATATAGAAATACTGATCTGTAACAAACAAAAATCCACAAGCATCTGATTATCTCAGACAGTTGGCTGTTGAAGTCATCAGTAACATCCCTGAAAATACCATAAAGTTTTATACATATGGAAGCAAAAATGACCTTAGTCAGACCGAAAACAGAATTTTTTTTATCGAAAAACCACTGTTTGAAGCTTTTTAGACGTAATCCAAATAACTGCTCGGTCCTTTGGAGCACACTTTTCGCCATAAACGTCTGATTGCAACGATCTTCAGTGATATCTATGCTGAAGATATTTGGATACTTAGTGACAGTCGTAGTGCTATTCAGCTTTTACAAAACTGGCATCAAGTCAGTGACCAAGTGGGTTTGCAAATACTCGAAATGCGTATTCCAAAAATGAGCTGTTTACATTCACTGGATACTCTCTCATGTCAATGTCTCAGGTAATTAAATTATTAATTATGTTGGCCAAAAGGGGCTCCATAGAGACATAAACTGATTCCGATTCACTCACTTTCCACGAAATTTCTTCTGTATGTAAAGGCAAATGCATACAAGAATGGCTCATTTCTCCTGATTTACGTTAATATTCTAGAAAGTTTCCAGAAGCATTCTTGATCTCGAGAGTTGTCGAATATCGCAGCAATTTCAAGAGTAAACAGTGACTATCTTAAAGGATTAACTTTCATCTCCAGCTGCAAAGTTTTTCCAACCTGCAACAAGTGTCATCTAAAAGCAGCCTCTCCAGAACATGTCCTGGACTGCAAAGTTTTTCCAACCTGCGACAAATGTCATCTAAAAGCAGACTCTCCAGAGCATGTCCTGGACTGCAAAGTTTTTCCAACCTGTGACAAATGTCATCTAAAAGCAGCCTCTCCAGAGCATGTCCTGGAGTGCAAAGTTTTTCAAACCTGCGACAAGTGTCATCTAAAAGCAGCCTCTCCAGAGCATGTCCCGGACTGCAAAGTTTTTCCAACCTGCGACAAGTGTCATCTAAAAGCAGCCTCTCCAGAGCATGTCCCGGACTGCAAAGTTTTTCAAACCTGCGACAAGTGTCATCTAAAAGCAGCCTCTCCAGAGCATGTCCTGGACTGCAAAGTTCAAAGTACCTAATAACATCTCTATTTCCAGTGACTGACTTTTGACTTTGCAAGAATACATAGACTTATGAAACAGATATATCTGTTGCTAGATCATAAAGGATTAGTAATAACACAACATTGGAGACACATTTACAAAAAGACCATACATAAACCAGGAATTTATTCATCAAAAACGATTTTAAGTATAAGGAAATTAATCTACAGTTAACTTTAACTGTAAGTTGCATTCTAAGCTAGAAGATAGATTTTTCGAATTGATTTCAAATAAAAGAACTATTAATTTAAAGTGGAAAAATACTTACTATTTTGTATCGTTTTTATATAATAGTTACAGCTTACTTGAAAGGAAAAAGCAACAAACTATTACACAGCTTTGCATCAAATTGTTTTGATGTATTTTATTTATTATTTAATTACGTAACTAAATAAATAAATCTCACAAACTACATTTAATTTTTGCATCAAAAGTAGTTCCTAAAAATGAAGATATTATATAATATCATAATTATTTCTTCATTGATATTGATATCTTTAACTCTAATTAAGTAAAATTAGCCAAAATTAAAGTTGAGGTACAAAAATAATTACTGACTCAAGCATTTTTTTTATTTTATTTTAGAAGTTTGTGTTTCTAACTTGTTCGATGTGTTTGGTTCTATACATTCAACCGAACAAAAATGAAATAGTGAAGAGAATCTTGTGTAGCCATTAACGTTTTTATTTGAATTACATTAATGTTTCCCCACAGCACCAACGGCAAAAATATTGATTTTCTTTCATTTATTCGCGAATCTAAAATGTTACTTCAAAAACAATTTTTGACAGAAAAGTTTTCACTTAAAAATTACTTTAGAAAGATCCTTTTACTTGAGGTGGCTTTTTATCAGTTTATACTTATACTCTATTTAACCACCACTGATAGTTAATTTTATCACATATGACGTCTCAACCAAAAAATCTTCAACATAAAATTTATGACATAATATAGTTTCTAATTATTTAAAATGTGTTTTTTAAAGGTTATTTGTTTTAATAACTGATTTAGAAGCCTCGTTTATTTAAAATTCACATTTAAAAGCTACTGTAGGTAACTTTATATTACACATGCAGAAGTCATTAAATAATTCACCACGTTATAGCAGAAGATAAAGTTAATTAAATAAAATAGATAGAAAAATTGCTTTAAAAATAATTGTAAAAACAGATAAATACAAACAAGCCAAATTTTCATCACAACGAATTGCACTTTAAAGTTCAATTCGTTGTGATGAAAATCTCCCTACAATAAACCTTATCTGAAATTCTGATAAAATTCCTATCAGTGCAAAATATTTTTAATAAGCAGCAATATGTTTGCTTTGATATCATGTGGTGTACAAACTAACCACTAAAAATTTCTGTAACGCATTTTTAACAATCTATTTATTTATTTATTATAAATGCTCAGAAATTTGGCTATTAAGCCATTATTTCTCTAGCCTTCCAATATTTTGGAACTCTACAGTTTTAAAACACAAGTGCAGAGCTCGAGTCGAGATGAATAGATCAAACATTTGATGTTGTCTGCACAGAGTACATAAGAGATTTTTTTAACAATCTTCAGCATGTTGATTCCCCGGTGAACTTTATCATAGCTAATATGCCATATTCATGTGGCGCAAAGGCAAAAAATGGGAAGGTCCCCAAACACCTACCTTTACAGACGTTTTTATAGATTCAAGAAACGCAACAACACACTCTCGTTATTCAACAATGTTGGAGAGCTCTTTCGGCTTAGTGCCACAAGAATAGCTTCCTCGAAGTAGTCTGATTAGTCATTGTTGTTAGGACAACAAGAACTGTAAATAAGAATTAAAAGTGAATTGGTAAAGTCAACATCTCATGGTATTCAGTAAGTCAAAATTTGTTGTGTTTTTCTTCAATCTCCTCATGTGGAAAATATAATGTATTTTTTTTTCCAAAGCAACAGACAAGCGAAGGCAAAATGGTAAGAGCTATTTTCATGATAGACAGGCAGTACTTCTAGCACTGAGTAACTTACCATTATAGCTAATTTTATAACCATTGTACTCTTATTCCTTCCCCATAGATGAGCCTTATAACTTCAAAGTACATAACGGTGCGAGTGAACCCCGGATAGTACCTTAAAGATAATGGATTTGGACTCACTCATCACCAAGCGCTTTGTAATCTTGAACCATGGTCGGGCGAAGAGGTCACACCTGAGCTAGTAACCGGCAATACAAATCTAGGGCACACCAGCAGAAGGATTTTGGAAGTCACAGGTTAACGTGGACACGACCCCAACACACGGGACCCTATCAACCCAGCGAGAGGAAATATGGTCACCCTCGTAACTCACTACCCATGGAATTTCAAAATACAAACTGACGGTACTTTGAGAAAGGAAGAAGCTATAATTTTCAATGCGGTTCTTCATCTGCGTTAAAAATTATAGCTTTAGCCATACTTTTGAATGAGCCGCAGGAAAAAAAAATGGACATTCATATTAAGACAGTTTTTTCAATATTCTTTCCTGACATTCATATTTTAAAATATTTCTTTTACTCCAAAAATCGTGGCGTATTACAACAATAATCAATATAAAGTAATTCTGCTCTCAAGAGAATATTTTTATTTATTGATCAGCTTTTGAAATTTTCAGTGTACGTAACTTTTAATTATATTGTAGAAATGGGATCTTTAGAGTATAAGTTACACGGTCTCATCTCAAGCACTGTTGAATAAATGGCTATATAGATAACCCGTATGGTAAAGTTGTGCATATATTTCTTTGTCTGGTGGGTACTTCGGAGGTGTTCAGGTTTTCACCTTTGCCATACGTGAATATGACAAACTATCTATAAAAAATCCTCCCAAGGCAATAACATGTTCACGCCTTTTCCTTAATATTTTAATCAAAAGCAAAATTAACTAGTGTATTTTATTCAAATATTTGTTAAACTATGGCATTATTATTATTTTTTTTTTTTTATTTTTATTATTTTTATTTATTTTTTATTTTTTATTTATTTTTATTTTTTTATTTTATTTATTTATTTATTTATTTTTTTTTATTTTTTTATTTTATTTTTTTTTTTTAAATCGAAGTCCTTTTATGCTACCTTTTTCGCAAAATGTAAACTCATTCTGAGGAAAAAAAATATTACACAAAAATATAATTAAGTAATACAGAGGTCATTAATCTATTCAATGAACACATAAAACCGGATCTATATTTTTTTCTAAGAATTTCTAAGCTTTTAGTCTCACAGCAGATTTTAACGAAATCTCTTAGTACACTAAGATATAAAGTCAAATAAAAATATCAAATTTTTTAAGATATAAATATTCAAAAGCATATAATAATCCGTATGGTTTAGTGGTGACATAAAATTAAATAAGGAAATATTAATCGTTCATTATTCATCGTTTTTTCTTTGCTTTAATTTACTCAAAATACACTTAAAATTTTTTAAAAAAAATTAAAATTTTGTTATAAAAATTTTTGCGATATAAACAACTGATTTCTTTAACAATATATTAATTTTTTATATAATATTTCCACTGATTTTATACTTGGTTATTTCTTCTGAATGATACTTATAAATAATACAGCATACCTGTTGTAAATAAGTTCTTCGTCTGTGCAAAAATAGTGGTGTGTAACGGAGATTTTGGGCCTTTTCTTTTCAGCAATCGTTGTGAAGTAGAACCGATCTGCAAAGCAAAATGTCATATGTTAAATTAATTTCCACGATAAATCGAAATACATAAATAATATGTTCCACAGTAAACTGATCTAATTCAGAGCTAAATGTAAACAAAGCTGATTTGATTTTCTAACTTTGAAGATATTTTTAAATAAACAGTAAATAAGTTTATATGATTTTCAATCCCTTTGGAAATTTAAAATATTCTGTGTAGATTTTATGTGGACAGCAGAGTATTTACGCCATTTTATCTGTAATTAAACATTATTTTTCGTTAATTTTTGCCCGATGAATAAAATATGAAAAATCACAATATTTCGATTACTAATAAAAATTCATTAAAAGTTTTTTTTTAATATCTATAAATTTTATAAATAAATGTCTAAATGAATTTCATTCGGCATTGAATTTAAAAACATAAAATTATTTAATATTTAAAATTCAGATTGTTGCACAATTTCCCTTTTTATAATTCTTCAAATCCCTTCTTTCGAATCGTTTTTCAAAAAAAAAAATTACTTTTGAAAAGTAATATTATTTTAGAACAATTTTATAAGAAATACACGCACACAACAAAAACAAAAGGAAATTTTATTAAACTTACTATAATTTTGTTATAATTTTACATTGTTTTTATTTATACGCATAACTTCAAATCAATAGACTTAAAAACATTTGAAACGATATTTAGAGAAATGTATGAGAATTTTCTATTAATTTGTAGCTATATAATTCTCAAAATAAGTTTTTAAATTTTTGCAAATTTTAAATGAATTCTCTATTAGTAAAAAACAGTTAATTTTATGTACTAACTATCTGCTTATTTTTTTCGTATCATGCCTTAACTAATACAAGTTTTCATTCAATGAAATAAGCAACTTATTTTGTATTTTTAATAATTATTTTTAAATAATTTTTTTCTTTTATTAATACGATAGATTCCTTTTTAAAAAAAATTATTCTAATTTTCATCTAATTTGCGTTTTTTAAAATTTTTACATTAAAATCAATGCAATATATTCTACACATTAGTTTTTGGGATTTTATCGAATTTCGTATTATTGTTGTCTTGTGCTAACTAGGCTGACATTATGGGGTGCGCTGCTTCACTTTTCCAACTGAACCATATTTTGGTGTGGAGTCCGACTTCCTCAGCCATAGATACCCGTTTATAGGGTAGACAACCATTCATAAAAGGAAAGGACAAAGGCAAGATACTGAAGAGAGAAAGAGCATCCATTCCCGAACTGGGATTCGAACCCAGTACCTCCCTCTCCACGGTCAGGCACTTTACCCACTAGACAGAGTAAACGGGTAAATCATTCTTCTAAAATTTAATATAATGCTAAAAACTACATAAAATATAAACATAAAAAGGATTTCAGCTAATTGAGTAAATTAAATATTTTATAAATGTTGTCTCCTAAATGCGCTAATAAAAAATCAATCAAATAACAAGCATGAAAATCATAAATATTAAGAATATTAACATAATAAATTATCAATTTCTAGTTTACTTCGATGGATTAGTTTCATTAAAAATATAATTTTCTGATTTTGCTGAGATTATTTTTGTTTATTTCTTGAAAATTAATTTGTAGAATAAAATTGTCTTGAATATGATTATAACTGCTTATAGATCACTAGTATTAATAAATAAATTTTAATTTTATTTAATAAACAAATGAAAGTGAAGTTATAAGTAACAGTTAAAAGCAACCATTCCGTCAATAAGTACGAAATCCAATTATAAAATTAGCTTACGTATAAGGCAAAAATAATAGCTAAGTTAAATTTTTTATTGGACATTCAAAACAAATTCAAGCGATAGTAGGAATTATATTTTCTTTTAATCTTTTATCTTAATCGTTATTCCCCGTTTATGTGTTATAACTGGCGGAGGAAGGAAAATTTCCTTCAAAAATAGCATGTTAACTGAATTATTAATTACCAAACTATCGTCCTTAAACTCTCTTTTCCTGTTAGTGCTCAGTCTTGCTAAGAAACAAACTTTACACTTCCAAGTTTAATGTCACAAAGGTTTGTGAAGCTGGCAACAGCTGTTTAGAAGGAATTGGGAGGGAAATATATGTTGAAAAGCATTTGTTTAAGTAAAAGTTGTCATAAGATTATTAATATATCAGTGTTCTGTGAACTAAATAGCTCAAAACTGATCATAAATGACATATTCAATTATAATATTGCTTCATTTTAGTGCTAATTGAAATTGTATATTTAATTGCTTTGTATATCAGGCGTATTCACTTATAGCAGGGGTGGACAAGCTCCTTGATAGTAAGAGCCATTTTTTAAAATTTAAAAGTTTTCGCGAGTCACAATTAAATACGCATTTAAAAGATATGCAAAAAAGGCGTTAAAAATACTTTTACAGAAATTATATTTATTGAAAACATATAAATTAAAATATAAAATATGTGTATTGAATTTAAATATTAAAAATTGAACATTTATTTTACTTCCCTTTATAGTTCTTTGAAATTTGCTGACTAATTGATGACAGCACTTCGCGGTAATTCAATAAGATGCTGGTTAGTTAATAGCGATCGGGGTGTTTGGATTTCATGAATAAAATGATTCACATTACTACGTTGTTCCAAATATTAAACTAATTCGACAAACAGTATTTTTAATTCAGTAAACTTTAATTCTAGTACAAATTTCTAAAATTCAACAAGCATAGATTTATATTTTAATTGTAGAGCTTGATCTTCTTGTATCTCTATTAATTCGAATTCTGCAGGTGCGTTTTGGGTCATAATTATATTAAAATTATATATTGGAAATGGACATAATTATATATTGGAAATGGAAAACTTATCTTGAATTACCTAGATGAGTCATATCATTCTTAACGTCGATGGCAATGGAACAACGTTGCACTTAGTCTTCCATATTTGTTGTCAGTAATTTAAAGTCAATTTAAAGTCGTTTTGAATCACATACGATAATAATTTTTTAAATATAATAACATTAAAAGGAAAATTGAACTCGTGTACATTTATCGACAGCCACAAATAAACCTTCAAAGAGCCGCATCTAGCTCTCGAGCAGAAGGTTGGTCACCTCTGACTTGCAGTATAAGACATTTTCGAATTTTTAATTATATTGAATGAAATGTCTTCACTGTTGTATAATTTTATATATTTTTTTTCTTATGTGGAAATACATGGCTTTAGAACATGCTTTCTGTAAAAAAAAATTCTGAAATGACACATATTTTTTTAAAATTTCAACTTTGTTCAAATATAATTCAATAATACATTTTAATTGTAAAGTATTAAAATTTTCAATTTGATTATTTATATTATGTTTAATTTTTATGCAGTATATTTATAAAATGTCTAACACATTTTAATGTTTAATAATTCATAATATAACAAACCGAGTTAAAATAATATCAATAATGATTACATAGATTTAAAATATTTTATAGTCCTTATTGACTTCCACGTGTGAACACTTTCGCATGGAGGTCATTAAGACAGTCGAGCTGGCAGGTGAAGATTAGCTATGGCTTTCTGTTCTTTAATTAATGGGTTTGATTCCCACCTCAGGCTTGGTGTTTGTAGGGGTTTGGAATGCAATTAAGTTATAGATTTTAGCCTAATTAACCATCATGTGCAAAAAAGGACTTTGATTTACCAAACAGAATCTAACGATGATTATCAATTTCACAAGTCAAATATAAACAAACAGGTTAGTTGTTGTAGTTGTAATCTTGACGTCCAGATTAACAATGCTCGAATCTTTCCTTTTGTAAATAGCATCTTTTAGATATCCTAAAGTGTAATCTTAGTATTATATTAAGTTATTTGAGGAATAGTACGTAAGAAAAATTATCCAATCCATCCTTCTGTGTAATGATCAACACAGACGATAACAAAAGATAACTTCAAACAGGGAAAGGAAATTACATATTACGACAATAAATGCAAAAATAAAAGCTATTCAAATAGAGAAAATAAATTATTGTATTATCCTCACACTGCAAAAGAACATGGCCTATTCTTTAAATAAATTCCATCAGTTTTGTTTATAAACTAAACTATGTGGCATGACAGACCTATAGGGGATAATACCTACATTGTTAATACTTTTTTTCATGGCCAAGGACACTGAGGTGTAAAGCATATAATGTTAGGCGGTTAGGTAATCAGCTTAACGCGAAACACCCAGAGCATCCCAAGCATGCTTAATTTTAAGTTCTATCAGCTCATATTTTAAAAGCATGAAATATTTTTCTTATACCTAATTAATAAGTGAAATATTTTATAAATAATTAACTATAAAAAATATGTTAAACATTTTATAAGCAGCCTGCACATCTAAATAACAATTCATTTATTTGTATTACAGAATTTGCTTAGAACAGTAGATGTTTTTTATTTAAATAGGCAAAAATACTAAAAATAAAATTTTAATAATTCAGCAAAATTTAACTAAAAGTGTTTCAAACCTCACTTTATTTTACTGTCCTTTTACTAGTTAAATTTTTTTAACATACTTTAAGATACGATAAATATAACATTGAAACGTGTACAGGAAACACAATCCCGTGCGTGAATATGAAATAAAAATGAAGACATGAAATTTATGATACTTATTCACGTAATGCTCAAGTCAGAATTATGTGCGCATTAAGAAAATACTTATTTTCACCTTGAAGTTTATGCAAATATATAATATATATGTGAAAGAGAAATATAAATTATTCTTTTATCTAAAACACATAATTTCTTATTTTGTACATTTCGCGTGCTTTTATAGTCAAAAATAAATATCTTTCTTAATTTTTTTCAGTTAACGGAATTAATATTTAGGAAGCATTCGAAAGGATTTCTCTTTCAGTTTGAGTTCTAAAATAAATTCTATGATAAGAAATAAAAATAATTGATACATTTTACTTACAGAGATTGTAAAAAAATTCAAAAATATTGAATATAGATTTCATGAAATCAGTGAAAGTTTAAGAAGACAATGATCAACTAAGCTTTGAATCTAAATAACCAAACAATAAACTAAACGAACTTTTCAAAAGTAAAAATCACATTTTATGAAGAATTTTTAATGAGAATAGTAATTATGTAAAGAATAATATATTTCAATTACAAGTTAATGAATAATATGTTAAAAGATTATTTTAATTTTTCAATATCTTAATCCTTAAAAATATAAATTTTATTTTAACTCAAATTTTTTAATAACAGTTTCCGCAATTGAACTTATAGGGTAAAATAATTCTAACTAAATATTTATCATAATATATATAAACGATATACGTGTGACAGCAAAGCTATATTTAAGTACTTTAAAATAATTTAAAAATAACAGATATAACATAAATTGTATAACGAAATTATAACTACAAAATAATTTTCTGACAGTTTTTTTAATTATATACTTAAATTCTTGAAACTATAACTTTAAATATAAAATTTTTTATAGTTTATAATAATTTGTTATATTACCATTTTTATTTTTATTAAATAGGTCATAAATTGATACATTAGCATCCTCGAATTTTTTAAATTCAATGAATGCGCTTTGTTTGTATTGAAAAATAAAATCAAGAATATAGTAGTAAAAAAAATACTAGTCCTAATGAATCTGTCGTTAGTGTCTTTTTGATTTTCATACGTAAAACTAGTTTTATTTAAGAAAACTGTCAGTTTTATAATTTTATTTCTTTTGTGAATGTAAAAGACTGATATTGTTTCGTCAAATAATCAATACATATGCGAAACTATATTTGTAATTGCAAGACTGAATTGATCAAGACAGAATTGATTCAGATTGAATTGATTAACAGTATTTTTTAACTGATTTTGATACAGATGGATTTTGAACATAGATAAAATAAAACATTCAACTAAAATATGTAATATTCTATAGTTTTATAAAAAACATTCAGAAAAAGTCTTGCACTTTCAGATACACTATTCTAACTCATATTGCAATTTACTGGGCAATCACAAATTATTCCTTTTCACATTTTAATACTATTTCCAAAGAAATACTTCGTAAATTTTATCATTATTGTTTACTGTTTAATATGACCAAGAAAAGTGATTAGAGAAGAATAACTTACACAAATCTCTCTTTGCAAAATGAACTGAATACAAAATATAAAACAATTTACGTCTGAGCAGAAAACTTACACGTGTTATTTAGAGCATGGGCTCCTTACTTCCACTCCAGATTCAAATTTAAAACTGTAACTATGTCTAACACTGCAAATTCTGAAAGCTCAGCATATTCAGTTTGAACCACAACTTAGAATCAATTTTAATTTTAAAATATGGTTTATTACAATCTACTTCAACGTAATGTAAAATAAGCGCTCGCGCGAATTGTGATTTCGAAATTATCATCATTTTTTAAAACATTGTCTTTCATAAAAAAAAATTAAATTTGATTATTATTCAAAAATATTCTTTTCTATTGATTATATATCCTTCAACGGTATTCACGACGAATTAAAATAAAACATACATAAAGGATACACTTTTGTTTACAAAAGAATGTTTTTTTGGAAATATACTTGTAAATCAGAAAGTGAGTAATGTTAGAAAATGAAAGGAAGTGCTGGAAAAAAATTTTTTAACTTTTAAAAAGTTGTATAGGCAATGACACGAGGCAAAGGATATCCTACTTTGGAAAGATTTGGTAAAGATTTATAGCCCCACACTTTTCAATTGGTTGCAGATTTTTTTTTCTTACGAGGGATAATTAAATTGGGATTCCATAGTTTACAGAGGATTCCAAAGCACTCCAAACATCCATATCCAAGGTGGGAATTTAATCCAAGAATTGTTGAATTGAAGTCCAGAACTCTAACTATTCAATTGTCAACTCGATCCTCCTTTTTCGTAGTGAAAGTTTGGTGTTCGATTTTAGTCACATCCAAGGAACAAGATGTTGAGCTTTTCCTTTCTAATACACATTGGTCGGTATGAATGCTTTGAGTTTTCTTGCAACTTATAAGGAGTATTAACAACAGTAAGTTCTTCGAGAAAGTAATGTTATTAAACTTTCAAATGTCATTCGTATGTTCAGTTATTATTACAACATGCTTTACCTAGTAGCGAAGAAACACAGAAAACTGATTAATGGATAAACATTTTGTAATTAAAAGACTTCATTAACATGCCACAGAAAAAGAAACCCAGTATAACTCCAAGTACATATCCCAACATAGTTGTGTGTAGTAACCAAAAATATATCATTCTATTATCGTTATTTAACAATGTTTGCCATTAAAACGTTTCGAAGCGTTTAGTCACATCGCCATGGGAAGCTTTAAAATTGTATTTACTAACAAAAATTGTTCTTAATTCAAAAGATATGGGAGATATAACTTCGGTCACTAAATGTTGATTTTCTTGTAACATTTTGTAATCACTTATTTACAAATAATATTCTCTTAATCCAGAAAGCCATAAGAATCGAGACTTTTTCTAGCCACAAAATAGTTAATTATTTATCCTTCTGTTCTACATTGGACCAATTCAGTTTTATATAACTTTCGTAAAAAAAAAATAATTAAAATTTTCACTAAGCATACTTCAATAGTATAAATTAACTTAAAATTATTCAGAAGTAATTTTTAAAACTCTAAAATATGAAAGGTTTGCATTAACTATCTTTCATTCTTTGAGTCCGGATCTCTCTTTTAGTTTCGAATTATTAGAAAACTCATAAAACATCTAATTAATTTTATAATTTTAAATAACGCATGAAATTATCATAATTAGGCAATTAACGTTAATTACTGAACTCCGAAGGGAATAATTTGTAAAATTACACAAAATTTATAAATATATTTCAAGCTAAAATTCTTTCTAAGAAATGAAGAAATAATTCTTTTTTCGAAAAAAGCTAAATTCCTCTATGTTGAATAATTCAGCATTATATATGACAAAGGTGACGGTGCACTTTGATAATCCGAGCCATTTTTCAAAATTAGAAATTTTTCGAGAACCGCAATTAAATACGTATTTAAAAAATATGCAAACAAAGGTATTACAATTTTTTTACAGAAATTATATTTATTGAAGTCATGTGAATAAAAAAAATATTTGTATTGAATTTAAATATTGAAAACTAAACACATTTATTTCACTTGTTTTGATAATTCTTTAAAATTTGGCGACAAATTGGTGATGGTACTTCTAAGTAATTCTTTGAGATAATGGTTAGTTTCTACTGATCAGTGTTTAGATTTCACAAATTTTAAAGAGGAATAAAAGGAATCAGATGAGCACGTTGTTCCGAATATTGAAATAATTCGACAAGCAGCCTTTTTTTAATTCAAGATACTTCGATACTGGTACAAATTTCCAAAATTCAGTAATCGGCGTCAATTTATATTTTAATTGTAATGCTTGATGTTCTTGCATATCTTTTAATTCTCCAGATGATTTTTGGGTGTAATTATACTGGAAATGGAAAAATCACCTTAAATTATGTTAATTTCAAATGGGTTCAAAAATAACAAGAGGCGATTTAAAATATTTCCAATCTTGAAATCTGTTTTGGAATTCCATTAATATTCTTTCTAGCTTTTTTATATACATGTTGAGTTTTTCTTGTTTAATATTGGAAAAATTTTTTAATTCGAAGAAAATGACAAAATGTTTTATTTTTAATCTTCTTTTGAAAAATTTGTAATTTAGTTTGAAAACATACTGTGAGGGGTCAGATATTATTTTATCTTTCCCCTGCAATTGTCAATTCATGTTAAATGACATCAGTCAAAACATTATATCTTGTAACCACTCTTGACCGTCTATTCTGAATAGGATATTTCCTTTTCTTTTAAAAATGCAGTTATCGAATCAAACAAATCTAGAAATAGATTTAATAAGCTTAATATAGATAACTATCTAACAGTGTAAAATAAATTAATGTCATTTAGATGTTCTTGGCTCTTTTATTCTTAAAGGAAATTTTCAAATTGTCGAGGATTTTTTTTGCATTGGTGCGAATGTAATTTACAATGTGTAGCATAGTTTTCATAAAATAAGGCTATTTTAAATATTTTGTAATAAGATTTCTCGAGGTGAATTACGCAGCGAACTGGTATGAATCGTGAAATTTGAGAATCATCTCTTAAAAGCCCAATAAAACCGACTTTTTTACGCAGCTTTGCCGGAGCTCCATCAGTTGCAATACTTACAAGTTTATTTAGAGGCACATAAAAAGTTTACGTAATGGAATATAATGCAGTCTTAATATTGAAACTGCGGGTTGATTCTTGAAGCGCTATTAAATTTAATAATTCTTCTTTAACAACGAAGTCAGGTGAAACAAAACGTATGGAAACTACTATTTGGAGAAGATCTGTGATATCTGTCGATTCGTCAAAGACTAATCTGAACGCAATACAGTTCTCCAAATCATTTTTTAAAATTATATTCAAGACAAGTTGCAGTTATGCGTCGATAGACTGTGCGTCTCGAGATGGGAATTTGTGAAAGAACTTTGTGCAATGCTGCATATTATTTGAATCTAATATATTTTAAGTACATCTACCAAGTTTATTTTAATAAACTCTTTCTTTCCATACAAGCGTTTTGAAAGAGTGATATTCCAAGCAATAACAAAACTGATTTCACACACTTTATTAGCTTCATTGCTAAAGGTCGTAAAAATTGACTGTTGTTTATTTAAATTTGATTTTAAAGAAGCAAATTTATCTGATCATAATATGAAATTTGGGGGATACTGATTAGGAATCTGAGGTTGATTGGTTTCATAAAGTCGACGTAAATCACTAATTTCATAATTTTTGGCCGTAGAATTACAAATAACACATAATACTTTTCAGTTATTCTCATAAAATAGAAATTCTGTTTCCACTCATTATTAAAACTTCCATTTTCTCGCTCATATTTTTTTTTTCCGTTCTCGGTCATCGTATTTTTAAAAAACTTTAAACAAAGAAAGAAATTTAGAAAATACAAGTTTAAAATTATGAAAACATTAACTACACGTGCTACATGCTACGAAACAAATTTTATAGTTAATATATCAAAAATTCCAGATTACAAATTATATCCGTAGCAAGAGTATGATACCAATTGTTTCCTCCAGATCGCTATGTCAACTATCCGTTGCAATGAAAGTTTACAAATTAAAAATCGGCCTGGAGTCGGTGGATTACGGACAATTACGCCATTGTTGATGTTCATTAGTGCAGTTTTCGAGGAGTAATATCATTCTTAACTTGAACGGAAATGAAATTTACTACAACGTTGCACTTAGTTTTTCATATTTGTTGTCAGCAATTTAAAAGAAGTTTCGAAACTCAAATGGAAAGATAACAATTTATTAAAATATAATAACACAAAAATGAAAACTGAACTCGGGTCTATTTTTCGAGAGTCAAAAATAATCCTTCAAAGAGCCGCAGGTTGGCTATCCCTAAAATATGGTACAGAATATTCATTATATATTCAAATATATAACTAAACTTAATTCAAATATTCAAAACACATCATTCTTTCAACATAGACCGTATAGCTTTTTGCTATTGTTGAACATTAGATTAAATAATTTAATTTAAAGTAAAATATTTGGGTAAAATAATTAAATAAAGAATTTTAATAAAAGGCGACTGAAAACTGGAGTGGGTATTTTTTCATTTATGAGAACAATTATAAAGAAAAACTTTCCAAAACAATAAGAAACAAACTAAAAACGATAAGAAGAGAAAATGTTTATCTTTCACAGAATTCAATAACAATAGCATAAATAATTCAATAACAATAGCATAAATAATTCAATAACAATAAATAATACTTTAAAAATGAATTTTCAGAAAATATTTTTTTAAAAAATAACGAAGATATTTCTTTTACTGATAATAACGCCTAGAAATATTTAAAAAAAAAAAAAGAAAAAGAAAAAGAAAAAATTTAATTTTTAGATAATAAGAAAAATTATTGACTGAAATTTTCATCTCATGTTTCATTAATATTTTAAATATTTTATTAATAACAGATTTCGGAAAATTAAGCACTGGAAAAGTTTCAAGCTGAACGAGAGGTATAGAAACATGTTTTAAATAAAGCTAGCCACATTAGCATTTTTTCAAAGATAATTCACATATTGTGTAATAATCTATGTACATTTTCTTCGTGGCCAAAACTAACTATCGGAACAGTTAATTTAACATTCATAAAAACATTTATATAATCAAAAATTTAAGTTTGAAATTATCTTTTAATTATATGTATCAATACGCCTTCCGGTATTAGGATTTGATATCTCCATATACCTTATTACATATATCGCTGCAGTTACCAGGAGGAATGAATCAATGCGAGGTCCTGCTACTAGACCAAATTATCAATGCTGTATTTCCTGCTGTCTACAGTTTAAAAGGCTGCATTCAATTTTGGTAGTAAAGCGGTCAGATCTCATCAATTCAAGCGGTTTTATCTTCCATCATGACCACACTAGGACCTTTGTTAATGTCATCACTAGTCAAAAGTTAATGCTCTTTGATTGAGGTGTTTTAGCCCATCCAGCCTATTCTCCTGATTTGACACCAACTGACTATCACCGATTTCCTGTGATGAATGATGTCACCAGTCAAAAATTCTTTGATTATCTTGATGCTGTGGAAACTGCCATCCAAGATTTTTCGATTTGAAACAGCCGAAACTTTTCCACAGTGAGATTGATCTCCTCTCAAAAATATGGCCAGATGCCATAGACAACTATGAAGATTATGTATAGTCTTGAATTATATATATATATATATATATATATATATATATATATATATATATACATATATATATATATATACATATATATTCATTGTATTCTGATTGAATTTTTGTAATATAACCGTGCGTAAGAATTACGTACCACTTGGGGTATTAGAATGCAACACTTGTAATGTATACCATAGTATTAGATTTGTGCTAACCTATTTCTGATTAGCTATCAGATAAATGCATCTTTTTGCCTCATAATTTTAAACCATGGTCGGCGGACGAGGTTGACATCTAAGCTGGCAATGTCTTATCTAAAATTTTACTCCAAAACAGCGGAAGAAGATAAAGAATCCAAATAAGAAGGTATATAAATAGATTAAACACTACTCTTATATGCCCAAAGAGTTTCTTTATCTGAAAATTCTTTTTTTAATGTGTACATTACATCGAAAGCGCAGAATGCTAATTTTTCAGAATCTAGGTAAAGATGTTAACTAGACACAATTAATTTAGCGAATTGAGAAACTCCGTTAAACAAGCATTTAAAAAATATATTTCGATGATTCATAAAGAACCATTTCTTTATGAATATTTATAATCAGTCACGCAAGACAAAAATAGAAGAATTTACAAATAAGTTTTAATTGGTCAAATATGAATTCTTTATTTGATATATGCTGCATGTAGTTTTAAATTATATTTAAAGTTCTGTGTTTTGTCCGACATATCTTCCTGTATCATGTGAAATTTTTCACATTTAGGATATGTTCTGGAGGAAGGATTGAAAAATTCTATTCCAATCACAAAAATTCCAATATTTCTTTCAAATATAGTTCCATCAAATGAATTTCCATTGTAATGTGTGTGTGGGCAAAGAATTTACTTTTATTATCTAAGGCTTAAGGTTGTGCTTTTAATAAATGTCAGTTATATATTTAACAAAACGTGATTAAATTAGTCTATTGCACAATATGCTTCCAATAGATTATTTCAGTGACCCAAGCCATTTAACATGACCAACTACTTTGTAGCATTGAACCACGGTCAAATGACGAAATCGATTCCTGAACTGGCATTTTCATCTTCCAATTCTGATTCTACAAAGAAAGGAATTGGAGACTGCAAATGACTGACTTACATAAATTCAGAAAACCACTGGTTTGATACTCGATCAGTCCTGTATCAAACCAGCGATTTTCTGAACTGAAGAGTGATACTATTTGTATTCAAACTTCAGCGACATGCACAAAAATTTGGTCAATTGGATAGTTATTTAAATATTCAAATATGTGTGTGTGTGATCATGCGTCTTGAATAGTGTTTATATTGCAAATTATTGGCAGCTAATTTACTTCTCAATTTAAATGTTAACTGTTTTACACAAAAAACTTACGTAAAATAAATTATTTTTATTTTAAATTATTATGTAATCTCTTTTTGTAGCAACTGAGACTTGCATTATTTTTATTGATTTTCATTCTAAATTTGGAAGACAACTAGTTTTAATCTTGAAAATAAATAGTTTAAGAACACTGAAGCTCAATAAAGTTTTTATTCAAAAACCCATTTGATGCTTATTTAAAACAATTTGGTAGAAATACATAATGCATTTATTGAATGGAACACTAAGAAGCATTATTCGAAAATTTCTTTAATCTTTTATCAGTTTAAAAAGTATTAAAATAAAACACGCTACAAAAATAAAATTAAAAAAAAAACTTTTATTGATTCATCGAGCAAAAGAATAGAATCTTATCCAACATTTTAAATCTGTCAGCTGTTGTCTTTCAAAATAATCGGATATATCTGAGAAATTCGAAACTTTGATGGAACAAACCATCATTGATAAAAAAAGCGAAAGAAATAACAAAAGTAGTTTAAAGCATCGTTTTCTATCATAAAATGGGATAAAATAAAATAAAAAGTTTGGCTTAAATTTCTTCGCAATGCGATGTGTAATGTATTTTTATATAAACTTCAAATAATTTGTAATCTTTAGATTTGATCTTTTATTGTTAACATAAAAATAATTAAGTTTATTTTTGGACTGATTTTTAATAAATAATAATTCATATAAAGTTTTCTTCAAATCATTATTAATAAAAGAAATAAACTTGCACTTATCAACAAAATTAATCATGAAGATATGACAAAAATATAACACTTTCTTCTTTTAAAATCTGCTTTTTCCACTAAAATAAAATCAAATCGACTGATTTTACATTAAATATGTAAGAAAACGTATTTTAAATGTGTGTGTGTGTGTGTGTGTGAGAGAGAGAGAGAGAGAGAGAGAAATAAAGTACATCATAACTACCGCTACCATTTATAAAACAGTACATTTAATTATATAAAAAAGCGATAACCAATGATTTTGATTATAATAATTTTTTACAAAATTATGTAATTTATGGTATTTTTAAGAATTTAAATCAATTGTATTTTTTGTTCTTTTTATAATTCACACATTATTGATAATTCAAAAATAAAAACAGTGAAGACTCGATTGTCGATAATTATTTACAAAGCCTGTTTTTAAAGAAATTTAAAACTAGTAATATGGTTCTTAAAATGGAAACCAAACGGAGTAAGTTAACAATATTGCTTTACTAAAATGAAACTGAAGATTTATTTTCATTCATTTATTATATTATTAAATCAATTTTTAATTTATTCATTTAAAATCCGTTAATAGTTCTCTTATAATGATCACTTTTTGATCACACATCCATGCTTTCCGATTATCCAAATATTGCGGAGTTGGCAATCGAGTAGCTACGTTCTAGCTTTTGACTCAAAAGTTGATAAGTTCGATTCCCTCCTCCAGAGAAAATCCTTGTTCAGAGATTCGGAAGCTACTTTAAATTGTTGATAATGGTTGTATATACGACTAATGCATCAAAACTTTGACTATAGAACAAAAGTCACTTCGTTTGTTCGGTTGTTTTTTTCGTTTAAATAAAAGTCTGGTAAAAATGCTACGAACTTATTCCCCAAACTAATATTTATTTAAATTTTTATGAAAATAGATTTTTTATAAGAAAAAACTATAAACACACGTGTTTTCTCCTTCCATTGAAATTTTCGATAATTTTTATAAATTTACAAAAATAAATTCATGTTTCAAAATTACCTGACTTTTGTTAAGGCTAAATTTCTGGATATCTACCATTAAGAAATAAAAATAGAATAATTCAATCAAATGATCCATGTTTGCACAGTTATTCGATACGAGTAAAGGTGGTCAGTATCCTAAGCAATGTATAAACGCTAACAATGTCCTAAGTGCAGCTGTTCAATCTCCTGTATATATGTATGATTAAACACAGACTGTATATTATCTGATGAAGCAGTGTTATGAAAGTCTTTCAGTTTTTGAAATAACAAATAGAAAGCATGAAATCACACTGGAAATCTTTTATTAGAAGTTTCCAATAAAACATTTATTGTATATTAAGAGAAATCATATTCTTGTTTCATGTAACATTAAATAAATCAATTGTTTTACTATGAATTCAAATAATATTTGTTTCATTGAAGCAGTAATACGATTCACAAATTTATTAAATATTATAAGTCATTCACCTTATTTTGCATAGAAATTATAATTAAGTGAGTATATTCTGTGTTTCGAATAAGAAAATAATCTCAGTATTCAATTATTAATATTAAAAACACACAAAACTTGTTTAAAAGTAACATTTTCAGTTTCATCTCAAACAAATAGATTCATTGGGTGAATTCACTCTTGGTGAAGAAATCTGTTGTCTGTAAATGAAACATAACGTTTTCCAAAAGAGCAGTATTGATTATTGACTGTAAATGAAAACTCAATTTTTCTGAAGTAAATTTAAACAAAGTATCTTTTAGATTGCCACAGGTGCCGTATAATACATGATTCCAAATTCTGAATTTTTTTGGCGATGAAGAAATGTTGCCAAGATGACGTAGAGTGACGTGAGGGATGACGTAAATACTAGGGATTCCAAAACAGAATTTTCTGCATAATTCTTATAGGTCTCCATTGTGTGACGTAATAAAAACGAAGTTGCCAGATACATAAGAAAATCCGCCAAAATATCGCCAATCTCAGTATTCGGTATGGCTTATACGGCATCTGTGCCTTTAGATTATGTGTTATCGGTGAGAAACAAATATTTTCCCCCTTTCTATACTCATCAAGATAATTTCTGAAATTGCTCTGCAAAGTGTGTGTTTCCTTTATACTTTCGCACAATCTACTGTTGTTGCAAAATAATGATGACAGAACTTAAGGTTAAATGACATCAAGATGAACATATAAATATATTATATAATATTTATATATTAATATATATATATATATATATATATATATATATATATATATATATATATATATATATATATATATATATATATATATATATATATATATATATATATATATATATATATACATTATATAAGAAAGACTGCAAAAATTTGATTAATTTTCTGAATTTATGATAACAATGAAAAATGGTAACAGGCAAAAAATAATTTTCTGGTGAATTTCTATTCGTTAAAGAAAATATTTGGAATTAAAAAAAAAGATTTATAATAATCTCCAAATTTTAAAATCTTTATTAAATTGAAAACTTAAAGCAATAAATAAGTAAATGTAGTTGATTAAAAAGGAAATTATGCAGAAAAATAAAATAAATAAAAAGCAACCTAAAGATATAATGTATACAAAATAAATCAGTTTGCCAGAAAACTTTTTTTTTTCTTTAAATTAAAGCAACGTAAATGAAAATTGTTGAAGATATTCCCTCGAGGTTCAAATTGCAGTTTAATAATTCTCTTTAAAACTTGAAGATAAATTGTTACTCCAATGATGCTATTTACGCTACAACTATTATTCGGCTTTTCTCAGCTCCGTTCTTAAAATATCTTTTCCTCGCTTAGGAATTCATTCATTCATTAATCGAAACGAGTAACGTTTCCGTGCTTGGATAACTGCGCCAGCAGATGCTTCGGCGCTGATCAAAATTTCGCCAAGCATGAAAAAGACAGCTTGTTTTGTGATTACGAATTTAACATTACGCCTATATTCCGCCCTTAACAATTAATCGCTTCACCATGACGTGACCTTCAAACGGCTCGCAAGGTCAGTTGCTTCGGAGCCTACATCCAGATAGAGAAGAATCAATGAGTCAAAAACCAGGAATTACTTTTTTTTCTAAAATCTTTTTTAGCACTTTTTTTTTTCATGACAGTAGCATCCTTTGTCGAAATGGAGAGCAGTATCAGTGAGCGCTAGTTTCAACGATGTTGAATAGAATAAATCTCTCTCAAAAAACCGATTGAGTTAAATTGTTAGGAACTGTTTCTATTTGAGAAAACATGAAATGACTTTCTTTGGTGCGAGGAACTTACGTCACTTTGCTTGAAATATTAATTTAGCGATCCTTTTTGTTATAATGTGTGTGTTCACAGTCTAATAGACTAATACACTGCACTGCACAGTCTAATAGAAACTTGTAAAACAACTCTGAGCATTGACGGCATACGTTTCTTACGGGAAGACTTTATAGGTGGTAGTAGCCTGTATTCCCGTGACGCAAGGGAGGTAACCTGGAAAACACCCAAGTACCACTCTGACAGATGTGCATGCAGAAAGCTAAAGTGCAACTCCCCTCTGCACTTGCTCAAAAATGGCTGGGATCGAACTTGGGTTCTTGCAGTCAGAAGAACAGGCCCTACTACTTGACCATAATGAACTCATGTGAGCTCTGAATAAAAGAGAGACAGAAAATTTATCTTTTTATGTACATATATCACATGTGTGTGATTGCCAACCAATAAAAATTTCTTAGAACATTTTGTGGTAGTTTTATGAAAACATTCAAATACCTGCAGCCTAATATCTAAGACTTTTCTTATTGTTAAAATATGATCCAAAACAAAATACGTAATATTATTTTTAATTTTAATGATGAATACTGCACAATTAAGGTTCTATTTTAATTTATATAAAATACTTTTCTTAAAAAACTAAAATAAAATCACAATGTACAACTGTTTATGCTAATTTATTATATTTTTAATCCTAATTTATTAACAAGTTTTAAGTTAAAAACATTTATTTAAAAGTTGATTATAAGCCATCTTTTAAAAGGTTATTCATTTTTAATGCTAAACTAAAAGTGCACACCAATTTCAATAGAAAAATAGTTTATGTAATATTTTATATTGATTATTAATACAATCACTTGAAGCATTTCTTTACGGATAAATTTGTCACTCTACTCATTTGTGTGTGTTTCCTTTAAAATTTGGCGTACTTTTTACTATCCAGAAAAGTATTCCATAAATTAGGACTTATTCCCGTTTTGCCAAAGAGCAAACCTGTAAAATCCTTAAGCCCCCATGTTGACATACAAAAAAAATCACTTTCATTTTCCCTTAAGTTTACTGTAATTTGATTCCAGATGCATTCGAACATCGAAAAATTGGTGTTACATTCCTGCATTTCTGTCTTAGGATTCACCGTGTTCAAATGGTATGATATGGAAACATGAGATTCCGTGTTCAATCCTAGCCACTGTTGCCTTTTGAATGCACATGTATTAAGATGGTTGCTTGAAGTTTTCTGGGTTTCCACCATTGCGATAGTTGAATACGGCCAACTATCTAAGAAAAATATTTTCTCGGCAAGCAATTCACGCGATAGATGATAAAATACCTTACAATAACATTCGATGGACAGGCTGTCCACTAAAAGTTGTCAAATTCATATCTATCAAAGTGACTGCTTGATATTTTCCTACTTTTTTTCTTCCTTGCAACACGTAAATATGTTCTCCTCTTGATGAAATATCCTACCAAAAGGCAAAGATTTCAACAGATAATAAAATATCTCACAAAATATTTTAGTTACTAATCAATCCACTACGAAGCAGTGTTAAATTATCCATTTATTGATTTTCATTTGTTATTATGAACAGATCTAGGTTTTTCTTCTGAAGAGCACGGTTCCATCAATAATCACAGGACAGGCTTATAATTATATAAATATTTCTTGCATTAATGATATATATATATATATATATATATATATATATATTTATAAATTTGTAACAATATATATATATATATATATATATATATATATATATATATATTGTTACAAATTTATAAATAATTATTCTATATGTCTTAAAATATCTTAGACAGATCGGAAATACTCACATTTTGGGCAAAAATTGTGGTATTTAGGCGTGTTATACGTTAAAAGCGGGTTTTCTAATGATTTGGTGACTTGGCGATGTTTTGGCGAGAAAACTTGGCGACTTGGCGAGAAATAGATACTTCTGGAAACATCCATCACCTAAGCTCTAGGACCAATATTTAGCGAGATAACCTAGAAGCTTCCAGAACCTTGGCGAAATTAGTAGATTTCCCCGCCAAGTCAGGTATAAATACCGCAGCCCGACATAGCTTACTTTTGTGAACACAGTCTGTGAGTGAATACGATAAGTCGTGACTGATAGTCTAGAGAAGCTGTTCTCTGCCTGAGGTATTTGAGACCTGTGATTGGAAGCTGTTACTTATTGTATCCGACGAATTGTGATTGTTAGAGCTGGTATATCTAGTGGAATTTTTTTTACGAATAGAAGTCTTTTGTTCATTGAGTGGTCGCTTTCTTCAACTCTCAATCCACACGAACCCCGAAACCAAACTTCAGTACAATATATATATATATATATATATATATATATATATATATATATATATATATATATATACATGGTGTCCACTAAAGTCCCTTGCCACCCTCTTAAATTCGGAACGGCTGCTGCTATATTCATAAAAGTGGTATCCAGGTATAGTAAAGCAGCCATGCGCTACTAAATAAAACAGACTATAGCGCCACCTGGTGGAAAACAGCGGATTTAGCATTCCTATTTCTAAAACGGAACGAGATAGAGAGAAAAAGTGATTTACAAAGTTGTAGAGCATCCTCGATTTAGTACGAAAAGATACATTGTAGGTATTAATAAACAGAATACAACGGTTAAAACATGCATTTATTGTTTTGTGCTGTGACGTCACAAAACGATCTAAGAAAGAAGAAAAGGAAATAATTATAACGATATACTTTATTTAAGATGTTCAAACTTCTCACAGTCAGCTGCAATGCACATTTGGATACTCGTTTGAAGATTACGTTGCACACGTTGGAGCATGCAGCGTGACACATTGGAACACGTGACCGTAATGCGTCATTTAAGGTCCTGCAAATTTTGTGGAGGGGTCGCATACAACTGCTGTTTTAAGTATCTCCACAGGAAAAAGTCCAGTGGAGTCAGATCAAGAGAGCGTGGAGGTTACTCTTCGAAACCGCCATACCCTAGTATTTGGTTGCCAAATTCCTTGACCAGGTATTGCTTCACTGGAGATGTCTTGTGAGCAGGCGCGCCGCTATGTTGAAACCATAGATTTTTAAGATTAAACAACGACAGGTTATCCACAAAATCGGGTAATTCTGTAGCAATCATAAATATTGTGCACCCGTTAGCGTGCCATTGTAGAATACTGGGCCTATCAGCTTGTTATTGTAAACTGCACACCAAACGTTAATAGCATACCGCATTTGATGTTGAACGTCGACGAAACATTTAGATTTTTTCAGGGCCCAGTAATGGGTGTTTTGCCTATTGTACATACCATTCCATGAAAAGCATGCCTCATCCGTCCACATTATATCTGCCAAGAATGTTGGCTGAACCTGTATCTGATTCATGACGAAGTTGCACCATGCATAGCGTTGCTCGGCATCCCCGTCCATGAAAGCCTGCTCAGGCGTTGGTCGGTTTTGATGAGCACCTGATTCGCTTAGGATTTTACAAACCTGACTATTAGAGAGACCACAGTGTTGACTGATCTCTCTTACGCAGCATTTCGGATATGCGAGTGCATATGCTAATACCACATCCGGTTGAACTTGCCGTCCTACCTTAGCAGGTCTGCCAGATCGAGGTTAAATAGTAATGCAACCTGTCTCCCTTAAACGTTTTACAACATTTAGGATGGTTTGATGAGAAAGATGTGGGCTTGCAGGGAAACGATGGCGGTGCAACCTTGCTGCTGATCGTGCCTCGCATCGACATTCACCGTACAGTAAAACCATCTCACAATACTCAACTTTGGAATACTCAGCCATGATCATAAGCATCAACATACTAAGTTCCCAAGAAGATGACTCTTTTATAGCTGTCTCAGGTGAACAGGCGTGACGTTTCTTATGTATTTGCATACTGCATTCAAAATGGTGGAATTATTTTTAATACTTCCGTTCTTCCCATTTCAAAATAAAAGTGAAAAATTTAAGTACGAAAACGATTTTTTGTTTTTTTAACTATGCACACGTACGATGTGCTACGTCACAGCACGAAACAACAAATGCGCATTTTAACCGTTGTATTCTTCATATTCATGCCTACAAGGTATCGCGTTTCGTACTAAATCGAGGATGCTCTACAACTTTATACATCACTTTTCTCCCTATTTCGTTCCGTTTTCGAGATAGGAATGCTAATTCCGCTACTTTCCACCAGGTGGCGCTGTAGTCTGTTTTACTTAGTAGCGCATGGCTGCTTTACTATACCTAGACACCACTTTTATGAATATAGCAGCAGCCGTTCCGAAGTTAAGAGGGTGGCAAGGGACTTTAGTGGACAACCTGTATATATATATATATATATATATATATATATATATATAATACAGAAAATAGCGTTTATGTTTTACGATTTAGCAGACCTAATTAATATTGTAGAAAACGATTTCACGCATATATAAAATGATTTTTTTAGGCAGAGCAAAATGTAAGGAACTCGCAGCTGACAGCGAATTAATCGTTGCCAGCGGTGTGAAAAAGATGATTGTTAACCTGGGCAAACATAATTACAATTATCTCCAGCAAACATATTCGCATCCTGCATATGCGAAACGTGTGCATTGTTTGCTTCCGTATTTATCAATACGGAATAGTGAAAAGGCCGCAATAAGCCAGGCGTGAAGAATTCGTTTCAATATTCTAGTCATACATTAAATTAAATGGTTTTAAAAATAAAGAATAACCTGTTTAGCATATAATTGCAGTTTTATATGATGTGTGACTACATAAATAATATCCTAGTATTATTCATTCACTTCAACTGTAATCGCAGACCTGTTCGCTAATAAATAAAATCGTTTGCAGATTCATCGAAGTACGAAAGAATATTTAAAATTGCAATAAAGGTAAAATATAAACCAATAGCTTTTGTTAATTTGATACATTGGTACTATTTTATTGGAAAATATACGACTGAATATATTTTCTGCATATGCGAAATAAAGTGTGAATTATTTAGTGTTTTGGATAAAAAAAATTGATTTTTTGTATTACAATAACTTTAAAATATCATTCTCGTAAAAAGCGATGCTTTCGTGAAAAAGAGGGTTTGGTTTGTTTGTCGCTCAACGGTCATTTTTGGCACACGAGGTCTAATTAGACTGAGACCTACGGCTTAAAGTGGATTTCGAACCACTACAAAAATCTATGCCCAAGGTGGAATTCGAACCCACGAACTGTTGAACCGAAGGCAAGAACGCTAACCATTCGGCTGCCAGCTCGTCGTGACCGAGAGGGAGCGAATTTGATTGCTGACTCTTTTAAAGACCATCTAGTTTAGAGCTTTAAATTCCCATAAGACCAGTATCCCTCTACTGGCTTGATGTGGAAAGATGGATGGATGTTCAGGGGTCATCTTCATCATTTGACCGAAGGAGATTTGAAATTAAGAAATGTTTTACTGCTTTAGTCAGCAGAAAAAAGTCTAAAGTGTTTTTAGTGGACAACCTTGTCTACGTTAAGCTTTCAATATAAAATTCTTAGTTAAAATTGTATTTTTTTAATTTTCATGAGACTTTTTATTGATAATAAATGTTTTCTAATTGTATATAAACTGAAATATTTATTGTATTTCTCCTTGGAATTCTCAAGCTTTCAAATTCATATTTTAGACTTTTTATTTTTTCAAAATATCTCTTCAATATCTTCATTTTCGAAATAATATGTGAATTCGTAATTATTATTTTATATAAAAATTAATTAGAGTTATTTTTAAATAGAATCTATGCTTACTAAAATCTAAGACTATTAAATAAATAATTGCAGATAATAAATTTAGGAAACAATAATAATTTAATAAGAAAATAATGGCTATTAAAAATATTTTTTGAAAGTACTTATATATATTAAATTTCATACCAATAAACGAATGATTACTTATAAAGGAGAAGAATATTTACCTTATATGTATTTAAAATGGTTAGTTATAGATAGTTACAAATGTAAGAAAAATAAGTAAGTAAATGGTATAAAAATAATGAAATAAATATGTAAAAGATTAATTAGAAATAAAATTATATTTTGTTTTTAATTAATCTTTTACATATTTATTTCATTAACCAATATGAAATATGTCGAATCAAGATAAACAGTTTTATTTTTCCTGTCATTAAAGTCATTTTATATGTCTTTAATTAGTTTTGGAAAATAGGTTCTTTTTATAAAAAAAACTGCTAAAATTGTGGGGTTTTGAAGCAGCTTAAAATTCTAGCATGAAAAAAAAAAAGACACCTATTTATACTGGTATGAAACATTATGTTATATATGTCTAAAAAATTTCTAGATTCTCCTCGGACAAACACTTACAATGTCGTTTGCACAGTACTGATGCTTGAAACTTTCCCTCAGCGATGGCGGTTACAGTTACCATGACGATACTTATGTCTCATTCTTTTTACGCGTTCGTTCACTCTTCTGAAAACACACAGAAGGTAAATTAATCCTGCTTTTTTTTTTTTTTTTTTTTCCCAACTGCAAACGACTTTTAGAAGAGAAATGACGGGACGCTGTTACGTCAAACTAGGTCATATTGATCGAATGGGAAAGCTTTGGCTATCTAGAGAATCCGAATTAAGAGAACTTGACCCTATTATGTGAACAATGTCATGTGAAAACAATGATATATCAAGTACTTGGAAGATAGATTAACTTCTAAACCGTCGCCAAACAATACAATACGATGCTAAATCATGTTCCCTGCTGGATTTAAAATAGTTTACTTTCAAAAATCACTGAAGACAATAGAATAACAAAATCTATGTATATTAAAATTCAGTGAGTTGAATAAGTAAGAAATGCATTTTCAATTTAAGTTATATTTAGAAAACGAGCTCGTATTCATTATGATATATTTTTAATTAAAATACGCCTTCGTAAAAACATTGTTTATTGTCTCTAAAATTAAATATTGTGAAAATTATTTCTTTTGTCTAATAAACTAGATTTTTTAAAGTATTAATTCCCCAAATCTCAACAAACGTAAGCAAAACACGATATTTTCAGGCATTTATTATTTTTAATACTCTAAGTTGAACTACTATTTTTAATACTACTGAGTTGACTATTTAAAAATGATATATAACATTTTCATACAAAAAAAATTTATAAATGTAACTTCATTTACTGAAACATGACATTCAGATGATTTTATGACAATCTCATGTAAAAGCAATTGGCTGTTTGATAATTCGGCTGAAGGGATAGCTATTTGTAACAAAAAATGAATGTTTCATCTTTACCCTGAAAATAGGTCCACATAATTTAGATAATAAAACCAAATATATATTCAACGCCCAGACTCCCTTATTTTCACAAAAAATTTAATTTACATATTATTTATCTTTATATTTTAAATTATTCGAAACACATACATAATTACACAAGTATACAAGGGTTTTAAAGATTATATCAATTTCCTTTCACATTCTCTATATTAACAATATATTTTTTTTTCCAATTGCAGACAGTTACAACTGCAACATAGTCTATTAATCTATTGTTCCCTGATACCCAAGGAACCGGCCAGAAACAGCGTCCTCTTAGCCGCCGAGTCGTTGCCCCGGGTGCACCACAGGGGGCGGGCCAGCATCGCACCCTCACACATACCATAGGGACCCGTTTATAGGGTAGGCATCATTCATACTTCATTCAAACACACAAGGAAAGGATAAAGACAGGAAAGAGAGAGCAAGTACATCCATGCCTGAACCGGGATTTGAACCTAGGACCTTCCTATCCGTAGTCAGGCACGCTGATCACTAGACAAGTTGGCCAGTCATTATTAACAATATATATATATATATATATATATATATATATATATATATATATATATATATATATATATATATATATATATATATATATATATATATATATATATATATATATATATATATATATATATATATATATATATATATATATATATATATATATATATATATATATATATATATATATATATATATATATATAAAACAGGAGTTAATTTTACATTTTTCTGTATCTTTTAAAATAAAATTTCTTTACCTTCTTAAAATAATTTTTTCGAATAAAATTATTGTAAAATGTTAAAACAAAAGTGGACTTTGAATGAAATTAGTTTAAAATATTAATCTTTAAGAATACTTAAATTTTCAGATCTCAACTAATAAAAAAATTACATTCTCTTTGCTGATAAACTAAAACTGATTAATCAGCAGTTTCATAATATTCGGGTAATGTCTGATTATTGATATTTGTGACTTCAACTATGACAACGGAGATATTTCGCAGATAAACCACGTTCTCTCTTTTCCGTTTTCTCATTCTTTTATATCTATACTTTTAAATATTCGCGGAAATGCACATATCTGCATGTTTCATTTTCAATTGTTTCGAAAGCCTTGTGATTAATTTTTCGTTTAGTATTTCTCTGTTAGTTAATTTATGCATCTTGGAGAAAATTGCTTTAATTTAAGAACTTATACGCCAGATAATAATTTGTTAAAACATAAATTATTTTATTTGATTATTAAATGAAATTATTACTAAACAATTTTATTTGAACAAGTCACAAAACAAAATTTCTTCTTGAATCAAATTCCTAATTAAAAAAATTTAAATTGACTATACAATGTAAAACTTTTCCTTTTTTTTCATTTCTTTGTAGAAATTGTTCTATTATCTGAAATAATGTGTTATAGAATAAAGAAGAGATATTTTAGTTTTTCACAATTTAAACTGAGATTGAATTCTTAATGAAAAATTTATAAAAATTATGTACTAAAAAAAAGGGTAGTCTCACAGGGGCAAAATTCTTTACTATAGTAATCTCATAATCTTATTAAATCTATATATATTATAATTATTTTTAATATGCATCAAAACAAAATTTTCAACGTTTATTTGAAAAATAATTGATTTCACTTAAAATTTTTAACGTAACCAGTTTTTGAATCAAATCTGCTTAAAAAAACTGGTTTTCATAAAAAATTTTCATTAGCGAATTTTAATCCGATAATAATAACTGGAACTTCACTATCAGATTGCAAAGGAGATGGATTGCACAAGGAAGCACATAAAAATATTCTTTTTGGTGCTTTATAAATAACTATAAAATACCTTTTTTGCATCACATTAAAAACTTTTTAAGCAATCAATTAAAAATGCTTAAAACTCCATTATCGGAAAAATTATTTAAAACTCCACTATCGGAAAAATTACTTAAAACTCCACTATCTGAAAAATTACTTAAAACTTTAAGATGAATTAAATTTTTGATTTTCCACACAAAAAGGAAATTTCCTTACATAAAGAGAACATTTAAAATAATTTTATTTGCTGTGTCTACTTACAAAAAATTGACTATAATTCCCATGCAACAATAATTACAAACAACTGTCTTTTAATATTGCTCATGAGAAGCTTTCGAAATTTGCTTATAAAAACTAGTTTTCGTAGTCAAAAACGTGTGATAATTAATTTGTTTGTTTATTTTGCACTATCAGTTGCCTTAAAATCACTTTTCAGGACGAAATTATGGATATTAAATTACCAATTTTATTTATTACTTTAATATCCATAAATTCCACCAAAGCTATCGTTTTTGGCGATAAAATTTAGTCAGTGCTAAGTTTTGGTGACGGTTGTTGTCTCAAAACCTGCGTATACAGTAAAAACCAGCAAACAGTTTGTTCATTATTTTATTTCTTGTTCTATGTTCATTTTTGCTTACGAGGGTATATATGATTAGAACTTTTAGTTTATATATATCTATATAAAGTGGTATCTATATTGCTACAAACATTTATACTCCCTTTTTGTATGTGGAAGTCGAACCTACAGGTTTTGCGCTAATTAGATATACAAGAAAACAACCTCATTCTAGAATTTTAATAATCTTATTTAATTGATATCTAGGATGATAAATACATGTGAAAGACATTTCCTTTATTCATTTAATTATTATTATTATCCCCCTTTAATTTTTTTATTAATATAAAACATTTCATTTGAATTTTTATTTATCTCATAAAAATATCTCGTACTATTTCGCACAAATTAGAAATGACACATACCCATAAATTTCAATCTAATTTAATTTCAATTTCATCCCTCCACTGAGATTCAAGGGAATCGTAATGTAGTATTCCAATAAATATCTGATAAAAAAAATGATATTTAAGAGTTTCAGCAACAAGAATGAATACAAAATTAACACTGAATCTATCTTAAAGAGAGAGAAAACCATGAAGATAGTTATAAAAAAACTAAACATTATATCTTTTGGGAAGAGAATCGTTATTAAAAAATTTCTTTTCTCGAATATATATTCCCATGTCTTATAGGAATTTCGTGGAAAATCTTTGAGAATTTGAACGTAAACCCCATAACTCTCAAACAATTCTTGCACCGTAGTTTAAGAGTTAACAAATTATCTCTTTTGAGGAAATTGCACATTCGCACAGCGAAGTCAAAGGAATTTAATACAACAGAAGATTTACGATAACAGAAGGAAGGTTGAAAAACACATTTTTAACCTAAAATTTAATTTAGAGTTACCAATTTCAAGACAAGGAAAATATATTCTCAAAATAAGCAAAAATTTACATAATTACGTTTGAAGTTACATTTATGTAGGACGTCATTCCATAAAACAAGTTATTATTAGCAAACATTTTAGACATATATTAAAAGACGTTTTTATTAGTTTTGTTTCATAAAACAAATTAAATACAGTTATTATTTTCTGGAAGTCAAAAAACTTACATGCAATTTTTTCTCTTTTTCGAATTTGAAAATTTATATATGATTCTAAATGTAATGATATGCTAATATATTAAATTTTTGTAAACGTTTTTAAACATATTTTCTAGTTGCTCTGTTTTTCACCAAAGTGCATACATATTAAATACAAGTATGAAATGTGCTTAGCTCTAATTTCAATAGAATATTAGAGTCAAGCGTTTTCAAAATATCAGAATAAAAGTAATATAAGAATTATCCAAATAAATCGAGAGATTGACAAATTTTAAAATTTTTTATATTTATATTTTTTAAAAAAATAAAAAAACATAGTTCCATAATTGAATTTTCATCTTGAAAAACCACTTAAAAGTAAACCAGGATACCAAATATAATCACAATGTTGGTAACATTTACAGAAAATTATTTCTTTTTTTTCTTTTTTTTTTCCCCCAAAAAAATGCTTAAAATGCGATTGCCAGGGAAATTTGGCTCTATATGCATTATTATTAAACAAACATCAGAAGATAAATTAAAAATGTTTTAATTTTTTCTAAAATGCATCCCAAAATTGTATCAGAGATTTATGTCTGCGTTGTAATGATGAACTGTTCTAAAAGCAAGTTAATTCACATTTTAAACGGTTGAATGTTACTGAGAGATGCTAGAGTAATATTAATAGTTGAATCTAACAAAACAATAAAACAATTAAAAAAATAAACTAAAAAATTGAAGGGGAATACGAGCACGGAGAAATGTTACTGTAACATATAATGCGTTATTTTCGCTAAAGTAGTATTGTAAATATCATAAAAGTGCAGACGTTAATTTTGCTTTAACTTTATACCGATATTTTTCTGTTTTACACATCGCCAATTGCTGTTAAAGGTGGTTATTTGAAATTTTTTATATAAAATAAACCTCATATATTTACATATAAGCAAAATCAAGTTTTATATTCAATTATTACAATAAATAAATATAAAACTATATTACAATAATTTTTATTACTATTTCAAAATGAGCTTTAATTATAACATGTATGTATATAAAAAATACATTATTTATATACGAAAGTGATCATTCTGTTTTAAACTTCAGAGTTACTCTCTTATTTGCACATATAATTTTGGCATAGATGCGTATAATCAGAATGCTAAATTCTGAATTTTTTTGGCGATGAAGAAATGTCGCCAAGAATACGTATTGTGACGTGTGCAATGAGGTAAATATTAGGGCTGCCAAAATAGAATTTTCTGCATAATTCTTATAGGTTTTCAAATGTATGACGTAATAAAAACCAGGTTACAGTATTCATAAGAAAACTCACCAACAAATACCGAAACTAAGAATTTGGCATCCTGGATAATAAGTCATCTGTACCATAATTTTATATACTATCATTTTGTTATTTGCATACGAATTTTGATTTTGAATACGTTGTGTTGTGCTAACTATTTTACAAAATGTGGGAAAAAACCAATCCATCAACAAAAATTGTAAAACTAATTTATAATTTTACATGAATATGGGAATTTTCATCTTTAAAGTCAATTTTTTCATAAACACAAACGACACAAGTGCTGTTTGTATAATAATATGGCACAATCCAGGGTTTCAAATTCTGAATTTTTTGACGATGAAGAAATGTTGCCAAGATGACGTATCGTGACGTGCGTGGTGACGTAAATACTAAATTTGCCAAAATAGAATTTACTGCCTTATTCTTACAAGTCTCCGTCTCTATGACGTATTAAAAACCAGGTTACCAGATACATAAAATATCCGCAAAAATAAATAACCAAACTCAGAACTGGTCATCTTGGATTATACGGCACTTGTGCCACACAAACATTAGTAAATTTTTAATTGCTCACACCGATTTCGAAAAAATCATAAATAAAGAAAGAAACTATTAGATTTTTCACAACTTCGCAATTAAAAAATACATTTTTTGAAAAAAAATAAAAATTTTAAGATTAAAAATTTCCGACGAACAGTGTATAATTGTACTTAAAAAAAAAGAAATTTAAAATATTCTTTTATGCAAAATATTCTTTTATGGGTCTATAATGCAAATCAATTTTTTTATTACATAATCCCTACCGAGTCGTTTTTAAAATTTCTCTTCCATCATTACGAGTATTTTCACGAATTAAAATCGCATCGAATAAAACATCCGATTAATGAATCAAATGATCAAAAATTAATGCTATCATATATAAAATATGATTAAAATGATCTCGTAATAAAAATTGGCAAGCAGAATTCTGATACCCATAAATTATAATAGTTAAAACTGTTCTTATACTCTTCTATAATTATCATCTGTGTCGAAAAGTCAATATTAGCTATAAATAGTTAAAAAAAAATATTATAATGTGAACTAACGTGACATCCGCTTGCTAAGGGGACAAGAAAAATGCTCTTACGTACAATTAAATCTTTAATGGAGACTATTTCAAGCATTTCTTGCAGAAGTATATGCCTGAAATTAGTGCCTAGCGTGCAATTAGTATTCCCCTGTCAAGTGGGTCCAACTAAAATCATTGCAATCACTTCCGGATATCGCAAGGTAATGAATGTTAGAGGAAATAATTTCATTCTTCCTAACACATGAATTATTTCCTGGCAATGAGACTATTTACGGAGTATAATAACAAAAACAAAAATATCACAGCTTATTCTGATGTGGTTTTAATCTAGTAATTGAATTGATATAAATCTACCCAACTCCAGGAATCTACTGTGATTTTACAGCTTTTATTAAGAGTTTACAAAAAATTTTCTGCTTTAATTGATAAGCCTGATTTTTTTCGTTATTTTCTGTTGTTAAATCTTTGTTTTAATCGTTATGAAATCGGTTTTATAAGGAGCAAATTAATTCCCAGATAATAATTTAAAATATCGATAGTTATTTTTATTGCAATTGTATGTATTAATAAACGATCACACCTTGAAAAAGTATTTAGATGATAACAATATTATCTCTGATTGCTTATCCGAGCTGGCAGCTGAATATGTAGTGTATTATCTTCAGTTCAACTTTTAGTTCATTAGGGCATGTGAGTTGGCAACTGAATACATTAAAATGTAATTTTCAATTACACTTTTAATTCATGAGTTCGAGTCCCGCCTACCCTGTCTAGTGGTCAGAGTGCCTGACTGGAGATAGCGAGATCTTGGGTTCGAATCCCAGTTCGGGCCTAGATGTTTTTCCTCTCTCTGTCTATCCTGTCTTTTTCCTTTCTTTGTATGAAGGAATTGTGTGGATGGATGTTTAACCTATAAACGGGTTCCTATGGCATGTGTGTACTGAAGAAGTTGGACTCCACACCAAAATATGGTTCAGTTGAAAAAGTGGACCAGCGCTCCCCTTATAGTCAACCTGGCTGTCACAAGACAACAACATGAGTTCGAGTTGGCAGCTAGATGAATGCAGTGTACTTATCTTCAGATCAACTTTGATTTCAGGGGTGCGTGTGAGCTGAACATGCAGCACTATGATCTTTAGATGAACTTCTAATTTAAATTTGCTTGTGAGCTTTGCTGCAAGATACAGCCTTTTAAATACCAGTTCAACTGCGGCTTAACGTGGCACTCGCATTCGTGATATGATATGAGCGGTGAACGTTTTAAACATCATCGTCTGGAAAGATATGAAAATACTGAGTTGATATGTTTAAAAAATCGGTTTTTTCCCTTCCCTTGCACCGACAGTGACGTCATATTTTGTTTTGTTTTTTATTTTTCCCGTAAACTATGGATCGTACAGGAACGCTTCTTTGGGCAGATTTTATGTACTCCTAACAAGAAATCTAGCTGTGCAGAGTTTATGCAGCCGTTTTGGGACACCCTGTATTTTATGCGAAGTATTGCACGCATTTTCTCATAAATGGAAAGCATATTCCTATGTATATATTAGCAACACTTATACTGATCAACTTGGAAAATAGAACATATGCAAAGAACGTAATGGAAGAAAGACAATAGTGAAAATAAAACCCAATATGGATTTTTTATAGAAATATGTCTCTAATAATTCAAAAACATTTATAAACACGGTATTTTTTTAAATCGTCATTCAAGGGCTTAGATTTGTTTATTTTTTATGTATAAGGATATAATGTTAAGTATTGAAGATAATCACGGATCAATATAGTAAAATGCATTTATCCGTTTGTATAGCATTACAGTGAGATAGTGGGGACAATCAAGAGTACGCCATATTAATCTCTGGAACATTTTATTTCCTTCCATAAAAATAAGATGCTATTCTATTTTTAAATCCCAAATGTTGCAAATACATAAAGTTTGTTAATAGTTTTATGAGAATATTTTCATAATGACGACAATGATTTCTCAGTAGTAATTATGAAAAATGTAGCGACTTTTCTAATTTTAAAACTTTACTGAAATTTATTTTATTTTTAGTTTATCTATAATTACAATTTATGAATAAGTTTAAAATCAAATTTTGTAGTTTTTATTATGAAAAACGTTTTTGTTTCTAATTTTTCATGGGTAAACTAAAATGCTATTTATAAATAATAAAAGGTATATATTTAAAATATCAATAAGTTTGTGAAAAAACAAAATAATACTAAAGCACGTTACAATGTTAGCTAAAATATAATATTTTCTCATAATAATTTATGTACAGATATGTTGTCTTACTTTATATAATGAAACAAATTTAAATAGAAATCGAATAAAACCTATTACCCATTTAAAATAATTAATAATCTACATATTTATCTCTGAAATATTTGCTTTTAAATATAAGAAAATAAAAGATATCGCGCAGCATAAATATCAATATCATTGAGTTATTTAACTGTGATGATCATTTTTTCTGTCACTTTTAATGTTTCAGAACTCATTTAAATTCAAATTATTCTATTTAGAATTTTAATGTGTTCTGTTTTGTAAAATTATTTTACTTTGTATCCCAAATTGAATTTCGTAAGTTTGAAGCTTAGAAAATAACTTTAAAAATCATTTCTTAACAAAATAATTCAATATTATTTTTTATTCCAATATTGTATTTCAATCAATAATTTATCTCCCTTGTTCTTTTTACTAGAAAACTTTCCTCTCTTTTTTAGGCAACACTTTTCAAAGCAGACGTAAAACAAACTCGCAAGGTAATGCAGAAATGATTTTGGGGACTCCGCGATTTGTGGAATGCGCAAACCAAGTGGGGATAAAACAAAAAAAAAGGCATTTTTAACTGTTTCCAACAAAATAGCGCATTCAAGGCCCCAGCGAAGAGGAAATAATTTGCAAACTCGGTGAATATGCATTCTGCTGCGCGACTCTTAACGCGGCCCACATTTCCATAAGTGGTTTTTGTTTGGCAAAAGCGCTTTGAATTCCGGAAATCTCTGTGGCTTAGCAGGTAGCACACACCCACTGTTTTGGAAAATTGCTTTACTTTTCGGTCGTAAGTTGAATTGTCAGCCCACACACCCAAATGCCTTAAAAAGAAATTATTTTAATGCAAAAGTACTAATTTCCTAAACAAAGAACGATAAAAATATTTCTTCATTTTAAACCCATCACTGTTTAAAGCCATTTGTGAAGTTTTACAGGTTATGAAACAATATTTTTCTACGCCATCAATAAATTATTTTCCGAACTCATTAAGAAAATTTATTTAATCAAAAGATTATTTTTAATAAAATTTGAAACACTATTATTATAAATTTTGAATGTTTTATCATAAATGTCTTTCAATAAAATGTGTTTCCTTTAAAACAAACTTCAACTTAATTCAGATGATCATTTAAAGAAATTTTTCAAATAATAAGTGATATCCTCGAGACCGTTTATAAGTATACGAGTAGTTCGTTTGGAATGAATCTAGATAGTTACACGCACATTAGTTCTAAAATTCCTTTGCATTTTACCCTCGCCAAATTCTATCAGTTTTTCCAAAATTTGCATCTTTCAGTTGGCAATAGAAAAGTTAGCGTTATGGCTTTTACGTCAACATTTCATGTATTCAACTCCCTCATCGAATGTGTAATGTTTGTTGCACGCTTAAAACTAAATCAAATTCTTGTGTAAAAAGTGAAAGCAGAGTACCAAACAAATCATATTCAAATGAGGATTGAACCTTTGAAATTTAGTTTTGTTGCAGTCCATGTATATAATCAGCAGAGTATTTTGGGTATTAATAGAAAAAATGTGTGTGGATGTCTTTATTCACCCGAGACTCAAATTCAAATTCTTAAAATTTAAATCAAAATGACTACAGGGATATCCGGAGTTTAAAATGCATTCGTAAGGAAGAAATCATTTCAAACTTAATGCTTTTTTCATTACATAATAATATGATAATGGATAGATTGGCTGTAACATTGGTTTTAGAATAAGTTCCTTGTAATAATTTAGGATTTTTCTCAAATATGAACTGTGATAAAGTGTCAAGATTGATATTTGAGTATATAGTTTTTTTTACCATCATTCACACATCAAATCCTAAAAATGACGAAAATACCATGATAAGTGAACTTTGTGTGTAGAAACCTTCAAAAATCTGTCAATAACCAATTTGAGACGAATTTATTACTTTCTTTTCTTGTATGAGACTGACATTTTTATCACGAGGTGACTATGGCCCTGACATTCTCGATATACAAATCTGCAATCAAATGAAAAATCAACACCTAAATTCATATCCTTTTCCTACAACTTTACATAAAATTGCAAGGGATCTACATTAAGTAACAATCATACAATTAGCATACATTTTACTGTAATTAGATAACAGAAAAATATTTTAGCTTCAGAAAACCCATATTCTTTAAATAAATAATTACACAAAAACACTATCTCACTATATTGGATTAGTCTAAGTTCGAAACTCAAAAAGAAAAACAGTAGGTAATAAAAAAATTTCTCCGTTGATTCCTTAGATTTCATTCAAGTAATCGTAATTTGTGCATCAATGTCACGGAAGAGTAGTACAGTGATTGGTTAGGGACGATTTAGAACGAAGTTTTGGACAGCAACGATGCGTATTTTAGGGAATCTCTAATCTGATATAGATCCAAAAGACTGATGAATCATTAGATTTCATTCTAATAGCCATATTTTGTATATTGTCATGAAAGAGTTGTATAATAATTGGTTATTGGTGCTTTAGAACAATATCCTAGATAGTAGCAAGAAATTTTAACGGAAGTAAAACAAAAATCTACCTATATGGCTGATGTAGATCAGAGAAACTGATTAATTCTTAGATTTTACTTCAGTAATCAATATTTTGTACATTAACCTCATGAGTGAGCCCCACAATAAGGCAATTTTGCATGATGTCCTGAGATAATGATCCAAAGTATTTGAGAGAAGATCAAGGGAAGTGAAATATCAATTTATCTTTAGATTTTGACGTATATCCAAGAACCCAAATAATTCTTCCAAATTCTATCTAGATAATCATTATTTCATAATAAGACGTAAAAAAGCTCCACAATTGGCAATATACCCTAAGACACAAATTCATAGCGGTGTAGTCGAACCCCAAACTACACCTTAAGTTTAATGGGTTTGGAATACTTGCCCAAGACTAAGATCCTCCTAATTTTGAATCACGGTCAGGCGACGAGGTGACCTGTGAGCTGTCATCCTCTTCTCCACATCCAAACCCCCGCAGCGGTAGGACTTAGGACGTTACGGATTAATGAGGGCATGTTGCTCACCCACGGAGCCTCAGCAACCCAGTAAGAGAGAGAGTGTGTATGTGGTCACCTTCCCAATCATTGCCCAAGGCAGGTGATGCTTCAGTTTGCTGATCTTAACTGGAAGCAATGTGAGGCTACTGAGCCACTGGAGTTCAATATCCTAAGACAATAACCCAAAATATTTTAAACAAGATGGATAAAGCCATTACCAAATGAAGAAGAAACCATTACCAAATGGGAAAACTAATGAAAGGCAAATCTTTCCTGTATTCACATGGTGTGCAGTTCTCTCGTATCAGAAATACAAAGAAACTTAGTATGACAAAGTGTGATGAGATACTTGATTTAGATGTTAAAACAGCATTCAGGAAATGGAAGACAGGTGGTTGGAATTTTACAGATGAATAAAAAATCTAATTTGTTTATTCCTTTACAGTCATGTCTTCCAAATAATGGCTAGTTGTACGATTTATAATGTAGATTATGAACCTCCATAAGCACCCAATCCCGAGGTGTGCATTGAATGTCAAAGAGTGCTGAGACAATTGCCTACCGTACTATAATGGAATGTGGTATATTTATTTATGAAAAATGGACGTAAAAAAGACTCTGAGAAATGTTTTCAATTGTTAAACTATTTAACTAGACGTTTTTTAAAATATGATTTTGCAATTGAGGATGGAGATGATTTAAATCATCAGAGAAGTTGAACAAACAGTAGAAAATAATATAGTATAAACTTTCCTCTTTTTGCATTTTTTAACAAGATAAAAAATGATTAAAATTTAGGATAAAGCAGTAGTGATATTTACTGCGAAAAAAGAGACTCTTCTTTCACCCGTTAAGCTGATTATAGCCCTAATTAATATATTAAAAAAAAACAAACTTTGTAAATTAACGATATTTACAATTTAGAAAAGATCAGTTTAAATGGAATTTTCTAAGAGTAAGACATTAAATTTCCAAGAAAAAATTTGCGAAAAAACTTTTTAAGTATTAAAAAAATATTCATAACTCATAAGATTATTGTTCTAATCGATGCATATTAATTAAATTAAATTTTTAAATGTTCCTAAAATTATATAAATATCACATATAAGTAATTAAAACTTGGTTGAATTCCCTCTATAACAAAATAGTTAACTGAATATAATTAAAACAGCAAGTCTCTCAACCACTAAAAGAAAACATTTCTTTTACATTCGACTTACGTAAAGTATAATTTGCGTCCTAAATTAGATTAATTTGAGGACTTGATAGCTGGAAACGCTTTCACTCATTAAAGTTAATAGATTAATGTTGACTTGATTAGAGGGAATTTTAATTAAACAAATGAAATCCAATTAACATTAAGGCATTTACTCAAAATCGTATTAGTTCCAATTAAAAGTGAGCTTTGAAGTTAGTATAGCATTTATTATTGCATTAAAACTTCAAGGAATGGTGATTTGTTTCTGAAAAAAATATTTTTGCAATCGTTAGGAAAAATTATATATATATATATATATATATATTACTTATTTTTCCTAACAATTACAAAAATATTTTTTATACACATGTGTGTGTGTGTGTGTGTGTGTGTGTGTGTGTGTGTGTGTGTGTGTGTGTGTGTGTGTGTGTGTGTGTGTGTGTGTGTGTGTGGGGGTGTGGGGGTGTGTGGGTGTGTGTGTGTGTGTGTGTGTGTGTGTGTGTGTGTGTGTGTGTGTGTGTGTGTGTGTGTGTGTGTGTGTGTGTGTGTGTGTGTGTGTGTGTGTGTGTGTGTGTGTGTGTGTGTGTGTGTGTGTGTGTGTGTGTGTGTGTGTGTGTGTGTGTGTGTGTGTGTGTGTGTGTGTGTGTGTGTGTGTGTGTGTGTGTGTGTGTGTGTGTGTGTGTGTGTGTGTGTGTGTGTGTGTGTGTGTGTGTGTGTGTGTGTGTGTGTGTGTGTGTGTGTGTGTGTGTGTGTGTGTGTGTGTGTGTGTGTGTGTGTGTGTGTGTGTGTGTGTGTGTGTGTGTGTGTGTGTGTGTGTGTGTGTGTGTGTGTGTGTGTGTGTGTGTGTGTGTGTGTGTGTGTGTGTGTGTGTGTGTGTGTGTGTGTGTGTGTGTGTGTGTGTGTGTGTGTGTGTGTGTGTGTGTGTGTTTGTTTTTTTGTGTGTGTGTGTGTGTGCTAATGAGCAGATATTTTTTAATTTAATCCATATATTTCTAATATTAAAGTAGATAACACGTATTTAACATTATATCGATCAATATAGTAAAATTACAAATGTTTGTGTGTAATTGATATATCCATTTGGTAATGTAAAATTTAATATACTACAATACAACCGACAGGTCATTTGGAAACAATAAAATGAACAGAATAAACGCACTATTTTCTACAATAAAGCCGTATTATTCAGATTGAAAGATTTCAGATGCAATATTACCTCTGTTGAATAAAAGGAGATAGATCTGAGACATTTTCCATATGTAAGTATATCTATTAGGATAGATTTTTGGTAGCTTATCTATACATGACTCATAAGTAAATTTAGGAAAATCGAGAATAACATGGTATTTCTTTTGATATGCTTATCAAAAGAAATATGTTTCACTTGTCATTTTAATTTACTATTGCCTATACGATTATAAAGGGACGCAGCCTACACTTATAAAATCGGTCCGCTAAGTCAACACATTCAATAAAAGTATTAAATATGATTACTCCCCTTCACTGTGGGTGCTGAAATTGCCCTCCATACCCCGCACCATCTATTCGAGCTCGCGTGAGAATATTTATATATGTTGTTGTCTGTTTTGGTGTTGTAATGATGTTGATGACATCATGAATCTGGAGCTCTTCAATAGTGCGTGAATTCGTTTCGCATGCTCTTCCATTTAACAGTCTCCACAAGTAAAAGGCAAAAGAGAACTAATCAAATGCAGAGGAGACCACAAACCTTCGATCGTCTTCAAGTGTAAACACCTCATGCTAGCGGGACAATCATGATCTGATCTGTGGCATGTTGATATAAGTTATTAATATAAGTTTCATTCCATTCTTTAAAATTATTCACAATTTAATTTTGGTCACAAATTCGGCAGACAAAAAATATGAACAGTTTATTTAATTTGTTTTAAGTTCTTCCCTCGCATTTCTTTTCCCTCATGGTAAAATGCAAATGTTTCAAGTAAGCTGCAGACTTACTAAGAAGGCCACAATGGCCTGGTTGGTTAAGGCGTCGGTCTCATTACCAGAAAATAATGAGTTCAAATATCGACTTAACCAAAGATCCATCTGTTCGCTAATGGCGGCTATGGTAGGTTAAATAGGCCGTGGTGGCAATGTCCTCCAACTGAAGTGATACCTTTGAGGGGGTAGGTCAAGTATTAAGGGAGCTTCTCTGCTTGATACCGATTTCTGAATTACGATGACTCCACCCAGCTGATTTAACTATCTGGTAGAGCCCATCTCAAGGCTAGATACTGGGAAGTATACTAGTGCAACAACAACAAACTAGTCTACTAATAGCTAGTTGATATATGAGCAATAAAATGGTCAACCCTCTGGCTTCCCAAAATTTAGTTTAAGAATTCAATTCTATCTCAGACCTGTTTAAGATTGTACCAGCAACTGCTTTAAACAACAGATTCTTTTAGAATTATGCCTCGCGGGCAAAGAATAGCCTTTGAAAGACAACCAACTTCTAACGCTTAATAAATATGGTAACTAATTTAAATTGAATGTTATGTGAATTTATAAAAAGCAGTTGTTGGCTATGACAATACTTACGAATATTTAAAGTCATAAAAATTTCCATTTTTCATGTTGACATGAACTGTAATATAAGAATAAAGGGACCATATTTAATATATTAATGATAATGAATAATATTTAAAATATTTTCACTGTTCCAAACAAACCCTGTAAGAGAGCTAGTAGAAATTATGTTTTAGTTATTTAAAAAGAAGAAAGAAAAATATCGTATTTAATACATTTATTAAGTTAACAGTTAATATTTCTCTTTAATAAAAAATCACACAGCCAAAACGCAAATATTTTCATTCGTTTCTCAATTTTTCAGTGTAAAAACTGTAAAAAGTCAGAAAACTGTTTCAAAAAATACAAATATTTGTTTCTTTGTATGTAAAAAATAAATCATATTCAATTTATTTAGTGAATTAGTAATTAATATTTGCGCAGAAGTAAGAAAAAATGCAATAACTATTCAAATATTTATTTTCTATTTATGAGTCCAAATGAAAATATGTGAAAAGTGGCAAAAATAGTAAGAATTATTTGTTTGGTTATTATATATATATATATATATATATATATATATATATATATATATATATATATATATATATATATATATATATATATATATATATATATATATATATATATATATATATATATATATATATATATATATATATATATATATATATATATATATATATATATATATATATATATATATATATATATATATATATATATATATATATATATATATATATATATATATATATATATATATATATATATATATATATATATATATATATATATATATATATACATATATATATATATATATATATATATATATATATATATATATATACATATATATATATATATATATATATATATATATATATATATATTCACAACAGATTAACAGAGTTAGTAGTTACTATTTGCTTTGTAATAAACAAAAAATACCATGAAATTTATATATTTTCATTCACTGTCGATAGTTTTAAGTAAAGAAAATGTGAATATATGTAATTATGAGTACAAAACTTAAAAAAAAATAACAAATCATAAAAAAAATAATTAAAACAGTCCTTTTATTTCTTATTCAAAGATAATTATCATATTTAATAAGATTTATCAAATTAATCAGCATTATTTGCCTATAAACACAGCAAAGAGACAATAAACAAAAGTCGCAATGAAAAAAGTTAAATGATTAAATTCAAAATGGGAATAAAGAAATGAACTATGTGGAAACTAAGAGGATAAAAATAATAAATCTTAGTCGCTATTTAAGAAAAAGAAAAATGTATATAATGTAGTTATTAATTGATATTTTTATACAATATATAAGCAAAAGATCCTTATTACAGTAATATTAAAATCATTAAAATGTAAAAACCCTATTTCTGTAAACACTTCTCCAGCCTCTAAATAGATGGATGACTTGCACGAAATTAATTACTTCCAGCAAAGAGAAACATCTACTTAAATGATAACAGAGTGGGAACACTGACATCCGGTATTTTAATTAGTAAAGGGATGCTGCAGCAAACCCCCAACCCTTTATATACACGTTTTCCTTTCATTAAATTATTGGAGAAGACTTATACTAAAGATAATTACTCAATTAAAAACTATATCAGTGAAGTTTGAAAGCCATATTTTTAATACCTTAAGAGAAATTTCTGACACTTCATTTTAAGAAAGGTTTACGCGCGAAAATAATTTTTTTAATCTCGTTTAAGAAAATTGCTATTGAAACCGATGATCAGAGGAAGTATGAAATGTATTTGTAGATTATCACCGCAAAATTGTCCTAAAATTAATTAAATTGTTTATTTTTTAAATGCGAAAGTTTTTTGAGTTTGAATACTTATTGGTAATTTTTTTCATAACTAGACTTATTTGGATCGAACTAGTTGCTGAGCAGATAGAGCTCCGGCCTTTCATTTAGCAGATCATAAATTCAATTCCCACCTCACAGATGTAGACGATTGTAGGAATTCGTAAATTTATAATATATATATCCCTGTTAAATTATCACTTTTATGCAAAAAGTGGTTGTATAGAGAAGACCACATCAATGGCCTTAATTAACATTTCGTAGGCTGACTTTCATAGATGGTTATAATGGTTAGGAATCAACATTCAAACCATAATTCCCGGTCAAATTAGACCTTATTGGCAAAAAGTGATCTTATAGCAAAAATGTAAAATAAACAATAGGCTTTCATATATGATCTCTTTTTGATAATTTCATCTTAATATGATAAAACATGAAAAACAAATTAATAATATAAATAATAAGTAAATACAAAGCAAAATAGCATCTCGTATTGTAAGACTAACATAATATTCATTAAGTTAACGACAAAAATTATCAATATACAATTATAAAATTGAGAAATAGAAATTCATGTACATCTGAATGGCTTACAAACTAAAGGAAATTTAAAAACGGATAATATTTTATGGTAGTTATAAGCTGAGATAATTTTCAAAAAACAGGGCAATATTCTATATTAATAAAAACTATTATAAAAATTGAATTTTTTAATTATGTTTCGAGAAATGAAATTCCCAATAAAAACTAAATATATATAACTTTCAACATTTTCCAATTTCTGTAACTTTTACTTTACAGTATCGAGTAAACTTACTGCGAAGAATTGTAATTTTCAAACAAAGTATTGTAATAATTGTAACGAGAGCCCATGATGATATTATCGTAAAAATAAGAGTCATAACAATTACGACTTTAATGGCTGTAATTCTGATAAGGCATCTAAACTCTTTACCGCAATATTGAGGCAGCAGTGCCAATTGATGATGTTTCCGAACGAAAACATCCTCATAATTAGCTACAGGAAGCTTCTAATCGTTTTAAACGGATTTTATTGCGCCAATGGAGCTACAATGCGTTGCCTGATAGAACAAAAGACTCCAGTTGGAATTTAATGTTAAATGAAACTTATGTGTTTCTTGAAACGATTAACCTAAAGTATTTTTGACGTTATTAAACTTAATTTGAAATGCTAATAGTGGTCCACATAAAATAAACGCAAATTTTTAATACAATCAGTAAACAGAAATTTTATTTCAATAAAAGACCAAATTCCAAACCTTTCAGACGAAATTTTTAAATATAGTGGGCTGATTAACGTATCACAAGGGGGAAAAAAGGAGAAAATTCCCAAGCACCCGTCTGGGGAGATTTATACGCAGAAGACTAAATGCCAATATCCATCTCCCATTAATCAATAGTGATTGTGATTCAACCCGGGACCTTTCATTTTGAAGAGCGTTGTTCTATCACAATGCCTAAGGAGTCCTAAGGAGATAGCTATTTCAACTCGAAAGTTTTCTTTTTATTATGCTGAAGAACATTATAGCACTTTCAAAGCTTGAAAATGTCTAAAATATAACTGAAATAAAACCGCCACCTATGTGGTGATTTTGGAAATCTTGGTGATAAAATCTTGGTGATCGTCGACAGAATCAATTCCATCAAACAGACGAGTTTACGAGGGGTTTACGAGTCCACCAAACAGACGAGTTTACGAGGGGCATGGTGATCGGACTGAGAAGGGAAAGTTGGTCTTTCAGGCAAATCGCTGCTGACAGACACCTGGATGCGTTCATAGTGCACCGGCTGCGGCAAAAATAGTTGGAACAAGAAACTGTTGAACGTTTGTGGAGTGTCGATACGGCCATAAAGACATTAGCACGCGTGAAGCATCCGACAGGAGGCGGTGGCGGTACAGCAAAGCACGTCTATAGAAATTCTGTAGAATGTGCAAGATATCTTTCATGATTTTATATCGAGCAGAGCCATTGGCCATCGATTTGTTGCTACTGGCCTGCGTTGACTCCACAGTATAGATGCCAACATTTAGAATGGCGCCATACTAGAGTAATGAAGATGACGAAGTGGCATAGGATCGTTTTCTCATATGAATCAGGTTTCTGTTTCTTCAGTGATAGTATCTGCACACGAGTGTGGCATCGAGTGGAGACAGGTCCAATCTTGCAGTAATTGTGCAACGTCCCAACGCACGAAACGTGACATCATAGTTTGGTGAGCCATTACGTACGATTCCAGGTCACCTCTAGTTCGTGTTCATGGCATTATGACAACCAAACGTTACGTGGATGATGTGCTGCTGCCGGTGACACTCTCCTAACTTCCGGGGGTGCCCAATGCCCTTTATCAGCAGGATAACGCCCATCCGCACATTTTTCGTATTAGCCAACATGCCCAGCAAGGTATACAGCTGCTTCCCTGGCCATCATGTTAGTCAGATGTCTCGCCAATCGAAAACGCTTGAGATGTCTAGACGTGTTGCTTCGTGTATCGCCGCTCATGGTGCTCCTACAACCTATTGAACCGACTCTGCTATCGCTCTATATTATGTGTATCATTTCGAAATACAAACCACTGATTGTTCGTTGCGGTCTCTCTTTGTTTCTGTTTGTCATTTTCTGGCAATTCCTTCTTAGTGCAGCATTTTCAATGTCGGGCATTGTATATATGGGGATAAAAATAATCCTGACTTCATTATTTAATATTTTTGTAGTTAAAGGAAGTTTTCAAGCGCAGCTCACATTTTATTCGATTGGATTTTAGCTGACTTGTATGTGCGAGCTTATTTTCCGCATCAAACCAGCGTATATATATATATATATATATATATATATATATATATATATATATATATATATATATATATATATATATATATATTTGAGTGACATTGGAACTTACTTATGTATAAGTATGATCCAATGTCACTCGGTTGGTGGGGCGTATAGAGGAGTTGATAGTGATGACAAATTACGCATGCATTATATTTCATGCAAACATTTCTTGAATGATTAATACGAGAAGTTGAATGGTTATCCCTTTGGTCTTCAGTTCTAAAATCGTCGATTAGGAGCTTAGATGCTTGTAGAAGTTCAGAATCCCGTTAAAGAGCTAAATGTTCTAAATAAATGAGCTGCCGTGAGTAAAATATGATCATTGAATGACAAACAAATCAAATTCTTAATATAAAATTTCTATATTATTATTAATTTAAATACATTATCTCTTAGTTAATTTTTCTTATATGTTAACTTGTTATCAACGTTATTTTATTCATTTACACACATTTTGTGTTATATGAAATCAACATTGTAGAAAATAATAATACATACATGGAGTAAAATTATTATCAATGAATTATAATTGTACTCATAATTAATTAAGCTTAAGAAACTAAATTTGCTATGTATAAAGCTTAAAATTGTTGCAAAAACGTTCATATGTGTAAGTATTTGTCGTTAAACATAAGCACAACATCAAACTACAGTAAACTGTTTTTTGAGACAGGATAGGAAAAGTTTAATGAGTCACCTAATCTTTATGAAGAATTTTGAAGAATATACAATGTGTATTATCCCATAAATAATGAATCATATTTGTGTACTTTTAAAAAGTAATTACAATCACATATATCGACAGTTGCAGTGAACAATGTTTAGGTTAAGCACTCATTCATCAACCTAGATGTTGGCAAGACTTACCCAAATAAGCCTAGACAATTTTTACTTGTCTGGGTTTAGTGACACCCAATTCTAATGAGGAATTTTGAAGAATATACAATGTATTTTTTCATAGATAAATCATATTTATACTTTTTTTTAAAAAATCCACAAGTATATACATCGACAGTTTCGATGGACTACGTCTTGGCTGAGTCCTCGTTACCCAACCTTGACGCTGTCAAGACTTTCACATTTAGTTAAATTCTACAGTTAAAATGCGTGCAGCTATTTCAAAATTTATACATCGTTTTCTAATTTATGAGTAGAACAATCTTGATTTAGTAAAATTTTTCTGACGCCAACAAATAATAATGTGATCTTAATTTTGTAAAACCGCTGAGATACTAATAAATCTACCAAGCAATCGAATGACCAGTGCAATAGCTTTCGATTCAACAGTTCGTGTATTCGATTAATGCGTGGGTGTCGTGGATGTTTGTGATGATGTGGAGAATCTCCCTCGTTCAAATTGTAGATTCCAGCCAAATCCTTTAAGCGCAAAAAAATAAATAAAATAAAATAAGAAAAATAAATGTTTAGCGGAAGCACAAACGAATTGATATCAAAAAGCAAAATTATATTAACTTGGTTAAAAAAATTTTAAATCTTAATAAAATCATCTGAATTAAGAAAATCGTTCTGGTGTGAACAAAAACCAAAATAAACCCAAATTTGTAAAATTAAATAGATAACATCAAACAATAAATTAAAATTCTTTTTTTTGTTGGTATCAAAACAATTTAAAACAATTAAAAATATTTTACTCATCATGTTAAATAAAATTAATCTAAATAATTATTTTCAGAGAAACTCATATAACACTATAAATTAGTAAAAAAAACTAGTAAAATATAATCTAATAAATAATAACTAAAATAAAAGATTACGGTAATGCACGTAAAAAGTAGGAAATAGTCATTTACCTTAAATACTTTCCATGAGCAAATTGACAAAGTTTGCCTTTTTAAGTTATATTTCGTCACAAAGAAATTTCATTTCTATTCTACACTTTATTTTAGATGAACTGACAAACTAAATATTCTATATTTTAATAAATTAATTAAAATAAAATAAAAAAATGAGAATTCTCTATTTTGTTATATTTAAGTTTAAAACTTCTCTTTGAAATTTGAAGTATAATTTAAAATTGTATAGAAGTAAAAAAATAGCAATCAAATTATGAGTACAAAATAAGTTTTCTAAATTTAAATAATTTAGAAATAATTATTATGAAGATAATTACCACGCACAAACTATTTCTTTAGTCAATTCATAATTTATTTTATTTTTGTTATTTGGTATTCACCGGTTTTTGTTTTCTCTTATTTTTATGGTTGAATTTCTCTTCTATAAAAAAAAGAGTGTTTTACCTTTGATGAATTCTGCCACATGTACGATGATATTTTGATTGAGCGTATCCATTGATCATCAGGCATGTATAAACCAATCAAAAGAATTTAAATAAAAGTAAATAAATGATGCAATCAGAAAAAAAAATCCGTTCACACTTTTATAACTTCAAAATTTTAAGGTAGAGTCCACTACTTAAATTCTTCGAACAAAGAATCGCTTTCTACCAGACTTCGTAGACTCTATTGCCAATCTTTTGTTGTATTTAAGAACACCCAAGAAATAAATCTTAATATCCATAGCTGTTAAAAACAAATCAAAGATCAATTTTATGTCCAGATCGGAAAGAAAGAAGAGATATCGGTGGCCCTTTCAATACCCTTCACCGGCGAAAGGGAGATTTCCGAATGATGCATGCAGATGAAAGCGGCTGTCTCTCCGATTCAAACTGTGCCTCATTACGTCATGAGCTGACAACCAATAAAAGAATGCAATAAACAGCCACGACATCTATCGACGAATCCCGAGACTAAAAAACCCATCTTGAGTATCTTTGCGGTTCACCAAAATATTGGAGTTTTATGGTATAGCGGAGATAATGAAAAATCTATATTTTTCTCGTTGATTTTCGCTTGTTTACTGTCTTGAACATTTTTAAATTCATCGAAATCTTTACTCAAAGGAATATACTGTAGGAAAAATTTAATTATTGTTTTCGATAAGGCATTTATTTAAAACATATAAAAGCTATCCACTTTTATATGACTTTAGGTAGTGTAAAAATATGCTAAGCGAGATACTTTCAATAAACCAATATATAAAACAAACACAATTTATCTACCTTAATTTAAATTTTTAAATAAAATCTATAATTTCAGAAAATTTTGCATAATAGGGAATATTTTTACTCGAATAAAATATTTAAAGATCAATAAAAGCACGTAAAATAAAAAATAAATAAATGATTATGAAAGATTCTTGAATGACGCCATTGTTTTTTTCAAACAAAATGTTTTAAAGCTAGCAAATACAAACTCAAATCTTTTGTTTCTGAATGCGAAAAATAAATGTTTTTTATTTCTTTTAAGCAAAATGATACTTTTGATTAAATTTTAATTGTGCATTGCATTATTTCTTCTTAACTAAAAGAACATTTAATCATGCATTGTATTCTTTCTTCGAAATTTATTTCTTCACAGTTAATTGAAAAAATTGAGACAAAGAATAGAATCTTTTAAGAAACCAATGATTAAAAAATAGTAAAAATATCACTTCTGTTATTGTTACTGAATGTTGCTTTGCGTAATTCATGGGGGGGGGGGAGAAATTGCAAAGATTTTCCAAATATTTACAAGCTGGGGAAAGATGACTATTAAAAAAAGAAATACAATTATGAAACAAATTATTCTAATAATTTGTAAAACGACATTCCAACAATTCTAATGTTTCTAATAATTTTTAAAACAAGAAATAGATATAAACTAATTTTATATTTTAATAAACATAAAATTAGTTTATCTCTACTTTCTGTTTTACTGCAAAATATTTATCATTTTATATTATATTCCCTCAACTCTCTGAAGAAATAGTTATAAAAAATCATTTTTACTCACATTGATCATTATTAATTCTGAAAAAACTGTTTCTATCACTGAATAGTCATCATTAAGGAAAAAAACTGGCTTACTTTAAATATCTTCAAGCCATTTTAATGTAAGACAATGGATTCAAACTAACAGAAAGTTTAATATGAATATCTTTACTTCAACCTAATCTTTAAATGTAAAAAAATAAATCAAAATAAAAATTTGTTGCAGATAGTAATTTAGCTAATTAGATTTTAAATCTTTTTAAGACAGATAAAGAAAACTATACTTTTATTGCATAGAATATTTTTCATGTTAGGGCACATTTTGATTTAACCGTAAAATTGAAATATTAAAAATAAATTTCGAATAATATAACTATTTTGAAACAATTTAATTGAATTATAGAAAATTTTGTTAAATTTGTATGATATTTTCTAATAGTTGATAGAATGCGCTAGAAATAGAAATAAGCACGAAAGATAATGAGGAAAATTTATATATGTTTAAAATAATTTTACTAATTTTATTATATATTTAGGAGTCTTGTTTGCAAAAACGTTCTTTTTTGTTGCGTAAGCACTTACCTTGCATTTTTATTTTGACTCTGAAATTTTTAGAATTAAATCTTTCTTCAGAAAATGATTGCTCTACTTAAGAGAGAAAATTTACATATAAAAATTTCAATCCAATAATAAAAAATAATTGCAAGAAAAATAATTTCAGGAAAACCTGTATTTCCTTAATAATTTGCTAGTTTTACTATTGTTAAGAGATTTTCAGTGCCGATTAACGAAAACTTTTTAAATTATTTACATTTTTTAGTATTATATACAAAATTATTTTCCTTTATTCACATATCGGTTTTAAATCTATTTTGTCGAAAAGTTTTCTACGAATTTTTAACTGACTTACAGGAAAATTTTTGTAAACTTGAGTGAATTCTTCGAAACTGTTAATAGAATACTAGAATGTAAATGGCAAATACTTATAAATGCATAGATTAAAGTAGTTTTGTTAATTTTACCTTTTTAAAGTTGGTTTCGCAAGGCATTGTTCAAGACTTTAAAAAAAATTAAGAGCTGTTCAGTATTGCTTAGAATATTATATTTTTGCACGTGGGGGGTTTTTTTTATATTTTTATATATGATTTCATATTAAAACTGCTTTCCAACAATTTAGCAGCCTTCGAGAAAATTTGCTCAAATTTGTGCAAAAATTTTTTTAATTGCTTATAAAGTACTAGAACTAGTAACAAATACTGATCCCAAATGTGCATTTTTGAAAATTTTAATGCTTATAGGGGGATGCTTTTGAGAGAGATTAACAATATATATATATATATATATATAAGGAGGAATCGCTCGGAGATTTTTAGACATTTGTCCTTCGTTCATGTGAGAAAAGTGTGTTTATTTTGCATAGCTAACCATCTCCCGCCTGATGAAGACGTGGTCCCTTGATTTCTTCTTATCATTTGCATTGTATATTTTAGTTATTTTCTAATTTTGTCTTTCTAATTTCAATGTTTATATATATATATATATATATATATATATATATATATATATATATATATATATATATATATATATATATATATATATATATTATATATATATATATATTATATATATATATATATATATATATATATATATATATATATATATATATATATATAGTATATATATACATATATATATATATATATATATATATATATATATAGTAGATCCTTCTGGTAGAATACTATGAAAGATACTGATGGTATATACTTAAATAATTTTGAAAACTTTACATATATACTATATTATCTTTTTTGAAAGCATTCTGATTTTAAATCTGTTTTTTTATTAAAATAACAAATGCAAATTCTCATACTCAAAACTGTTTCAAACAGCTTCATTGCATCCTTGATTATTGGATAACCTTTACTTAAAATTTCAATACAGTTTGGAAAAAATATTAAAATCAGAAATAAATGCAAAGCATATCAGGCCATCTTGCATTAATTTAGTAACTTAACTATACTTTCATTACTTTTGTGTGGCTTTTCGTCAAAATTGACTTAAATTCATTGTGTAAAATAATATTTCCAAGCCTGTTGAATTAGTAGCTCTTTGGTTTTCGTTTCGTATCTCGTTTTAGGTGGGGTTTGCTTATAATTCAAGATTTTCTTTCAGCAGTTAAATCTCCCCTAGATTCATGTTCATGTGTATAGAGCATACATAAAGCCACAACCCAGTCAAGAAGATATTCTTTACTTCAATATGCATTTGAATTTAGTATCACTGAAAACATTGACCAGTTAAAAATTATTAATATCCAACAAGTTGAAACAGATTTATAGAATTTTCATTCATAGAAAATAAATGCTAACAAATAAAAAACAGTATTTCTGGAAACGATTTTCTGGGACTTAGGTTATCAGAAAATGCTTATTTCACATTATTATAAACCTTAACGATTTATTTTTCAATATGTAAAATTTATCAACGTTATTTTAGGAAGAAATTTTTATTTTAAATTTGTGAAATATTGTAACGAATTTAGCTTTAAACTCTTTCTTTTCTCCTATATTTATTCACTTTTTTTTTCAATTCTATTATTTTGAATCTGATTAAAGAGTCAAATTTACTTCAAAAAAAAATTTTTTTTGTTATAAATTTCGTTTTATTTTTTGCACACTCCATGTTTTATAATAAACTTGATATTTTGAATACTGAAATTTTTTTTTGGTAACCCATTTTTTTTTCATTAATTCTTAAAATTCAAAATTTAATGTTCTTTGAAGTATAATACAAACTGAAAATGTTTCTAAAGGTAGGAAAGGTTTGAAGAACCATGCTTAGTAATTAAATTTTATTGAAAGTTGTTTAATAAGACTATTTCTGATAACTTCAAAAAGGCAAAAATTGATATAAAAATGCGTTTATAAATAGCTGAATAGATATGTTTATAAGTTTGAAACACTGTTAACTTACACAATCTTCTATAGCCAAATGAGAAGGAATGAATAATTGGGTTGTTAATCAAGGTTCGATTCCAGCTACTGTTGGGGTATAAGAGAAATATATTGCACATTTGTTTGCCACATGCACATCAATCCCGTCAGTGAATGGAAACTTACCTAGTTTCTTCCCCAAAACCCAAAAATACCCACAACCTATCTGAAAATCCGGCAGAAAAATAATTCATCGCGGTTGCTTAAAAAAAGGTATGCAACACAGTTCTCATATACTACTATCTATTCATTAAACAAAGTCACATTCATTTTAGTAACATTACAATCAATCCTCATCATAATATCAGCAATGACACCTGAATAAAAAGAAAATAGTGACTAGTTCATCAACATAGATGACAGGCACAATACAATCTTAGATTGGATTCAGGAAGTTTCGTAAGAGATCAAGAAATTTGGCAAGTTTGATCCTAAAATTTTATTTGTTAAAATGTTGAGACTATGAGAGTCTCATGGATCTCATCACCGTCATGTCATGGACTGCTCATATCGGGAAGAGAGTGGCCTTAATAACCGACACATCTGAAGCCAATCGTGTTGAAAATTTATTTTGGCCTAATATACTTTTATTGATGTGATGGTACCAGCTTATATCGTGATATTCCCATTTGATCATGATTTGAATTAAAATACGATTCCGATTTTAACAGTTTTGCGATTGGTATTTTGTTGGAAGTGTATCCTAATTCTAATGGAACTGAAAGGGCCTGGTAAAGAAAAGCGTCATTCACGTGACTGAAATTTAGTGGGTTTGACTTTAGACCTAACTGAAAACCATTCATGCTGATAAGGCCAATGCACGTTGAAGGCACAATCGTATACCTAGGTTGGTATAGTAACGCCGGAAAAGAAGAACAGATCAGGTGTCGACCACTTCAGTTAACTGATTACAAATTATGGGGCAGTTGACTTTAAAAAGCAGTAATACTGTTCCAGAAAGCAGTATTACAGAATCTAACTAGTATGATAATTAAAAATCCTCAGAACTACTAAGAACATCGTTGCACTTTTAATTATTAATCGAAGCTAAATTTGTCCGATACAGTGTTTAAAGGTTTTTCTGATTTTAAAGCAACTGCTGGATTTGATATTCGTATCTACATGAACTAAACAAATTGAATAAATCAAAGAAATTCATATAACAATAAAATAGTGTATTTTATTAATATTAATATACCTCTTTATGTATTTTCAGCCTAAATTGACAATGAAAATTAAATCTTAAAAAATAAAAGTTAAATGAAACATATATGTATATTTTTATACATTCCATCAGAAGAACATAATTTTACCATTCATTCAACTTCAATAATATGATTAAAAAATAGATGAAAAATGTTCTGCTTAGAAATTTTTTCACATGTTAGATGTCAGAAATGAAATATGTTTAAAAAATTTCCAAGTGGAAGTTATTCCGAGGTTTCGTTTCAACTTTTTCGTAACTCATGTTTTTCTTCTTCAATATGTCTCTGGCATTTCTGTATTTTTCGGAATTTATTCAGAATCGAATATTTAGCTCCATTTGATGTAGTGTTTTAAATTATATAGTTTGTTCTGAGACGACAGATTTTTGTTAGACAACATAATTTATAAGACATAGACTCCTTTTTTAATATCAGAAGATACAAAATTATAAAATATGTGTTCATGAAATAAAATTAAAATGTCTTATTTTCGTGCACTTAGAAAAATAGTAAATAAATTCACAGATTTCGTTTACCTGTTGTTCAAAAATCAATTGTTTTAATAAGAGAGGTAATTAGGTAATAATTATGTAATTAGGTAATAATTATGTAATTAGGTAATAAATATCCACACCCGAGACGGGAGTTAGAAATCACAAATTGCTGAATGAAGATTAGACTACTTAAAACTATCAGGACAATACCAACACACATAAATTCATATATATGTAAATAAATATGTGTATATAAATAAATAAATTGTGTTAGGGTTTGCTTTCTTTTTTTGTGTTCACCTCTCTTTAATACACATCGAGGAATTTTTTCTCGTAAGAAATACTTAATTGGATAAACATATGAATCTATTTTATTTTTTGAAGATAATGAAAGACATATTTTTATTTTTTAACGATATTTTCTTTTACTGATCTATTTAATATTGCTTCAATTAAAGTAGTATATCTAAAAACTTATGAAAATGCAAGAATTTTTTTATCAATTATATATATATATATATATATATATATATATATATATATATATATATATATATATATATATATATATATATATATAAGTATTCTTTCTTTCTTTAATTTTTCCAGGTAATGATTCTCTTTTCGAACAATGAGAGCAAATTCGAGTGAGATCTATGGTTATATCAAACCATTAAAAGCGATTGCGTGCAAATTGGTAATCGAACCTATTAACTATTGAATGGAAACCCAGAGATGAAACTCTACGAACTCGAATGCGATTTTACTGGCAAAACTCAATCTGTTATTTTCGTTGCTATCAACATACTTGAACCGAAATATATAAATATTTGTAATAAATATTGTGGTGTGTGTGTAATATATACATATATATATATATATATACACTGCTGGACAATTGCAAAGACGGATAACACTATCATCCATACCAACCACAAAATGAAAGGAAGCAAAATGTGGAAAATTAGAATAAGTGCGGGATAAAGTAAGAAGAAGTATGCGTATTCAAATTTTTTTCCACGCCTGTTCATCACGGGATAGCGTTCATAAGAGCTTTAAAGGTTTTGACGCGTGTGGACAGTTGTTGTTTCAAGTCAAAGTTTTACAGGAAAGATTTAATAGACGAACTTGAAATTTCTGGCATGTTTTCCCAACATCACTTAGATGATTTTATGCATGACCGAATTATTGAAAAGATCGAAAAAGGCGAAAAATAACAGATGTTGCCAGGAAGTTCGACATTACTCACAGCGTTGTTTTACGGCTGTGGAAGTCATTTAAAACTAGTGGAATGTATCGTAGGCGGCATGGGGGATGTCGTGTTAGAAGTACGACGCCTGTAGAATACAGATATATCGTCCTATCAGCAAAAAGGAACAGGCGCACCACAGCTCAGCAGATGGCAAATCAGTTTCTTGCTGCCTCAGGAAAGCAGATCTCCCGAAAAACTGTTGCCAGACATTTGAGGGGAGGAGGACTATACGCCCGCAGACCTGTTGTGTGTGTCCCATTGACCAGACAGCACTGTACTGCCCATTTGCAATGGTGTCGTGAGCATCACAATTGGACTGAACAGGACCGGGCATGCGAACTATTCTCAGATGAGAATAGGTTCAGTCTGTTATCCGATTGTAGACGCCAACTCATCTGGCGCGAGAGTGGTATTGCTTGTCGTCCAGAAAATATCCGGGAAAGGGTCCGATATCCGACATGCAGTGTCATGCTGTGGGCCGGCATCATGATCAATGGCCGCACTCCCCTACATGTGGTTGCGAATGGGTCTATTACGGGCCAACGATACATTAATGAAATTCTACTTCCTCATGTTCGTCTTTTCCGTGGTGCTGTCGGTGATAAATTTGTTTTTAAGGACGACAACGCAACATGTCATTGGACACTCGCTGTTCAGGATTGTCTAGACAGTGAGGGTATTCAACGCCTCGTATGGCCGTCACGTCACGTTCTCCAGATCTAAACCCAATTGAAAATGTGTGGGATGCTTTGGGGAAGCAAGATGCTGGTCGAAACTATTCTCAGACAAACAAGAACACCCTCATCCGTGCACTCACAGAGGAAGGGGATAAATTGCCTCAACAGCTGCTGGATAATGCTGTGCAAAGTATGATATGACGTGTGGAATGTTTATCACACTCCACGGTGGGCATATCCCGTACTGATACCTTTCTTCAGGGTTCCTGCTGACTTTTAGATGCATTGTTCCATTTTTCCGTGTGTAGCATCAAATGAATATATTTTTTCTTTCAGATGTTTCACAACTTTAATACTTTCCAGGACAATAAATATTCTTTATTCTAATGTCTGAACAGTGTGGCAACTATATTTTATCCTACTACGCCTCATGTCTCGCTTAATGTTATGCTACATTGCAATTTGTGATCCGTCCTTAGCAATTGTCCAGCAGTATATATATATATAATTAAATATAAAAAACTGTAATTAGCAAAATGCAAGGAAATAAATTATTTTGTCATAAAATATAACAAAAATTTTAATTTCTTTTACATTTATCATATTTTAGGTAAAAAAAAATTGGTTATTTATAAAATACTAAAGTGTAAAACATGATAGATATTTCAAAACGTTCTAATTATTATAATTAATAGATGTTGACTTTACAAGACATTATTTTATTGGCGATTATGTAAAAAATATACGCAGTATCTTAATTATGAAAAACATTTTATTAGACAATGCTTATAATTAATTTCTATTTTATAAATAAATAAAAAAAATTTATAAAATAAATTTTATAACTTATATGAAATCATTTATAAAATAATTTTTCATATAATATATCTCAAGTGTTAAGAAAAAAAAAATAAATGTGACAGAAAATATAAATAAAATGAAAATATAACAAATATTATAATGATATACAAAAATCATAATTACGCTTATCATTTTGCAATATTTAAAAAAAGCGTTAAGAGTTTTACAGTTTATGAAATACTAATGTAAAAAACGAGGCCTAAGTGCACATTATAAAAATGTTAATGTTACCGAATATAAAAACATTGTTTGTAAGCCTTTACGATGTAATAAAATACATATTTTATTAATTATATAAATATTAATAAAATGTTAGATTGTAAATTTATTAAATGTTATAAGATACGGGATGAAACAGTTTAAAATGTAGTGTGAAAATTACAAATGAAATTACAAAATATTTACAATCACATATTGCATTTTACAATTTTTAAATTTTTAACTCATGTAATATCAAACCAAAAGAATTATTTATCACGTTTTAAATATCGAAATCAATAGTTGGTGATTTCTTGCGAAATCTATTCTTTTATCCATTATTATCAAAATATTAATATCTAATAGATGTAGGGAACATGGAACGAAAATTGATTTCAAAAGAATAATGACTGAACTTGAAAACTTAACGATAATCATTGATACGCGTTGCCATTCTATTTTAATTAAAAACGATAAGATAACGAGGGAGAGAGAGAGAGAGTAAGTTAATGACAGGAAAGATTGTCCGCTGTTGAAAAAAAAACTTTTACATATACATAAACTATATTTCATCATACAGAAAAAAAATAAAATAGGCAAATTAAATTGTATTTTTAATTTAAATAAAGATGATGAAACACTCTGCAGAAGATGAATCTGCTTTCTCTCCATAAGAAAATTTAAATCTATGAAACTTTATCTATATTGGATAAATATTTTTAAAACAATGATTTAAGCATGTTTTCGACAATGATATTTAAAATTTAAGTATGGAAACTTTTACTATGTAATTTCTTTGCTTAAAGTGTAACAAAATACATAGAATTTTATTAATTATAAAAATATTCATCAAATAATAAATTGTAAAATACTAAGTGTAGTACGATATATAATGAAACAATTTAAAATGCAATAAGAAAATTATAAATAAAATAATAAGAATTTTATAATCACATATTTTTTGTTTTCAATTTTTAAGTTTTTAGTTCATGAAACATTATGGGAAAAGAATTATTAATTACTAAAAAATAATTTTTCATATTATTTTGAGTTGATTAATAGACGACACACAGTTAATTTTTTGTATAACTTCTATGCATATATTTTTGTTAAAGTTTTCTCACAAATGTGTAATAAAATTCTTAAAAAAATGGAAATAAATAAAATTATATGTTGCATTATAGCATTACGTTTCAGATCGATTTTTGCTCATCAAATACTCTAAACACAAGACTTTTGCCTCATAATTTTAAATATGCAATGTATCTTCAATTTGATAACGATGGTCGCATTCCAGTCTGGAGACACTGTGGAGAGAGGATGCTGAACAGATGCGTTTTGCGCCACTACACTGGTCCTGCACCGGGTATTATGATATGGAGAGGTATTAGATATAACTCTCACACTCTTCTAGTACGCATTCCCAGTACTTTAAACAGCCAGCGCTACATCTCCGAGGTATTGGAGCCAGTTGTCGATCCTTACATTCAGCGCTTGCCCACAGCCATATTTCAACAAGATAATGTACGACCACACGTGGCACGCATTTTCCAAGGTTTTATTGTAAATCACCAAATTGAAATACTTCCCTGGTCGGCTCGTTCTCCGGATCTTTCATCAATAGAAAACATGTGGTCCATGGTGGCTCAACGATTGACCCAGATTACATCCCCAGCGGCCACGCCTGATCAACTTTGGCAACGAGTGGAAGCTGCTTAATCTACTGTAGCCCAAAAACACATCCAAAGTCTCTTTGAATCAATGCCGATGCATGTGGCAGCAGCGGTGATGCCCAACAATGGCGGCTGCTCTGGCTACTGATTTTGGCAGGAGTCACACTTCACAGAAGTCCATAAATTTAATCATTTAATACTTGGTCAACATGTTCTGTACAAAATAAATTTTGCTGTGATATCTCTTGTCTTTCTTGGTGTTGCAATTTGACTGGCCACCAATGTATATTGACGGCAATTTAAAATACAAGTTTAATTGAAAATAGTAATTACTTAAAAGGTTTGGTTACAAAGCTGTATTTTTGATATAAACATAGCTTTTACTTATTTCTTATTTAGATACCATATCTTATTTTTGTATTATCAGCATCACTTTCCTATACTTCTGTTCCATTGAAAAACAAGGAAGATTAACAATAAACCAGTCAATAAATAAAACAAGGATTCAATCCTAATTTCTATCCTTTTAGACTTTTCTTCTCATTATCCATAACAGATGAATATTAAATTTGAGCTTAAATAGCATGAAGAATATAGTACTTAAATCAGAAATCATAAAATATTGTGAGCTCAGCAATCATATTCGCAAATTTTAATTGCTTTTACAGAGTACATGCATGAAATCCTTTTCTCATGCTTGCTATGTAAGTACTAGTTTTATTTGACTTCGTGTAAGAACAGTTAAACAGATGAAGACTGTTCCAAAGAACTTTAACATCAGCCGCTTATTATTCTGATTTTCATAAGTAGTGGGCGTTATTTACATATTACCAACCAGCACCAGTAGCCCAGTAATTTCACGCTGCGTCAGCAAAGTGAAGCATCATTTGCCATGAGGAGTGACTTGGAGGATGACTCTTTTTCCCTCACTAGGTTGCAGCAGCTCCGTAGGTTGGGGACGTGTCCACGTTAATGTGAGACTACCAAAGTCCTTTCGCTAATGTGGCAGAAGAGTGTGTCAGCTCAGGTGTGACCTTATCACTTGACCGTAGTACAAAATTACGAAGTGCTTAATGATAGGCGAGTATTCCAAACCATTAACCTAAAGGTACAGTCCGGGGCTCACATGCCCTTCTATGCATGTATGTATATCACCAGGAAATAAACAACTACTTCCAACAACTCTCTTATTTTTGCTTACACAATGGATTGGATCAAAGTTAGGACGTATCATTCCAAAGAACGCGGTTTTATCACTTGGCCACGATGAGTCCATATTCGTGTCATTAAACATAGTAGTAACAACTGTAATCTGTCCTAAGGCTTTTAAAATCTACCACGTAAAATGTATTCTACGTTAAACAAGTTGAAGTAAGTCAGTAAAAAATCGTCTTCTGTGTTAAAATACTTTGTATTTTAAAACTAAACCGTTATTTTTGTATTCTGGTTGCATTTTTTATCGGTAGTGGATCCTATTCATGTGTCTCATAAGAGGAAAAGCAAAAACACCCAAACATCCACTCTATCAAATACGAAGGTTACTCTGAAATTTTTGAGATCCACGCAGACGAGAATTTACAAAACAAAAATAATGGTTTAGTTTTAAAATACAAAGTATTTTAACACAGAAGACGATTTTTTACTGACTTACTTCAACTTGTTTAGCGTAGAAAACACCCAAACATCCACTCTATCAAATACGAAGGTTACTCAGAAATTTTTGAGATCCACGCAGACGAGAATTTACAAAACAAAAATAACGGTTTAGTTTTAAAATACAAAGTATTTTAACACAGAAGACGATTTTTTACTTACTTACTTCAACTTGTTTAGCGTAGAATACATTTTAAACAGAAGAGAAAATGGAGTTGACGCGAGAGCATTTTCGCGCTATGATTTTCTACGATTTTAAAGCAAAACTAAATCAAGAAGAATGCGTTCAACTGTTGCAATTAGCATTTGGTGATGAATCTCCAGCTCGTGCTACTGTATTCAGATGGTTTAGAGAATTTAGAAGAAGTCGCAATTTTCTTTAGGATGAAAAACACACAGGAAGGCCGCCGTCGGCAGTAATCCCGGATAATGTGTCTGCCATACGAAAAGTGTTAATGGATGATAATCGCTGTACTTATCAAATGATACAGAAGGAACTTAACATTGGATCCGCAGCCATACACAAAATCATTCATGAAGAACTACATATGAAAAAAGTGGTTTTGCCGTTGGGTTCCCCATAATTTAACTGAGCACCAAAAAGAGGAGTGTGGCAGAATCAGTAAAGAAACTCTTAAACTGCTAAATGATGGTGGCCACCACATCATTTCTAAAATTGTAACAGGTGATGAAACGTACATACAGTTTTTTTGACGTTCCAACACGTGAAGAAAGCAAAGTATGGGTCTTTGAAGACGATCACACGCCGACAATGGTGAAAAAACAATGCGCACTGAAAAAAGTGATGTATGCCGTTTCTTCAAAAGTACGGGATTGATCAAAGCCATCAAGTTGGAAGGATAGAAGACAGTAACAGCAAACTGGTATACCACTAAATGTCTTCCAGAAATTCTACAAGAACTGAATGTTAGGGGACTAATGCTTCACAATGACAAAGCATCTTCACATTCAGCCTGATTAACAATTGAGTTTCTTAAACAAAAAAAATTAAAGTGATCGAATATCCGCTGTATTCACCTGATCTAGCTATGTGTGACTTTTGGTTATCTTTAATCTAAAAAAGAACTTACACGGACGTCGTTTTTATTCAAAAGAGATTGATGTGGCTATAAATGCTTTTTTTTCATCTATTCCAAGAAATGAATGGCTTGAGGCAATTAATCTGTGGAAAATTCGTCTACAAAAGTGCATTGATGCTTGAAGAGACTACTTTGAACGCACCTAAAATTTTGTAAGTATAGCTTTAAAAACCTAGTTGTTTCTCAAAAATTTCAGAGTGACCCTCGTACCAATACAAATGAAACAACTCTTTTTTTCTTCAATAGCGAGTTGTAATAAATATGGAACTTATCGCTTTAAAAAAGAGTAGAATACCACATATAAACTAAAATGAGTCTACATAAGTTCAAGCCTGTTTTAGTGTGTCCTTTTTTTATTCTTTTATTTATTTTGGATTTGTTTGGAGCAAGAATTTTACTTTTGCGATTTATCAAATGATGATGTAATTGAATTTCAACAGAGCTGACTTCATAATACTATTCAATACTTTTATCAGTGTGCATATACGAGTATAACTGTAGGGTACTATTTGATTTTAAGCACTAAGTTCATATATTATCAACTTCATTCGATACTTTAGCAGCATACCCTGTTCTCCCACGATTTGCCGATTAAGAATTCCTATCATATCCAATAATTATTGCCAAGATAAATTTATAGCTAAATTAATTTTTTTCTATTTAAGGTGTTTCTATTTAATGTGCACTTTGAAATTTTCTCTATGCTTAACATAAGAAAATAAAGTTTCTTAAACATGCCAATGCGTATTTGCAGTATTTTATTTGAAAGCACTATCTCACATTTTTGGCATATTTTCTAAATTGGATTTTTTTATCAGTTTCATTTCACCCCATGAAAAGAAAACTTTTCTTTAATATATTGTCCAAAACTATTTGAAATTTTAGAATATTTTTTACGTGGTTATCTTTTATGCAGCTTCTATCAGCCGCACAAAAATAGTTTCCAATGTATAGTATGATTTATACAATAGTTTTATCCCAATATCGCGGGGTTTTTTCTGATTGACCTTTCCCTTAAATGTTATTAAAACTTTTCTTAAAAAGAAAAAATTTCCTCGTAAATGAGGGGCCTTGGGAATTTACATTTTAAAAAATAAGTCACATATTTTCTTATTTTAGGGAGAAGCGTAACTATAAAATTATGTTCTAAAAGGTCAAAGCATGCCATATGATTAATATATCCTATTTTTTAAATCATTTTCCATAAGGAAAATAATTCTCTCATTTGGATTTTTCTATGAAATGTAACATTCCATTGCGTGCGCCCTCTCAGTTTGAAGTTTATTCCGAGACGATAACCAGCCATGTGCAAACAGGTACAGCTTCTTAATGACCCTTAACTACCGTACGGATGAAGACTTTCTCACCAAAATAGTCATAATCTTAAGAGTGGTAAATTAAACCGTTGGTTATCTTTATTATTTTAACTAATATGTTACCCCTGTTTAAGGAAACTGGAAGAAAGGTGGGAAAAAAGGAATCCTAACAGAAAATTTTCACCAGAAATAAAACAATGATGAACATACTAAATCTGATTATGTAACTTCAGTTGATAAAGATAAGTAAATTTTACCGTAGGAGCACCAAGCACGAAAATTATCATTCTTTACATTAGCATTAAACATAGTTTTTAAATAGTTTTATAATTTTAATTAAATACGTGAAAAATATGTTTATTAATATATTGCCTTATTTTAATGACTACATTATTTGAAATATCTTGATAAAATTGTCTCTGAGATTACAAGGTTAAGTTTTTTCTAATATCTAAGATTTGAAAATGTAAATTTCCTTTCTTCCATCTGGTTAATGATTAATGATTTATTGATTAGGAATAATTCTTGAAATAGAATTTTAAATATCGCATAGTAAATATACACTAGTCAGTATCACAATAATAATCAGAAAAATTAATTAAGTTTTAAATTTGTTAATTAAAACCTCTTTCAATATTAATTATCGCATGTTATGATTTTCAATATTTATATATATCTTACTATCTTGGGATTTCTATCATTAGATGCTTACAATAGATATCATATGATAATATATATATATATAGATGTGTTATAACTATCTTTTTGTTTCAATATATATATATATATATATATATATATATATATATATATATATATATATATATATATATATATATATATATATATATATATATATATATATATATATATAATTAAAAAAAACATCATTATATATTTTATCCAAAATGATATTAATTTAAATTTCACAATTGTAATTCAATTACAATATCAGACACAATGCCAAAGAACAATTTACATTTTTTAAATACTAAATATGATCATTCATTTAATCGATAATTTTTTTTTTTATAATTAATAGCACTTTTTCACTGTGCATTGTATAAATAATCATAATTCTATTTTTTATTGCAGATTGGTCTGTTTCGCATCCCACTCGATTACAGTAACACTTAGATTGTGTCCTCTTACCCCTTTATTTTCAAACAATAAAAAACTGCACCAGCAATACCTAGCTCTTCTGATAACCAATGGGTGTTAAAATATGGCCATGTATGGTTTGAGTCAAATTGCATTTCGGGTGAAGAGCACAAAATTTAAAAACCGATAAATCCAATAGATTATAAAAGATGACCTCTGAGAAACCTAGCCATAGCCAATTTATTGGCATATATTACTTGTTCTAACTACAGCAGCACCAGGATAGTTACAATAATACCACTCATAAAGTTGAACTTTCTCCAGAAGTTGAATTCTGGTTTGACCCACGATTTAACCATGTCTTGATAGGAAGCAATTTTCAAAAAGTTAGAGATCTCTGTATCAATCCTAGCCATAGCTGAGCAACGGGAAATGAATATTGCAGTACCAGAAATCTTTTAAGAATGGTTGTTTAGCATGTTTGATTCATTTTCTCCTTGCGGAATGTGAATACGTCTTACGATCAATAAAATATCCTCCGGGAAACCAAATTACACACTGGGTAATAAAACGCCTTACAAAAGCCCTAGATTGTCCACCAAATATAGTCAAAGATTACCCGCTATAATTAACTCCTTACCTAAATATTCGTGTTTGATGGCACCCAACGTTATTGTGAATATTCAAGGAACTCAAATATTAAAAATAATTAATATCTTTCTTTCATTATGTTTCCGCTATTCAATCAATAGATAGCACGATACCCATAGTTGGTTAGAGTGTTCATTCGCGTTATCTGAAGGTAGTGATTTCGAATCCCAACCCGATCAAAATGTTCGTTAATGGCAACTGAGCACGTTAAATATGTCATGGTCGTAATGTCCTTCATATAAAATGATACCTCTGGAGGTAGCAAGCCAAGAAGTGAGGGTTTCCTGATTGGGGACTGGTTCTAAATTACGAAGATTAGATACATTTACCACCAGCTAAATCGATCTAACTGGTAGAGCCCAATTCAGGACGAGGAACGGAGAAGCAGCTTGTGCAACAGAAACAACCATTCAGTCATTGATGGTGGCAGGCCAAGAAGTGAGGGTCTCCTGATTGGGGCCTGGTTCTAAATTACGAAGATTAGATACATTTACCACCAGCTAAATCGATCTAACTGGTAGAACCCAATTCAGGACGAGGAACATAGAAGCAGCTAGTGCAACAGAAACAACCATTCAGTCATTGGGGGTGGCAGGCCAAGAAGTGAGGGTTTCCTGATTGGGGACTGGTTCTAAATTACGAAGATTAGATACATTTACCATCAGCTAAATCGATCTAACTGGTAGAGCCCAATTCAGGACGAGGAACAGAGAAGCAGCTTGTGCAACAGAAACAACCATTCAGTCATTTGCTGAAGAGAAAAAATTTAGATTATCATCCACTCTCCAGACATCAATATTACTTTATGTACTATTTATGAAAGTGCTGCAACATTTTCTTTCGGGACAAACATCGAAAACATTGGTTTCGACATTTGTGTCATGGATGATTGTTTTGTAAAACATCAAAAAGGTAATAGCTATAGAATAAAGCTTTGTAGCGTTTATTCGATATTGACGAAATTAAAATTTGTGTAAACCAAATTATCAGATTTATTAATTTCTTTTAATTTGGAACCATCGACATTATACTAACATACAATATATTATATTAAAATTACTCTAGGAAAATATATTTAGGATACATAATTGTTCAATAAATTGCTATAATATAGATTTCTCATTTTTGCAATAAAAATTGGCATTTTGTGGTTTAATTAAAAATTTTCTTCTGTCGTATGTTGTATGTGCGTCAGCTAATTAAACCATTCTATATGTGAAGTAATTAAAGTTAATAATATCATAATATTATTTGATTAAATAGAAAAAAAAGGAAAATTTTCTAAAGCCCCAGTTGTTTACTTTTAATTTAACCACATCAAAGAATATGTTTTCAATCAATTGTTTTAAAAAAAATTTATTATTTTTTCTTTGATTCAAATAAAAAATTGAAAGCATTTTTTATTGCAATGTTTATTGGAAACATTTCTTAACGTAACAGCACGATCTTCATAATATTCCAGCTGCGAGGAATTTAATTCCAATTACTACTTACTAAACTATAAATTACTGTTGATTGGTTACATTGTAGTTTACTGCGTGATTACTCTTTTCAGTTTAATTACGATGCAAGCATTTTTTTCTTCATTAACAGTTGATGAAAACTAACACTTAATAATATAAAAGAAATAATAACGTGATAGCAATAATAGCATGATAAACAAAATAAATGCAACAAAAGTGCTAATACGTATAGTAAAACAGAGTGTTACATTTTATTCTAACAGAGTAAATATACATATTCTTCAAATAATTCTTAGAGTGCTATCTAATTTCGTGCGTGCATGCGTGTGTGTGTGTGCGTGTGCGTGCATGCGTGCGTGTGCGTGTGTGTGTGTGCGTGTGCGTGCATGCGTGCGTGTGCGTGTGTGTGTGTGCGTGTGCGTGCATGCGTGCGTGCGTGCGTGTGCGTGCGTGCGTGCGTGTGCGTGCGTGCGTGCGTGTGCGTGCGTGCGTGTGCGTGCGTGCGTGTGCGTGCGTGCGTGTGTGTGTGTGTGTGTGTGTGTGTGTGTGTGTGTGTGTGTGTGTGTGTGTGTGTGTGTGTGTGTGTGTGTGTGTGTGTGTGTGTGTGTGTGTGTTTAAATTTTTACTATCCAAATTTCATAATATTTTAAGTAACAGTAGCACCTTTTCCATTGTTTTCCATTCGAAGAGAGATTTACCTCTGATTACTATTTCTCCCACTGTAGATATGCTGATGATCATTTTCAATTTATTGAGACAAAAATCATTTGTTTTCATTAAAAACTGATAAAACCCAACTTTTAATAATGAGAAAACATTGATATAACAATTACCTCACCGATTATTATTCTTTGACACATACAGTGAGTGTAAAAAATATTCGTACAGTACGACAATTGATTTAAAAGAGATCCGTTCATAAAATTTATAAATATAAATTCCATTTTAATTAATTATAAACATATAATAGAACATATTTTCACTAGTTTCGTGTGAAATTTACGCAAAAACAATTTTATACATGAGTAAATATTTACAAAACTGTAACAATCCAACATCTTGTGGTGTAAAAAGTATTCGTACACTTAAAAAAAATGCAAATTTTTTTAGTTATATTTTGTGATTGGTTTAGCCATTAAGATGTAGTTAATTGACGTCATCTCGTAAGTTACTTAAAAGGTTCTTCAGTGGAAATTTCAATGTAGTAAGAAACTAGAAATTCTGTAATGGGTCGTAAAAGTAAAGAGACAAGTGTTTCCAAAAGAAAACTGATTTTAAAGGTCAGTAAAAATGGTAAATCGTACAACAAGATTTTTGATCTGGTTGGTAGACCCCGTTCAACTGTGCAGTGAATCATATAAAAGTTTGCTGCCATTCTAATGGTTCAAAACAGTTCTCGTACTGAGCGACTATGTGTATTGTCATCATCTGACAGACGATTTCTGGTACGTTCATTAAAGAAAGATCCCAAAATAAGTGCTCCTACATCATCATCAGAACTAGTGAACATGGTAACAGCAGTCTCCGTAAGTACTGTTCGAAATGCACGCAGAAATGAAGGTTTCCATGGCCATATTGTGAGATGAAAATTCTTTGTTAGTGAGAAGATTCGGAAGCTGCGATTGTCTTTCGCCAAGCAATACGCTAATGAAAGTCCAGATTTCTGAAAAAGATTATCTTTACAGACGAAAGTAAATACAACATATTTGGATCGGACGGGAGACGAATGGTGTGGAGAAAGTGCAATACAGAAATGCATCCTAAGAATTTAGTGCCAACAGTGAAACTTGGGGGTGGAAGTCTGCTTGTTTAAGAGTTTGCGAGTGCTTCTAAAGTGGGCAAATTAGTCTTTATTAAAGGCATTATGAATCATCAACTTTATATTGACATTTTAAATAACAATTTAGGACCTAGTGCAAAAAAATGGGCTTGAATGGTGATTACGTTTTCATGTATGATAACGACCCCAACCACACAGCCATAAACACAAGGCTCTATAATACCCCAAGTTCATGAAATTTCCTCCTCAATCGACGGACCTCAACTCCATCGAGAATTTATGGGACGTTCTTGATAAAATTATTAAATCCAGACATATTTCTAATAAAAATGATTTGGAATCAGCTCTTAAACAAGAATGAGACGCCATATCTATCTCAATAACAGCAAAATTGGTGGAATCGATGCCAAAGAGACTCAAGTCAGTTATTCGAGCTAAAGGATGTCCTACAAAGTATATATATTAGCTGTAATATTATTATTGCATTGGCCCCAATATATGCCTGATGTACGAATATTTTTTACACCACAAGTTGTTGGATTGTTTCAGATTTGTAAATATTTATTCATGTTTAAAATTATTTTGTGTTAATTTCACATGAAACTAGTGAAAATATTATATATTTGTAATTAATTAAAATGGAATTTATGCTTATAATTTTTATGAACGAATCTCTTTTAAATCACTTGTCGTACTCTACGAATACTTTTTACTCTCACTGTATGTACATTAAAAAAAACAATTAAAAAATGTTAACTGAAACACGATTCAGGAATATACATAAAATCTATCTAGTGAGTAAACACAATATAATAAAAATGATTAAAAAATTTATTTAAAAATAAAACGCACCTGCAACCTTGAACTTGCACAAGACACCTATGACGGATCCGGCAGTTTTCAGCACAATTCTTTTATAAAAAAATATTTGGCGTAACTTTTAAGCGATTACCCCATAAGGCTTATATTTCAGTAATAATAAAAGTAAGATGTTTTAATTAAAATGAACTTATTACTTGATTACTTTTTTTGAAAGCATTGTTTTGCAAAAGAAAAGAACTTAGATAAGGTCTCTTTATTAGATATTTCGTCATATTTTTATTTATTATGCTATTATAATGTTTCGTTCCGCTTTTCCTCCATTATTTTTATCTCTGTTATGTATTACATTCAATGAAATACCCCAATTTAAATCAGTAAATGCTTATTCATGAAAAGTTAAAATCTTCCATTTCACAAATCTTCAAAATGGTAATTAGTAAAAATTCCCATGAAAGGAAAACTACAATAATACCTCCATTAGAGAAACGAACAAGTCTGCGTGGTATTATGTCTTAAGTGATTTCCTTATATATGTCAGCATTTTTAATATATATTTAGCTGTTTCTTTAATGAACGTGATGAAAAAGTGAATAATAAATTATTTCGAGATTTCTTCATAGATTTTACTTAACGACCATTAACCCTAATATTGTTTAATTTTATTGTTCCGATGATATTAAAGAATGAAAGGGGCTGTGGTAGCCTAGTGGTTAGGGTATCGGCCTTCCATCCGGAAAGGCGGTAGTTCGATTCCCAATGCCGCCAATGACCTACGGAGTACAAGCGATATTACGTGCTCGTTAAATGTGTGGAATCGAAAGTCCTGTGGTTGGTCATTGAGCAGTTACCATGGGTGCAATGGTCTGGAGAAAAAATTTGCTCATCCCTCAGATCAATGTCAAAATTGAGAATTGAAAGAGTGGATCCCTTGGTGGTGCCATCTATCGGAGGATTTAAAAAAGAGCAAAGATGCACTTTCACCTTCGTGGAGCTCTGATGTGACGTGGTGAAACTACGTGGTATGACAACATCTATTTTCCATTGTTTAAAAATGTTTTTGGTATCGGACCGAAATCTTTCCACTTTTAAAAGCATTATCCTACCACAATTCAACAATGAGACTAATTTTTTTATAAATATTGGATAGCCTAACAGCTGGAAGTTATTGTAAAATTTCTTTAAACATACAAAGAGTGTACGCTTTCTAGAAAGATTTTTGGTAGATTGTAGTTCATATTTACAATTTCCGAGTGATGAAACCGGGAAAACTTTAGAAGTACTTAGTGGCTGGAATCGAGCTTAATTAATATTAATTTTTGGAAAAAAAATACATTAAAAATAATTCTATCAATTTAGACTTAAATAGTTTAACTTAAATATGCATGTAAAATAATATGAAATCAGAAAATAAGCTTTTAACTAATAATAAAAATTAGAAGTAAAATAATACTTAGTTTAATAAATCGAAATTGGTTCAGTAGACATTGCCAAAATATATATATATACACAATTTCAAAGTAATTTTCAAGAAACGGAGTCAACATCTGATACCATACTTCTGCAACACTTCTCTCCAAGTCGTAGTAAAATGGCTTAACCTTTTGATGTATCCTAATTGTTGTATTTCTTGAAATTACTTGCTTCTGTGGTTTTCTAATACTTAGTTATCTCATAGTGAATTATTATACAATCCTTGAGCAATCTGAAATATATAAATGGATTCTTGTATAAAATCTACTGTTTTTACATTTTAAAAAGTTAAATGTATTTTAAATAAAATTACTTTTCAAATAGATGTGTGCACCCAAAGGATTAACATAAATCTATTGTTTGGCTGGTCATTTTACAATTATTGTGTTTGCATGGGATTCAGTTCGATAAGATCTGTAACTGAAACATAAATCCCAAGTACTCCAGACGTTCAAATCCAAGGTGGGAATCAAACCAATGAGCTGTGGGAAAGAAGACTAGATTACTCAAGGCACAAATTGCGGGAAATATCAATATCGGAGGACCACACTATTTTAAAATGATTACATTCATTACTTAAATTTGTATGTCAAAAATATCGAAATAATATTATATGAAACTCATTAAAGATATTAAATAGTGTCAGTTTCAATAATCTACAGTTGCAAATACATTGAATTTTAAAATTAATTTAATGAGAAAAATGTACACTATCAAGATTCACCATGGGCAGTTAATATGACACTCATCATAGCAAATAGACAGCAGGTTCGATTCTAACTTCTGTTGAATAACGGGAGATGTATACTGGGCTTGTGCCTTCTACATGCATGTATGAAAGGGTAGCCACTAGGGAGTTTTCCGAGTTGCTTCTTTTGACGCGTGAATCCCCACTATCAATGAACATGTTAACGTAAAGTTCTGAAAAAACAACATAGACGATGCCTATTAAAAAGCCTCATTAAAACTTATTAGGCTGTCTGGGTGGTCTGATCAATTAGAGCGTTGTTCGCACTATCGGAAGGTAGTGAGTTCGAATTAGCCTTAACCAAAGGTACGTCGTATTCACTAAACGAGCGCTGAGACATGTTAAACAGGTCGTGGTTGCAATGTCTTCCAAGTGAAATGATACCTCTAGAGGTGACAGATGAAGTATTAAAGATATCTGCTCGATCTCTACTTCTAAATTACGAAGACTCCTAGCTGGCTGATCCCATTTATTGGTAGAACTTAATTCTCGGGCTAGATACAGGGAAGTATGTTAGCGTCCTTGTTACTGCTACATACTTCTCTGCAATTTCTTTTAATTGGGAGTGATTCTCATCACAATGTGCAAATTAATGTCAGCAAAACTGCAGATATATTTACTCATGGCGGAAATATTTCGCTCACAAATATATATTCCCATTCAAATATAGAAAGCATTTTCACAGTAAATTGCTTCATCTGTGGAAATTCTATCAAACAATTCAAACTGAATTTTTCTAACTGTGAGTGGGCCATATGCTAATCCATGTCAGTATTTTTCTAACCTTAATGTAAATCGATTTCGAGTTCGTGCAATTCATTCATTCATCATGGCTTTCTACTTAACAAATTATGGGCTCGATTTACACCTCATACATGGACGTTTGGAATGGTTCGCAGAAACTATTGGTCTCTCGACTGAATGAACTCTGACATTAAAACATATAAGCTTCTTGATGCTTCATGATTCACACACGTTTGTGGAAGAATAAACATTTTCTGCACTCATATTTCGTAATTTACACTGAAAACACAATTCAATAAAATTCTCCCCAAGACTATCTCAAAAGGCCCGCTTTATTTTCATCACACTAAAATACAAATTTACAGCAGCTTAATTGCACTATGGCTTCGTAAAAAAAAAAAAATTTAACTTGCATAACAAAAAAATTAACATAATTTCACACTGACTAAAAACTTTTCCATTTCTGACTCACACAATTACTTTTACTTCTGATATCTCTTCAGTTACATTTTAAATAACCTGAGGAAATTTACTTGAAAAATTTCTGCATAATTTACACAATAAAAGAATCAAATTTATTTTAAATTTCAATCACTTCGTAAAAAGAAACATACTCAAAACTTCCAACTAATTATAAATACTAAAATAACCTTTTATTTCCGAATGTCACTTAAATGCAAAGTTTAAACTGACAAAATAAAATAACAGAAACTATTTCAATGATAAAATGACGCATTAAAACTTGTATAATTAAGCTACATTTTTTTCCCCATTAGCAACATTAAATTTTTACAGTACCAATAATTTTATAACCATATTGAAATTCTTACAATACCTTAGAGCTTATTTTATAAAATCATAGTATAATAATTATCTTTAAAAGAAGTTATCGAAATAGAGTAACTAATATTTGTAAAGACTGCATTGCAGACAGAAATCAGATTTAGAACATGATATACTATCATATGATTTTACATTGCAAGTTAAAACTTCAGCTCTACCCTAAATATTTAACTAAAGACATGATATATCTTATTTATAGATTCAGGTAGCCACAGACACCTACGCATTTCTTGAAGATCCCTCACTTATTTTCTAATTTGCTTTTCAGAGTTAGTGGTCAGCCATTTTCTCGTGTCGAAAAAACCCGAATGAAATTCCAAAACACCCATTCAGACTGAAGTGCAAGCAGTAATAATAAATATATTTCTCATTTTCAACAATACCGAGAACGAACCTATAATTTTACAGCCCGAAGTGCGCTGTTTTATGCCATAGTAAGCTCTTGGTTGATGTTTTCAAATTCAAGAGCAACATTTTAAAAAAAGGCGTAACATAACTATATGACATGCATTGGTTTTTAAAAAGCGTAGGTCACTTGCTAAATTTTGAAGAACCGCATGTTTTTGTAGTGTAATTATGTGAACGATTATTTAAATATAGTATTCGTAAAAAAAAATCTTTGAAAATAAGACTTGACTTAAACTTCTGCGTATTACATTTTTCTCAAGACTTGGCAGATTTCTTGTTAAACAAGTTGGTATTTCTTTTTAAATTTTATTGGAATTTAATACACATTAGCAGACAATGAGCAACAATAACTTCAATAATACTTTCCTGATGACGAAACAAATAGGACTCATTTCGTGTCTAAATATCAAAAACCGAAAGTTTTGATATTTATAAAGATCAAAACTTTCGATATTTATAAAGATAAAAATAAAATAAAAAAAAAAGACTAGCCTGTAGTACTTCCAACATCCAACGAGCGCCTCTACTGCTAAGTAGTGGAACTCTTCAGTAAGTGCTAAGACTCCATGAACACCGGCAGCAAATGCCCACAGATATTTGTTTTAGTGTTCAAAATATATGCTGATATCTAATTCATCAAGTTTTCATTTTCGTATATAAAATATGATATTTTAAAGCGAAATAAATCAGTGGCCTTCTGTAAAAGAACAATCAGAAAGTGTGAGAAGAATTTCAAGATACGGCGATTTTAGTTTCGACAAATCTAGTTATTGCAATAATTTCAACAAGATCAGTACAAAATATTAAAATTATAAATGCGTGTCGAAAATTATGCATCAGGATTAAAAGAGATCACACGCACAATGAATTTTGAAATTATAATCTTGGTATAGATGTAATAAGCGATTTCATAATTCTTTGATCTGCTTTAATCACGTGACAATACCTTTTGATATTTCAAGGTTGTAATTTCATCAATCAAGCAACTATGAAATATTCTTAATAAAAGAACACTATTGTAACATATATTAAAAGGAGAATCAGTAATAAAGAAAAAAAATTTCTGAAAATAAAAAGACAAACTCTGCAAGATATAAAATAATTTAATTCAAATATTTTATGTGGTACAAACTTTAAAATTGCTGACAACAAAATGAAACATCATAATTTTTATTTCCTTCAGATAATGCTTGTTATGTTTCAGTTTTCTTTAGAATCAAACCGTAATAAAACAACACAAATTTTAAACAATTTGCCTTGAACACATATTAAATACTTCACATCAATAAAATATTAAAAGAAAATCACTTTTGAGCATTAACAATTATTTTACATTGTATTCAAATAGTGCAAAAAAAATCTAGGCAATGTTTTGTTTATTTTCACAGCAGTTTAAATTTTGAAAATGAAATATAAAACAAAGAGCAAATAAACAAAGAGAATCAAAATTAATTTCAAATTTTACTTTTGTAAAATTTAGTGAAATCTTACTTTTGTTAGCTTATGAATTGTAATTAATCACTTAAGGCCAAAACAATAATTTCATAATTATTATGAGATCAAAATAATTTGCTTTAATAATCACATAAAATCAAAATTTGATTTATTAATCATATCAGATCAAAATAAATTGATTTATTACTCACATAAAATAAAAATAATTTGTTACTTAATTACTAAAGTTACATTTTAACATTATAATAAAAACAATTTTTATATTTTTCTAAGATCAAAATAATTTGCTTTAACAATCACATAAAATCAAAATTTGATTTATTAATCATATTAGATCAAAATAAATTGATTTATTACTCACATAAAATAAAAATAATTTGTTACTTAATTACTAAAGTTACATTTTAGCATTATAATAAAAACAATTTTTACATTTTTCTATGAGCACTGTAGTTTGTTCCTCCAAAATTAATAATGTTTTATAATTATAATCAAGCAACAGCAAAATTCTAATTAGTACAATAATAAAATTTCTCTCTGTTATTAAGCTGGTAGATATCAAACATACATAATTATGAAAAGTTAAATGCACTGATGCAAAATTTATGGAAAGAAAGTTAACAATTAACAAGTTTATAAATCCAACAAGAAAAATCAATTTATACAAATATTTTAAAGCTGGTGTTATAATATTAATAGTAAAATTATTCAGCAATGATTAATGGATACCATTTTATCTTAATAGACAGAAAAAACTGCTTTAAAAAACTTATGTAAACTGTTAACTTCATATATAATTTAAACTTTTTATTACTATGTACAATATTTTGGCAATGATTTTTTCTTAAATGTGTTTCTCAAATTAGTTTCACAGAATTTAATATTTTTCAAGAAAAATTTATTATGATTTTTTCTTAAATGTGTTTCTCAAATTAGTTTCAAAAAATTTAATATTTCTCAAGAAAAATTTATTTTTAAAATTTTTAGTGCAACCACAAATTAAAAAATATATAATATTCATTGATAATTTGAATTAATAATTAGATAATTTAATATAAAAAGAACATTTGTTTTTATTCATACTGTAAAATTAAAAATAAAGAATACAATCTGAATATTGACAGAAGACATCAGTAAAAATAGAGCATTTGCAAATGGCATATAAAGTTTTCTCATCAGAACCACATCTAAGTAATCTATCTTGAATATATAGTAAATATATCTTGAACAGAAGCTGTCAAATGAGTCTAACACAAAAAAATATGTTTCAGACCTGCAATATCATAACCTAATTATTTTTACAATTTCAATAATTAAAAAATTTTACATCTCTACAATTTCATCTTAATACAAAATTTTTGAACTTAAAAATTTTACATTCAAATTTTTAAAGGATGGAAATTTGTTCCAAGACGGAAAATGGTACCCATTTAAAAGACAATAGCAGTCAAATTTTATATAATAACAATAAAAAATACAGAATATGCTATCTAATGAAGTTCAAACTACTTACAAGATTTTTAAATACAAAGCACTAAAAACTATAAAATTTTAAAAAACACTGGAACAAGTGCAAATCACAAAAATGTTCTTAAACAGTAAAACTATTTAAGTACTTAAATAGCTCATTCATTAACTATATCACAGAATAATTATAAATCATTACCTTCTACCATGCATGCAACCATAAAAAATTTGTAAAGAGCCTTAACCATTTTGCAATATCCAAACATAGAATATTACACACACATGGGCAAACTATCAGATAGGCGCTTAATATTCTAATATCAAATATAATTTGTCACATAATTTCACATCAAGATATATATAAACAGATCAGCTAATTCATTTTCTATTATGTTAAAAATAAACAGAAAGCAATTATATGTGTACACCACAATTATAATTCTTCTAATTGAAAAATACTTTTACAAAGTTACAAAATCGAAATAAACATTTTATTTTGCATTAATTTATTAAGAAATTTATGAAAAACATTTCAAGTTTTAATTAAAAACTTAAAAGAAACTCATGAGGTACATAAACTAGCTTAACTCATTCAGTAAATGTGAAATCAATTGAAAAATTGTAAGAAAAACCAATAAGAGGTTAAGAGATTAACTTCTATACGAACATTCGCCAAATAAAAGTTTAGAGCAATTGTGTATTTACTTAACAAAAAAGCCATATTTTTCAAATAACTAATACACTATTTCCATTTTAATGTTTAATAATCTTTTCTTTTTAAAAATCACTAAGTTCACAAAAACATTTCATAAAAATGTCAAAAAATATGTAAGTTAAAGTACATTGCGCATAATTTTGGTATACACAATTAGGTAAATTATTATAAAAAAATGAAAGATGTTAATTATTTAAACTACATATTTTTTATGATTTTAGAATCCTTTCAGAGTAATAACGAATGATATTAATATAAGAATAAAAAATACAAATGAGATACCACAGATATGAGATTTTCCTATTAATTTATTTCAAATAAATAATTGGAATAAGCTATCTTTCAATGCTAACGAATTTAATTTAAAAATTTTAATACCTTCAATTTTATAAACTATAAAACAAATGTTACAATGTGATTTCAAACAAAAAATAGAATAATTAAAATATAAATTTATTAATTTAGTTTTTTTTTTTTTGTTTGTAATACTAGATTGCATATTTAAGTTATAACAAATCGTCAGTAGAATTGAGATAATTAAGGTGTTTGTGATAGCAAAAGTTATATATAGATTTTAACTAGCACAAGTAAAGTTTGATTTCTCTCATTATATAAATAATTTTACAGAATATTTAGTATATATATGTGCAAAATTTTTCGGGGTAGTAGTTTATTAATGCATTCTGCTATGAAATCAGACTTTATCAGCTCAAAACTGAGATATTCTAACCACAATGCTACAAAACGTATTAATTAAAATACACATTAAAAACTTCTATTATTTATTAAATTTTAAAAGTTTTGCAGCCATTGCTTCTTAGACATTATGCAAACATATTGCCTTAAGGCTAAAATCGATTTTATGAGGTTATTTCTCAAAAATAGGTATGAAATGAATGTAAGTCATTCTTTGCAAATAGCTATAGAAAAATAAGCATTTTTATCATAGCAAGATATAAGATGACAGAAAGAATGAACCGGAAGGCAATCATTTTTTTTAGACATTAATTACGGATTTTTAAAAAAAATCAAATTAAAAATTTGAAAAGACATGAGACTTATAACTTAATAAAAAGCTTTTATAATGATGGTAATTTTTATGAAATGGAAAATTTTGAAGGGTCAATAAATTTTAAAATTCATTATTTTAATACTAACTCTGTGTAAATTTATATAATAAAATTATGACACAGTAGATATTAGTAAATGTAATTTAAATGATAATACATGGCACTTAACCAGCTTATCATACATAATAAAATTTAAGTTAGCTTTATTTATTTAGACATCATTAATAAATTTTATTCCTTACAGTACAATTAATATTACAATTATAACTTTACCTCTGATTTTAATTATGTTTTAAAATTAGAAATGCACTCAAGAAAATAAGAAAGCTTAAAAATATTCAAGTAAAATGCCTAATTAGAAAATTAATAACAAGCAAAATTGGAACAAAAGTAACAAAAAAAAAAAAAAAAAAAAGAAATACGATTTTTTAAATGAAATACATACATGGGAGAAATAAATTACTTACATGATTCTATACATGACATATATTGCATTGGAAAATATTAAAATACAATCTCTATCATTTGAGTTATTTTATGTACAAAAGCAGTTACAATATTGCAATACCATTTTTTTTAATGAAATAATTCAACGAAAAATGTCACTGTAAAATTTAAACTATTGTTTGAAGATTAATATTTTATTCAATGGTTAAGTGTAAGTGGCTTTCTTGTGGCGTGAAAAATAAAAGCTTACTTAACTTTCATATTAAAGAAAAAGTTACTTACATTTTTAAATGTTTCTTAGTCAATGAAAAGAAAGAAAAACTAAAAGAAAAAAATAAACTTTATTTTCCTTAGGAAACAATAAAGCACCTACTGCATTTATATTATTTTTGATAAAAACCTAATTTGTATAAAATATAAAAAAAATTATAGTTCTTAAAACAAGGTGTACAGAAAATTGCAGCTTTTCCATTTTCAAATATATATACCAAAATGCTCATTTAATCAAAATTTTACCCATAAATTTATATCATGTTTAATCAAAAATTTTTGGAAAAAAATGTTCTTTTTTGTTTGTTTTTTGGAAAAACTTAATTTATATATTTTTTTACTGAATGTAATGTATGGAAAAACTTAATTTCAATATGCATTTATTATATTCTTTTATATTGTAAAATAATTTTAATAGACTTAATTTTTCTTTATTTATTCATTTCTTGCCACATTAAGTCAAATATTTGATAGTTATTGCATTGATTTTAAAGTTTAATAATTCATCTTGTATAGTTTTCAATAAAAATAAAATGAGATATAAAAATAAAATACTCTCAAACAGCATATAAATATGATGCAGAAAATTCATGCAATATTAGATATAGAAAGAATATAACTGTTATTTCATTATGATTTTGAACTGACTTCTGTATGGGGGAATTTTAAAGATATCATGCTTTTAATCAGTGTGAATTATACATTAAACAATAACACGTTATTGATGTGCATTAAGAAAAAATTTTATAATCTGAAACCAATATAGAAGAGGACATTCAACAGTTGGCAGATTCAGAATACATGCTATTAAAAACTAAACATTTGTCAGATTTATAAGATATAAATTTAAAATAGAATATGAAAATTATGTATAATAACTATTGTAAACTTAACAAAAACAGTGAATTAAATAACTATTGAACTTAACAAAAATTAAAATTTGGTAAATTTACATTAAACTTCTTGTTTTTATAGACCAAAATCCAATGCTTTTCAATATGTTTGAAAATAAATTTCTAAATGCAATGAAAACTATATAAAAAAAAGGAATATTTTTTCATTTTAAGAGGAAAAATCTCTTATGACTTATTTTTCTATATATGCAACTCAACAAGAAAAATAAATCAACATAAATATATTTTAAAATAAAAGTTGATAATTTTACTGTTTATGCTAAAATAAATGAAAAGAGTACAGATGATTCACACTTCTCTTATTTAGAATATTTCACTTTCTTAAGATTAATAGCTTTTATTATTTTCTAAACACTTAAAATTTCCTTTTTACCATTTCTGAGATTTCAATTACTTATTTGTTAATTATATTTAACACACAATTTTCTGTACCACATTGTATTTAGAATTATAATACACTAATTTTCAAATTAAAACAAATTTCAACTAAAATGAGTCTTTAAAATCAATACAAACACTATTCGCAAGCATTGATAATATAAAATATTCGTGCCATTTGAGAATAATATGCTCAGCATTTCATCAATACTGAACAAATATCTTAAATTCAATTCACATTATATATTAAAAAATTAATAAAATTCCATGACATTGCCTATGAAATAAAACTTTTAATTCAAATTTTGTGTTTTAAGAGAAAAATTGTTAAATACTTTAATTGTCCTTTGTTAAAAAAACAAATTTTGTGAGCAAACAAACATCATTTATATCCCATATTAATACAAATATTCACATTTAAATATTTTAATTAACATTAACTGAAAAATTCTTTGATGAAATAAAACTCTACTGAAAAGTTCATATCCAAAAATTAGGTGATTGGAAAATGTTTCAGCTCTTTACAAAATAATTATTTTAGGTCTAAAAGGTTTGAAAAGGAAAAAGTACAATAAAATCTGGAAGCTAAGGTAAATGGAAATAATTATATAATCTAAAAAAAAGAAAAAAAATTATTCATAATGCATACATTTAAAAATGAAATATATAAGGAATAAATTGTTCCTATTTTCTATTTGTTTTTATGTTAGCTTGATATATTTTGAAGCATAAAACCAATTCGACTGGAAAACGAAACAAACAACATTGGCTGATATCATTTTAAATTCAATTTAAAGTTACCTAATTTTTAAATGGAACAAAATGCATAGTCTTTATGGCAAAAGAAAACCTATTGACCATGACTGTAAGTTCACGATTTTTATGACAAATTTAGATTTGTATCTCTAATGATTTCTGTAATGCCAATAGTAAATAAATTTAAACATATTTTAAAATTATGTTAAATATATTCAATCCTTAGTTTATTGTGAACAAATATTTAAACAATTGTAGTTAATATTAAATATATTTTATAATCATAATATCATCAGAATTAATTAAAAATCAATTAATTTTGTAAATGCTTACAGTAACAAATAGTATGCATTTGTTACATTATGTTCTTGTCTAATTTTTAAATGCTTGCAGTTTAGTTTTAAATACTTGCATTTGTAAACATTAATATTTATAGGTACAAGCAAATATATTAAGTACAAGCAAATATATAAGCTTACTGCAATACATTAAGTAAACTATCATTTGTGTTGAAATTAGACTATTGAATTATTTAAATTTTTATTGATTTCAAGAAACTAGTAATTAAACATAAGAATTTTATTATTCATTCTTGGTTATAAATATTATCAGCATTAAAGATATAGTAAGCACCAATTTTCTGAGATATTACCGGATTTTTGAGTTATCTATGTTTAAATTCATGACAAAAGTCTAACAAAATATATTTCAATGTAAAAAACTAATTTTTAAATATTTTCAAAATTAGGAATTTACATATTTGTAAGTAATAATTACTTATATTGTTACTAAAGTAATAACTATTTTTATGATTGTATGTTTAAATTGTTCAAATGAGAATATTTGTATTGATTTGTTCACATTGTCTAATAATTTATCAATTATTTGTGATAACTGTTCCATTCTGTAAATATTCAGAACTTAACTGCATCTAAAAATACTATTACAAACAAGATATATAACAAATTATAAAATTAAAATGGTTACATGTAATTAAATTTCAAGTGATTCTAAAATTCATGAATTTCAAAATTTATAATGAAAAAAATTGACTTTTTAGAATATTAAAGAAAATAAAATCTAAGTAAATAGTTTTTTAATAAATGAAAATTTTTGGTAATTAAAGTTTATGAATACATGTATGTTTTTATCACTCATAATAATTATATTCTGCTAGATAATATCTTAAAAAATTATCTGAAAATTTTTAAGAGGCAAAATCTTAAGAAATAAAAGGTAATTTTAGAATTATAATTTAATAAATAAAAATTTTCTCACTTGATTGAAATATACTAGAATAATTTAATACTTATAATTTGTTGCTACTAGTTATTATACTGATAAAAATAATTTTTAGCTACATAAAATCTTATATGTTTGTCTTCTTATATCAACTTGAAGTAATTTTCTAATAGAAGACTTTATAAATGGCACACATGAAATATTAATGAAAACAGTGGGATAAAATAAAAAAAATTAACAAAATAGCTGAAATTATCTTTATTTCAACAAAAGAATTTATAAATCATGTGATAAATATACATCACTTTTCACAAGTTAAAAGCATCAATAAAATTGTATGAGAGCATAAAATCTTAAAATTGAATATTAAATTTTTTAATATTAAGATCACTATTAAGAAAAGAATGGAAATAATTAAAACCAATATCTTAACAATTAGTGAACATTTTTAGATTTACTTCAAACTTAATAAAATGCATAACTAATACATGAATATGATGTTAATGTAAATTGTAAGTATGTGATGCTAATAACATGAAAATAATTTTTTGTACAGATTCCATAATAAATGTAATGGTTTGAATGCATATTACATGTTTAATTCATAATTCAAAATGGGACAAAATCAACATGAATGTATCATACTAATTTACATTTTCAAATATAAATTATATTTTGGAGTTTAAAGGTCAAGTAGTAAAATAAAGCTCATTAAAATCATTCCCATACCATCTTAATTACACAAGAACATTTCTAAAAAATCAATTTTATATTAATTCCAAATTTTATCAAAGCAATTTTACAGTAATTTTTTTTTTAGTCACATTGCATACAAAGCACTCACATTTAGCAAACATTGATAAGATTGACTGGTGTAAACAGTTTTTGATTATGGCTAAACTATAGCCTTTCAATAAAAATTGCTTTAAAATAACATGATTTTAAGGATCACTTAATGCAACTGCTTAAATACAACTTACAAAATAAAGTTTATGTACAATCACAGAACTGAAGAAATCAGAAACCAAAACAATATTTTCCAACTGATTATGATTGATGACATTTCATTGCAACAGAATTAAAAAAAGATATTCTTCCAACAGCCTAAACCATGTGAGCAAGATTACATAATTACATATCTGATGCCTCCCTTTTCTAAAGAAAAGTTTCAAGAAGTAAAACAACTAATTAAAAAAATACGTGATTGGAATTATATGAAAGATTATCCGAATTGGTCCTTTGGTGGCGAGGATCTCCATACTGATATTGATTGGAATTGTGCTGCCCCATGAACTGCATGGGAGGTCTATTCTGCCAAGGGCCTTGCTTGTGCCTTTCTAAAAATTGAGGATTGGGATGCCTCTCCACTTGCATGTTATTGTGTCTACTATTCGGTGGTGGCCATCTAGACTGAGGCATCTGGTGGTAAGTATTGTTTGGTGTAAAATTCTTTGGGGGAGATGAGGCATACTGCTTGGGGGGACTTTGAGAATGCATATCAACTTTATTTGATTGCATTGGAAATGGAGGTACATGTGCATGAGGGCTATTAAAAGCAGGAGGGTAATTTGGAGGTTTTTGATGAACAGAAGAATTAGCCTTGAAACCAGGAGGTGGATTACCAAATCCAGGTGGAGGCAAGCGATGAATTGGAACACCCATCTGTAAGAGCTGCTGTTGAGCATCAAGTCTGTCAGGTGTTAAATTCTGTACATGCATACCTGGGAAATTACGAGCCACAAAATCATTCCTAGGTATTGGCGGAGGTATCAAGCGAGAAATTTTGTTCTCAGCATTTCCATTGCCCCTTTTCTCTGCATTTGGTGAGTCTAAAATGAAATATTTTATATTATTTAAAAAGCAAATAATAAGTTAATTTTTAAACTATACTTTGATAATAAAACAAAAAGCAAGGAATGTGTACGAATCAAACATGCATTAGTGTAAATATTTAACAAAACATGAATTCCAATAACCATTCCATTTAATTTTATAATAAAGTAAAATATTACATTTGCTAATGAATGCTTCAACAAATAAGACAAGAAACAGAAAAATAATTCTTAATAATTTACTTAGAATAAATAATAGCAATACAACATATAACTTTCTAGTAAAGATTTTCTTTTGTGATATAAAACTAACTTATCAAAGGAAAAGAAACTTTAAAAACACCAAAATTCATTCTGATCATTTTAAATATATAACTTTTGATACAGAAACAAAAGATCAAGTTATTAAACAAATGATCAAGAAAAGTTGCCAATTGTTACTGATTTTCTGTTTAATCCTGAATTGATGCGACTTATTTTTAAATAAATGATAATTACTGATCTATAAAAATAAAAATATAACAACAAACCACTACAATTTTTAACAAGATATTGAGATACAATATAAACAAAATTCTGAAAAAAAAAATGCTATTTGATACAAATAAACAATAATCAAATTAAAAGAAAAGTTTTTTTTTTTTTTTTTAAAGTAAATATAAATTATAAAACATGTTTTACAATAATGTGTAAACTATTATAATTTTTAATATATGCAAGTAGTTTTGTAAATAAGCTTGTCCAAATCTAATACTATTGAAATAAAGTTGCTGTCACTGAGATTAATCATTCAAGAAATGTTTTATAACAATAAATATACTGCTGCAACTTTTCTATATCATTTAAATAGGATTTTGATTAGCTAAGTAACCGATTAACATTAATGAAAATCAGTTAATTTGTTGTTGAGAGGTCAACTTAAGCACATGAGGGATATTTCCATCTGAATTTTTGTCATCAAAGTGGATTTTAAATTACCAACATCCAAAACTATTAAAATAAAAAAGTTACATCCCTGAGTTACTCATGAAAATACGCAAAGGTTAATTTATTTCAGATTCTAAGATTTAAAGTAGATTTCTATCTGTTGTAAACATCCTCAGCATAATAGTAGGAATCAAACAATAATTGAACTGAAGACTATTAGAAGCCAGATTCATATCAAAGTCGACAATTTTCTTAGTAAAAATATCATTTGTTTTCTTAGTTTGTTTATCATTATATTCACATCTGAAATAGTACATTTAACATTTAAAGCATACCATAATTAAACTTATTCTTTTTATTTCTATCTTTCGAATTTCCTCTATCTCTTGTCCAATTCTTCTTTCTAGGGCAATTTTTAACAAGATGACCAGGTTTCCTACAGTATGAACAAGTCTTCTCCTCTGGACAGTCCTTCCTCAAATGTCCAATTTTACCACAATTTCCACAACCACGATCATGAGGAGGTTCACATCCATTATTTAAGAAAGTTCTGTTGAACAAATATGCCTGGAAATATATCTTAAATTATTTAGAAGCTAAGTAAGAATCCAAAATTTTACTTATAGAATTTGATAATATTCATAAAATATACATTAACAAAGATTAATTTTTGAAACTTAATATTTCCTTTAATTTTTTGTCAGCATGAGTATTTTGTACTTTTTAAAAAATCTAGGGTGAACTAATAGTACATATTTGTCAAAAAAAAAATACATATTACGTCATTCTTACTTTAAAAAGACAAGTTCTACTGTATAAATTTTATCTTCAACACAATTATTAATAACACTTACATATGCCCAACATCTAAAATTATAACACTTCCATTATAGCAATATGAATCAAGATACTTTTATTACTCTAAAAATTAGCTCCAGCAAATTCAATAAAGTACTGTCCATTAGAAAATTAAACATTATTTATATTTTTCTAAAATCTAATTCCATGCTGACAATAATAGAAAACTTTAATGCTGTATTAAAGATGACAAAAAAATATATAAGCAATACAGAAATTTGAGGATGAGTTCCAGTGGCTCAATAGCTTCCTGCCATTTTCCGTTAACATCAACAAAGTTAAGTATCATTTGTTACTGGCAATGAAGGATGAAAGATGTGACTAAATTCTCCCTTACTGGATTGCTTAAGCTCTGTTGGTGGGATATGTGTCCAGCTAAGCAGTGGCCAAAGTATTTTTGCTGGTGTGGTGTGGATATAGGGAGGAGGGTGCCAGCTCAGGTGTGATAATGTTACCTAACAATGGTTCAAAATTAGAAAGTACTTGGTGATAACTTAGTATTCTAAACACGCTAATCTTCAGGTACAGTCCAGGCTTATCTGCACAACTAGTATGCAGAAAAGTGTGAGGAAAATTTCTTAATTATTCTTTAATATAATAATCAAATATTTCCTTTAAAATAAATTGTGATTTATCTTAGGAAATATATCAACAATCCAACAAGAAAATAAATAGAAAAATATGAGCAACAAAAGAACTAGCTCTTACAGATATTAAGAGAAATTCATTAAAATAATGAATGTTAACAATTAAAAATCTGTCGATTTATTGAACCTATTCAATTAAACCTATTAAATAAAATTTGACAAAGACATCTTTTAATCTTCCATATTTTTCTTTTGCAATAATATTAAAATTCATTATTTCATAAATACACAGCATTACAACTAAAGAAGATTTTAAATATCTATCATTTTTGTCTTATTAAAACCAAGAAATCTTACACAATGAATTCCTGAACATAAAAAATATTTACTATAGTTTCATAATGAAATTTATGTGTAATCAAAAATGGATAAATTAAAGCTAATATTTAGATAAGACAATCAACAAAAAGAATGTTATAAAAAATAAAACATAAATGTTCAGACATTTAATTGAAACAATAACAAAATAGTAAGCATAATTCTGAGCTTAAATGAATCTGAATTTTAAAAATGTGTCAAAAAGAAATTTTACTAGTAAAAAAAAAAATGCTACTTCACTCACAAATTGTAACTTCTGCCAATTTCTAAGTAATTGAGAATTGTTTAAAACTGATAGTTTGTCCAATTAATATATTCTAATTTCTGAAGTGTTTGCTTATTCTAATGCAGGGAACATTTCCATGATAGTGAGAAAATAGCAAAAAAGACATAAATCAGCTATCAAGTGCTTCAGATTTCTAGAGAATGTAACTGAATTTCAAATCTGCATGTTTTGTACATTATATTTCAGACAAATAAACTTCACCACAGTACTTTTGATTATACTTCATACACGCACACACATATTTTCCCTTCAATTAAAAATATAGATTAAGTTAACCTTGTGTACAAATTCATAAAAATATTCTCATGGGAAAACTTATTTTATTTAATTAAACAAAACTTACCACTTCATTTTTATACAATTGCTGTATTTTCTCAGGAGAAAGCGGAGTTCCAAATCTTTCACGACCCCGAATAAAAGCTTTTAATATGTAAGTATTCACTGAAATTATACAAGTAAAAGAAGAATCTCATCATAAATACCACTTTAAGATGATTTTCTATTATATTATATCATTTTTATAGTTAGTGAAATAAGATTAACAAAAATAATCAGAAAGTATAATAAAAAATATCAAAATTAATTTTCATTTAGAAATCTTTTCCTTCTATCTCAATATAATATACAAAACTTTTTGTATTTGGTAATAAATTAAATTACTCAATATATAAAAAATGTTGATAAAAATGAGATATCTAAAATATACTGTTCTAAATTAAAATTGATAAACATACAAGCCAATATTAAATTAGATAAACAAAGTGTCCACTCCAAATCGCCAGAGAAAAAAACTTCAAATGGTCTTACAGTGTTTTAAATTTTACATTCCAATGTATCTTAAATACAAATTGCAACACTGCCTCAAAAAAGATGACAAAAGTGAGCAACAAAATGTGAAATGAAGAACATATAACAAGAGGTTATATTCAACTTCATCGAATTTTTAGTGTTTCAAAAACTAAACAGATTTTTAAATGAATATTCCAAAACAAACCAATTAAATACGATCGAATTTAAGTACGTACTTATTTGATTAATAATAGAAAAAAATTATTTTAAAAATATCGTGCATACAAAAGTATTTATAGCTTTAAAAAATTGAGATTAAAAGTGTAAAAGAATTTATAACTCTGATCCATAAAGTGATGATAAAAAACTAGATTGGAGTTGTATTTTACAGTTAAAAATGAATTTGAGATGATTTTTGCTTTTAAATAGAAGCATTTAAGTTCAAACATTCTATTTAGATTTGACCATCTATATATAAGCATGCTTTCTATAAGGTTAAAACCTTTCTTTTGAAATAAGAAAATTAATTGCGACACTCTGCAATTGCTGAATTTACTTCTTCAAATCCTTTAAAGTTTTTCCGGATTTTATTTAATAATTTCTTGCAGTTTAATGCATTTTTTCACCATTACATATAAAATACATTTGCATGGCATTGATATTATATATAGATGAGTTGTACTTTTGGTTTATTAAAAATACTTTTGATTTTTTTCAAGAAATAGGACAGCAGATGATCATTACTCACACTCTACGCTGATCATTACACCAATAGTTTACACACACAATTAAAGCATAAAAGAATATAAAAACATACTTCATTTTTATATTTTTCGAGAAACATTCTTCAACAACTTTTAATATGATTATAAAATTCTTATCTAAAAAAATCAGGAAGAAACTATTTCTAAAACAGGATCATTTTACTTCTACTAAAAACCAGAAAGTTTATTTTGAGAAAACAGCTTTAAATTTATCAATAATTCTATAATCAAATGAAGAATAATTGCTTAAAGCTTCTTAGAACTCAAATTAATTTCAATTTAAAATTAAAAAATTTAAGATAAGATTATTCAGAATAGAATATTACTTTTTCGACTCAATCCACCTCCTAGATTGTGATTCAAGTCAAAAGGATCTAAAAAGTAGGAAAAATAAAATAAATATTAGAATGTTAAAGTAAATATTTACAAAAAATAATTTAAGCTTGTAAATATACTTCAAAATAAGTGGAACAAAATTAAAAGTATATGTTTATCCATCAGCAAATTTAGCAATTACATTTCTTTATAATAAACTATATAAGTTTGTGGAAGAATTTCAATTAAGTGTTAAACTAAATAATAAATCCAAATATAATTTTCACCTGACTAAACGCCAGCGTCATTATTATCTGATTGACAGGCTGTCAATCAGACAATAATGGAATGAAACAAATTTGAAAAACATTTGAATTTTGTACATTGATATTAAATAATAGGTCACAATATTTACAGAAATTGGACCTTAGATCTTAGAAAAAATAACCACATGTTTTTGCCAATATCTAAGATCCATTTAACACATATTTAGTAATGACAATAATGAAATTTATTTCCATATTAATAAATACTGTAAGTGTTTTTGCTAGATATATGAAATTAATTTCAAACAGTTAATTTAATAAATTTGCTATTATTACTGAAAAATTAAAATACAATGAAATCTCAGTCAATCATTTTATTCACAAATATGAAATTTTACAAGAATAATTATATTAATCTTTATATTTGAAGAAATAAAATATTAAGTAATATTAATACTTACTATATAACAAACTTAGGCTCAGAACACTCACAAAAAATTAAAAAAAATCAAACAAAAACAAGAAATTTTGCATTAAAATGTTTATTTCAATCAGGTTTTTTCCATTGCTTAAAATATCACATCCAAAACAAAAGTATCACCAAACCATTAAATTTATTCATTCTTATGGACATCATGAATGAGTATTTTGCTGTTCAATGATTGGAGTAAATTGCTTATTTGAATTTGGTGTTGTCTAAAATGAGAAATTCTATTTTTTAACAAAATTTCACTTGATTTTTAAATAACTTTTTACAATTTTATTTCCTTTTTTTAAAATGATTGTAAACATCATAATTTTAAAAGCATAACAGAAAAATTTTAATCGTGCTGTAAAGCCAAGACAGCACAATTAGCTGAGGTAAGCTTTTTATTTTCTTTATAATTATTTTAACAAAATTTTTCATGCTTTTCAATGATATATAATTACTTATGTTGAAATATATAAAACTATTTTTAACAATATACATAGCTTGTCTCCTAACACATTTCTTAGATTAAAAACAAAATAGGATTATGTATTTCAAAACTCATCTAAGCTATTATGTCATTTTACTAGGAATGGGAAAGTTAATATTTTTTAAATGAAAAATAATATAAAATCCATAATACTTAAAAAAAGTTACATTTAGTTTAAATTACTTGGATAACTATAGGCTGAAATACAATAGCAAATAACATTCTTAACAATATAAACTTAAATATACTATAATTAGAAATGGAGATTAAGTTATTTTTCAGTTTACAATGATTAATTGTAAAAGGACTTGTGACTTAAATCAGAGAAGGAGAGAATAATCGCAGTCTCTATTAAAGAGGTAAATTAATAAATTAGACACCTGAATGTTTCACAAAAGTGTTTGATGAGAATTTGCAAATAACTTAGAGTGGTCCTTACTGGCACTCAAGTTTTATCAAAATACAATTAACTGTTTAGTAATCATTTGAATCCAAATGTAAAAAATAAAAAATGTCAAGCACTATTAAATATATTAAATTTGGTTTATCTTGACTGTGAAACCACTAACTTTTATAACTAATTTCAGGACAGAAATATAATTATATGCAAATACATTCTGCTTCAGAATGTATTTTAGAAAATTAATTTTCCTGAAAATTATATAACAATATAAGCTTACAATTTTTTTTTATAATTGATGAATTATTGAAATAATTTACTACTAACATACTTTCCCCTTAATATATTTTTGCCCTAAATCAAAACATTGCAAAAATTATGTTTTAGCACTCTTTACTTCCTATGTATTAGATAATTTTTTTAAACATACAAATAAAACAACCCAAAAGAGAGAATTGGTTAAAGGTAAATAAAATTTATTTGAAATAAAAGTATGAATGTGTACTTGTAAAAGTATTGGAAAGTAAATTTAATATTTATTAAAATATTAAAATGATTTGATAAGTTCAAATTAATCAGGTTTGTTTTTAAAAGGATACAAAAATTTAAATAATTTAAAGCAAAACTTAAAAACGTACCTTCGATTGTTATCTGCTTTTTTGCCCAAGTACTTCTGCGAACACCTTTCTTTTTTTTCGAACTGCTCATATCACTCACTGTATTTTAATTAAAAACATTTAAATATAAAAACTATTTGCTTTTATTTGCCATAAAAAAAAAAAGTGTTGAAAATTATTGAGAATGAGATTAACAGACGAATTCTTATAACCCCCTTTTTTATTTTTGGATGACTAGTGAATCTAAACAAGTAGTAACTTGTAGATTAAATAGCATTTCCGTAAAAATTTGTCAAACTTTTTCTGAATATAATATTTAAATATTTTTACTAATGTGTGATATATATATGAATGTGTAATAAATTTATAAATATATAATAAAGTGTAATATATAAATAAATATATATTCATTTATATATTTTTGTAAGCATCTAATTATTTCTGCAAATCATTTAAAATTTTTTAATATATGAAGTTCTTATTCCATTTTGAATTCTATTTTACTAAAATTTATAATCTATTTTTTATTTCATCTTTACAGCATAAGACACTATTAAAGATTACTTTGTCACAAAAAATTAGAAAATTTATGAAAAACTAATGTCAGAATGTAAATGATTCCATAAATATAGGCTTTTAATACTGCTAATTACTGGCATATAAATCAATAAGAAAAGTTTAACTTTTATTGACTTATTAAATAAAAAAAAAAGTCATTTTACAACTTAATTAAAGAAATAATGTTTCCGCACATTTTTCAACTAGATTTTTCACAGCTTTATTCAAAATTAGCATAATTAATTCTTCTATTATCAAAAATGTTTTTCTTAGTGAAAATTGCAGATACACAGTAAGTCAACATTACAATTTTTAATTTATGAAGTCTATTAATAATGAGGCGAGTTATAATTTACCATGTAATGAAATATCAACATAATAAGAAAACATAATTTAAAAATATTTACGAATGTACAAATAAGTAGCACAATAATGAGTGAGTAAAATAGATATTAATCTCCACACATATTGATTGCAAAATGACTAATTTAGGGCTAACTATGACCTAGTATTAGGAGCCTGTTCTTTAGAGCAAGGACTCTGCTCTTCAAAGAACTGTTAAACAGGGGGTAATTGTTGCACTTTTGTCCTAAGCAGACATATCTATTGGCGTGATTTCCTGGGAAATTACCAGGTTTCTCCCTTGTGACATGTGAAAACGACCTAGGAAAAGCTTTCCCAAAAGGCAATATGTGATGTATTTTAAAAAGTGACTTATGACTCTCTTCTACTATTAGGTTCTCCACTGCAAAGTGTCAAAATGATTGATTTTATTCATGACAAATAAGCCTGCGGTAATTTCCTCTTATTTTTCTAGCTAATTGAACCAAATGAATTTTATTTAACATTTATTGGCTAAAAACATACAGCGTTGTACAATCCATACACAGTATTTTTCCCTATCAAAACTAATTTACAGATGTCTTTATTTTCGTGATATCAGATCTAAAAAGATCTTGTATTTTACTTGTCTAAGTAAACAGTTCTTGAATGATTGAATACTTCATACCTGTGAAGCAAATTAATATATTTTTCTTAGTTCATTAACAGCAACAATGTCATAGCTTAAAACAGAAATAGCTTTAATTTAAATTTGAAATCATAGGCAACTGTACTAGAGCAAAATAAAAATTAACATGGACGTTCATTGAACAGAAGTATGTGATAATACATTGTGAATCATTTAAAATATATGATTAAAAATACAGACTGAGATTTCAAATGATATTTGTTCATGAGTGAGCATTACCTCCTTAAGACAGAAGTTTTGTTTGGTTTGTACCTAAATGGTAATTTTTGACAAATGAATATTAATTGTAGACAGACATCTTGTTTAAAGTGGAGTCCAAACACAATCTGATTAATATAAATATAACACTGGAATCCCTGATAAAAAAAAATAAAAAATAAAAATAAATTTAAATTAAAATAATTTTGATTTTGCTTCTTTTCTAATCAGAGATTCCAGTTGAACATACTATACATAAATATAGAGCGAAATATATACAAACTTAAAAATACTAACTTTTATATGCCTACTTTAATTTAAACACAATATAGTTTCAATTTATTATATTTTAGTGAATGTAAATATTGCTCATGTAAAAAAAAAAAAAAAAAAAAAAAAAAAAAAAAGAATACAAACTAAGAAATTCTCATTGAACCAAAATTTTAAAATCATTCCGATTTGTTCTTATTATGTTAAAATACAGAATTGGATATTGCAATAAAGATGACCTTATTGGGCACCTAATAATTTATTTTCATCAAATTATCGAACTCACTATTTCAATGATATGAAATAATGCACTTTGTAGTAAAAAAAAAATAAATAAATAAACAATTTGATATAACATTATCCCCAAATTTATTCTTACTTAGTGATTGCAAAATCATGAATTGTAAGCCAAAACCTATACATTTCCAAATAAATTTTCAGAAAACCACACATTTCCACATCATGTTCCTTAGCAAATACTTACCTTCTATTGCAATTTCATTTGATATCCACAGCTTTTTAAAGCGCCTTAAAAGACTTTTTTGCCTGATAGATATCACATATTCTTTCCAGTCAAACTCACAAGCATAAAAAGTCAGCAACCCAAGCCACAATTCTGCAACAGATTCCTGATTTTTTTCAAAGTCTGGCCACACATCTTTCTAAAATATGGAAAAGAAGATAAAATAGTGAGTATTTAATTTTCAAACAAAAAGATATACTTTAATTACATTAAACTAATTCACAATATATTTAAAATTTGTATATAACATTTCACTAATTGCAGTAAACCATGCAAGCAGGCTAACACTTTAGGCAATTTTGCCATAAAATACTACACAATAAATCGATTAGTTATGATTTAGTCTTTTTTTGCATATAAGGGTTAATTTAATCAAGATCTACAGTTTCAAGTGGATTCCATATCACAAACCATCATAAGAAATTAAACCTAATAATTATCACGCAACATTAAGGCAACAGCACAAAGTATTCAGCTGTCACCTTGGCATGAGAAATACAGAAATTCTAAACATGTTTTTGTAAATGTCAGAAAAACATCACTTTTTCATTTATTGATGGAATTTGAAAAATTATATTCAACTTCTAGTGATATTTTGATCTAATATCTAAGTTAAAAGAAATTCTTAAACTTTTAGTTTTAATCCCATACAGATCCTTGCAACTAAAGACTAACTTGTGCTAATTGCAACAACTATTAAAAAAATCCATTTTAATCAATAACTAATAACAATTTTTTACTATCAAAATATTTTTAAAAAGAAAGTTTCCTTTTTCCCTACAAGTTAAATATCCAATGATTACATAGCTAAAAGGCCATACAGAAAGTTCTGCCATAATAACTTCAAAACATTGTTCATTAAATATCATAAGACAATCACAATATTATAAAAAAAAAGCTGCTAGAATGATCCAGAAACACTCCTTGGTTTTTTCCTATATAGCTATCCAGATCTCTAAAACTCACAAAACTACTTTTGAAGAGATTTTAAGAAATGCAGTAGCAAATACATGTGGCAATATATAAAGATTATAAAATAAAATGAAACAAAATTCTTAATTTTCATTAAACTAATTTTTAATTTTAAATCTTTACCAATGGTTATGAACAATTAATTTTAAAGAATGAACAATTATATAATTGCAAGAATATTTTTTTGCATGTATTAAAAATATGGATGAAAAAATTATAGTTACCAGTTTATTTATATCCCTGAAAAACCAAACATTCCAATCATCAATTAATTTAGTGGGCTTCTCTCCTACATATAGCTGAAATTATAAAGCAAAAACGATTACAAAATGTGTAATTCCTAATTTGGGACATTCCATGTCAAATTAATCTATGACTAAACTTGAGGCATTACAGATTTAAAAGAAACACTTATATATCATTTTCAGGGGAGAGGAGATTTGGAATGACTTTTAAGAATTTTTTCTTAGTATTAGGAGTTTAAAAGCTAATTTTTGAAAAGTTGCAAGCTATAGATTAGCATAAATTGATTAAACTTGAATTTCTCTAGTTCTATAATAATCATATTTGTTTGAGTCTTCATTTTAAAGGGAATTCAATTCAAAAATTTAAATTTAATAAAATAAAAAAGTTGTTTTACAATTAATATTTTATAAATTTATGAAAACTAAGTTTTTAAAATTTATATTAAGATCTTTAACATTCTGAAATTTTTTCATTAAATTGAAATCTCAATGGAACTGAAAGTTATAACTTAAAAGTTTATGGAGCTTTCCTGAAAAAGAAGGGTCAAAAAATTAGTATTACAGTAACAAAAATAGGTAATACAGTAACTAAGAAAATTATTGCTTGAATTGATGTTGGAAAATTGATAACTATATTCAATACTTTAAAAAATCCTTAAAGGTTCAATAAAACAGATAATAATCTAAAAACAACTTTACTTGTATTACACTACACAAAATGAATTGTTTGCAGCAATCTGTTTTGCAAATATACACAAAATATGTATTTATATTTATAAATTCCTAAAGGTTTAAACCCCATGCATACAACTAAAACATATCAATTATAATACAGATATGTTTAGAACATAATAAAATATATAGTTCTAGATATTTAGCAATTTTTCAGTAAATTTAAACAGGATTTGTGCAAATTTTCAAGAATCAAATTCCAGGAATTTTAAGTTTTCCAGGAGACAAATCAAAAATTTCCAGGAGGTATTGACATTCATGTTAAATAATATTTTTTTTTATTTTAAGAATTGTTCTTAATTAAATATGTATATAATTATGAACATGCAATATTTTTCACTCATTTCTATTAGTAATAAAAAATTATTAATTGCAAACATTAATGAGACTTTTATTTAAGTTAAAATTATTAATGATTATTTTGAAAGTCTTCAATGAATTCAAAGCTATAACAAATGCTTTATTTAAATAATCAACATTGTATACATTACTGAGTTATACATTGTATACAATAATATTAGAGTTTTTAGACATTTCCCATAGATTCCTGTCTTAATTTATTGGGTTTCAAGATGTGTATGACAATTTCTTTTCAAATATAAATACACTTACTCAAAACAAATACAGTTAACCCTACTATTACGCTGTGAGTGCGTACCACGTTATATGGAAACCACGCTATAAGAAACTCGGATTTAACAGTACAAACTAGGCTATATATATATATAATTAATAGTGAGTTATATGAAAACCCTCTACTGCATTGTATGGAAACCCAGATGTAAGAAACTCAGAATTAGTATAAATCACATCATTCGTTCCAAGTTGTATGGAGACAAATACAATAATACAAGATAAATTATAAATTATTTTTATTGAATTGAAGAGTTCATATAAGGAAATGATAAAAAAAATGAAGCTGTTGAATGATCAGTTTGAATAAAATGAAGTTCTAATTCTTTAGCCAAATTTAGCCCTTTTTTCGCATCTTGTTAATCGAGATTTGGCACCCATTCATTTTTTTTTTAATTTTCATTTACCAATGCATTTGAGGTAGGTGCATCAATTAATTCCATCAGTTTTTCCTCATTTAAAATTTCTTCCCCCGAGTACTAGTTGCCTTACATCTTGATGGTTTACTGCAAATTCTTCATTGCTTACACAAGAAGCAATGTTTACTATTTCTGTAACTAGGAGTGAAATTGTAGAATAATCTTGTATTGCTTGAACCATTTGCGGTAAAAGAGGTTTCAAACATGCATTAAGCATTGATGGTTTAATTTCCGTGCAAGCCAATGACACAGTTCTAATACAATTTGTTTTTTTTTTTATAATTTTTTACAGTTTTTTTACAATTACAGTATTGTGTAATGCCATCAAATTATAAACCAGAAATTAAGCAGCAAAAAGCAAAACGAATAGACAGTGCAGATAAAATATTAGAAAGAATCGTTCATCAACGAGACGTGCTGTGAAAGATCTCTGAGACGACTGAAACCGTTGCCATAAACGGCTAATAAACTTGAATGTTTATATGACATATACAATTAAAATTATTCATTGGGTGCATGGAAAGAACTGATGGGGCATTGTTGAACAGAAACTGTACTGCAAGAGTACCGCGTTATAGGAGGGCTGTCACAATTTCAGCTCCGCATTATAGGAGGGTTGACTGTACAACTATTAGATATATTTTCAAGGTTAACTAATTTTCCCACTTATTTAATAAAAGCAATTCTAATTTTTTCTTCTGTTTACTTTCAAATTCTTTTAACAGTAAAATTTTACATCCATATTCTAGGTATTTCTATTTCTTTAATCATTTAATAGATTTTCACACTTCTTGATTATTTAAATTTGCAAATATACAAAATATATTCTCATATGATTTCTCCAGAATCCCCTAGATGTGTATAACAATCTCTTTTTAAATAAATATATTAATTAAAAACAAATTAAATACACTATCAGATAAAGTTTTTAGGATGTGATCTGTGTGTGGCCCATAATTATAATTTAATAAAAACAATTCTAAATTTTTTTTCTGTGCACTTTCAAAACTATACAATTTCTTATCCATATTCCAGACTTTTCTATTTCTTGAATAATTCAATAGATTTTCACATTTCTTGATTTTATATATACATACATAATTTTGCTGTTAGAAGATTCTAACTTTCTATCTCTAAAACTTTTGCTTTCAATTCATTATTAAGACTTAGTAAAAACTGTTGCTTCCCTGAAACAACAGTTACAATGACTTTGTTTGATTTTGCAATTAATGTTAATTTACCAGTTCTTTCAGCTTCCTCAGCATACTCTATTGTAGATTTTTCAAGTTCATTTATGTCATCTTCCAAATGCTTCTTTTTGATTTTTAGTTTGTTTGATTATCAGTTTCTTCAAGAAGTGTTTTTTGCTTTGCCCCCGTTATCAGCTGCATTCTTGGCTGTTTTAATTCATCTAAATAAAATTTATACTTCTGCCTAGCACCAGCAGCAAAATAAGCAGATCTTTGCTAATTATTATATTGTTGTCACCACCTATATTTAAGATGTGATCATCAATGATACATTTAGTCATACTTAATTATTTAAATTTTCAAGAAGTTTCTGCATTTCATTTAAATTACAGTATTCATTACATACCAGAGTTTGAGGATTTAAACAAGATATGTTTCGTATTACAGAATATTGCAAAGACATTTTTCTATTAACATTTTTGTAATTGATTCTAAAAATGATTTGTAATTTATAAAAAAATTCCATTTTCTATATTTTCCATCAAAGTTTTGCTAATGCATAATTCTCTGATGATTTTTTTGGTAACAAATCCAACATTTAATTGACTAGCATCTTTTTGATTGTTTTTATCTGTTACAATCAATCCTTATAAGTTTAAACGGGAAAACAGATAATAAAGGTTATTTTAAAAACTTTTGCATCAAACTTTTCAACAATACATGAAAATCTCCAGCAATAATTGGCAACATTGGTTTATCAGTTTGATAAAGTGTCAGAAAAGGTTCTACTTCCCGAATATAATATATATCCCAAATAAATATAAAAAAATTGCATTTAACAGAAAAAAGTACATCTTTTGTACACTTCTGCACAATAGCAAAAGTTTTGGTACCAAGATTAGGAAATTTTTTTGTTTTGAACAAATGGCATATATGTTTTAAGATACAGTAACATTTCAAGCAATCTGTAGAAAACACTGATATTTTCTAACCATCGATATTTGCAAAACTTTAAGGGAAATTTTATGCCTGTGCCCAGACTATTAAAGTCATTCCTACGAGCAAGTGAGTCCTTAAATAGTCTGTAAACTGCACTTGCTATTACCTCAACTTCTGAAAATGAGAAACATCCATGGTTGTAAGCATTATGTAGAATGTGTAGGCTGCAGCTTCCGAATTTACAATACTTGAATAATGTTCACTTTTTGAAAAATCAGCCATTTTATTCAAAAGAGATTGGTTCACACACACACACACACACATTTGGACCATCCATTCACAAGTGGAGTAATCCACTTGTTCCTAATTCTAAACATTTCTCATTCACTTTTTCAAACAAAATATCTTTAGTTGAAGGACCTAAAAAATCGGAAGAGTAATATCATGTTCTAACTGTATCATTATCCTAAAATCTTATATGACAGTCCAGTTGTTTTGTCTGCAGGTGATTATTTAAGCTTTCATCAAAGAGAAGCACATAATTAGAAACATTCTTCATTTTTTCTTTCAATATGTTGAAAAAATAAGGTGCAATTCCAAAAACTGTTAAATAAGCACACTTTTTTTTTAGCACACTTGAATTGCTTTGCAATAATACTGTCTGGAAACATTGCTTGAAAGAGGTAATTAATATTGTTACAAGAATTGCAGCTAATTTCACTGTTTAAAACTTTAAGGGCCCATAGAATTTCAGTCTTTAAATATTCTTTTGAAAAAACAAATGAATCTAAAGTTTCAGAGCATGCTTTGGGTTCACATTCTTCAACAGGGTCAGCAGAAGCGAAGAAATCTTTTAAATGAGTAAATTATTAAGCAGGTATAGCTTGTTCAAATAAATGCATGTTTTTTTTTTTTTTTTTTTTTTCCTTTCATATGGGATTTAATTGCCGATTCGCCCATATTTGAAATACAAAAGTCTTTCTTGCATACCAGACAATAGGCATGTGTTTTTTCTGAACCACACAAAAGCCAACCTTGGCTTTTCCAGAGTCTATTGGTGATTGAAAGGACACTTTCCACCACCATGCATATCAAATAATTTTTATTTCAGTCTTTATTTCATTAATAAACAAATTTATCCCGATTCTATTGAATTATACATAATTTTCATGAAGGGAAACCTGGGTATACATTTTTTAACTCAAAAATTTTATATTTAAATATTAATATTGAAAGAATTTTATGCAATACAATGAAAACAGTACCAAATAGAAAAAGAATCAATTAGAATTGCCCGTCTTAATTGCGCAACACATTTATTTTGTTTGGTAATTACTTCACTTCACTTTACATAAATTTAAATATTACTAAACTGAATTATCATGAAATTGTTGTAACTGAACTAGATCCTGAAAGGTTTATACATGTAAACAGTAAAAAATAAAAATTATTAACATAGACTGTGCTGCCATCTAGTGGCAATATTAAAACCTAATGCGGAATTAATTTTCTGAAAATATTTTATTGAAAATTTTAAAATAGTAAAAAAAACTTTAAAAGTATAATATTTTGTAGACAAAAGTAAATGCATCAAGGTAAGAAAAAATTCCAGGAGTAATCCACAATTTTCAAGGAGTCAAGTCAAAATTCCAGGAGTTTCAAGGGCCCATAAATTTTCTTCCCCTTTTTTTTTCTGAATTTAAGGAGTTTTTAGGAGTTGTACGAACCCTGTTTAAAATAATGATTGAAAAAATAAAAAATGTTATTTTATTCAAAATAGCTGCAAATTATTATGTTTTATGTGGGATTTTTAAAAGAAATTCTCAATGAATGTAAGTTTTGATATTGCATAAAAAAAAGATATAAAAAATAAAATTATGATAAAAATTACTAAAAACTAACTTATATTTGAAATATTTAACATTTTACCTCTTGCAAAACAGGAATAACAGGGGGGTTTCTTTGTTGCAAAAAGTATAACACCATTAAAATATATGCATAAGACGATAGACTTCCTCGTGAAGCATCACAAATACCTAAATTCTTAAAACAAAAATAATTAATGTACACTTAATTAAAGTTGCATAACAATACATGCATTAACTGTAAATAAGAAACATTTGTATTACTTTAGCAAAATATTTCAGAGCATATCCTAATATTTGAACTCTTTTGTCAATTTTGCTGTATATTTCCAACATTTCAGTGTTATTCAGAGCCTAAAAAATAAAACTGATTAAATTACTTCAAATTATTTATAGCAAAATCTCCAACATAATAAGGACAAAAATAGAAAACTTAATAGAAAAAAATCAAATTCTGGGACAAAAACATATTTTAAAACAATATTCTACTTCTTATTGCAAATAAGTTACATAAGGTTATCAATATATATATATATATATATATATCAATTAGATACCAATATAGATATCAATTAGATATCTAGAACCTACTTGATATGAATCATAAAATAAATGGTTGCTACACACAATTAAAGTTAATCAATATTTCTTTTAATTTTTATTTTAAATGGCATGGAAAGCAAAGAAATACAACCAAGAATTAGAGACAAATATCTCAATAAGAGATACAAAAAGTAAAAGGAAGACTGCACTAATTCCCGCAGAAGCTCTCTTGCACGCCAATACTTAGTAATCTTGGAGTCAAGTTCATGGAGTGAACAACAGTGATGTAGATGGGTTCTTTAGAACTACGTTATTAAAAATCAGGATGGCACCATAGATGATATAAAAAGCTAATCAATATAGAAATGTTTAAAACAACTTCTAATTTGAAACAAGAAAGAATTCATCTAATATGTTGTACAATTGAACCAATGCTGAAAAAACAAGAAAAAGTGTAAATAAAATTTTTAGCAATAAATAACAGTGCACAAATATGCATGATATTTATATATTTTTGAATAAACAAATTTAGAAAAGCTTTCATAATTGTTGAAATTAAAAATTTGCAAAAACAGAAAATTTTAGGAAATTTGTGATTTTAATCATTGCTATAAAAAGAATTTACTTAATTTACAGAGAATCAATAGATAATCACTAAATAGATAATAAAAACAGTAAAAAATAGAGAAATATTATTTGAACTGATGCACTTAATTTGTTATATTAAATCAACACTTCAATGTTTTTAAACTAAATCAAGAAAAAATACTTCAATTACAATTCAAAAATTTATAAAATCATGTTAAAAACAGTAAAATGAGAATATCAAATTACTTTTCAATTTAAAATTTTAATTAAAAAATGTACATAATAAAAATACTTTGCATGAAATACGAACATTTTGAATGAATAAATTTCTAAATATTGAAAAAGGAAAAGTAAGAAATACATAGAACTTAAATCAAATATTTCTTAATTTAAAAAAAAAATTACTACAAATTAAATTTAAGTTTAACCTTATTCAGTAGATTTTACAGAAAATATGAAACAATGTAGAGAAAACAACTTAAAATAGAATATATTCTCACAGAAATGTTTTTATATTAATAATACAAACATAGAATATAAATATACTTTATTTTTCTGTACACAATCAATGTGTTTAAAAAACTTGAATTTCTAAGTGCATATTATATTCATTGCGGATAATCTGATAATTTTTTCCATCAGAAAAAGCTACTATGAAGTTTCGAAAGAAATTCTTTTATATATTGTAAAATAAATAACATGGCACTGTAATGTAAATGCACAATTTGGAAGAAATATTTTAGCTATAACCAGTTCTGTAAAATTATGTTCAAGAAGAGTGTTTTCTTGGAAGGATATTACACGAGTCTGGCATCATGTCACATTCTTTTTTATTAGAGCTGTTTCAATTCTGAAAATATTCAAATTTATATATCGCCAAGTGGGATCAAAAGCATCTATGCTATACAGCAAATTTTAAACTAAATGTTATGGAGAGGGCAAATAAGAAATGGCAATAAACAATCTAATCTCATTAAAAAGAAAATAAAGCATGTACAATATAAAAAAAAAAATTTTAAGTAATCAAATTATTTCACTTAAATGACACAAATATATTATATTTTTAAAATATGCATGATTCTATTTTAAATGTTATTAAAAACTGGATAAAAAAGATTTTCACAGAATCATTGCTCTTGGCAATCAATTAGGTACTTTTGTTTTAGCTTTTTACAGTTGGTGATACAAATAAGATCCCAACAATTGTTTTCCAGAATTAATGTTTTTTCCTAAACAATTTATTACTTTTTTAATTATACTATCTTTTTATTTTGTGTGAACTATTTTATCAGTACTATTTACTTTGGATAATTTGCTCAAAAAAATTGCTATGTGCAGGAAAATCCTATAATTAAAACCAAAATTATACATAATTCTAGTGCAGCAAAAAAAGATTTACATTATAAAAATGGCTTATAAATTTAACTAATCAATTAATGGTGTAAAATAAATGCTTTTTTTAATTAATGGGATTAAATTAAAAACAATATAATATAAAACATGTTTCACTTACATATATAAGAAATTTCTTGAATTAAACTGGCAAATTACATATCCATGAATTGGATATGTTTAACAAGTTTACTTACAAGAGTATTATATAGACTAATATCTCCTTCCACTTTTGTCTCTTTCCAAGCAAATTTAACAATAGGAACCTTGGCACTCGTAATTGCAGTAACATTTTCTAATTTTGGATGTTTGCTAAGCTGGGCAGCAACTTTATGAATCACACTAATGCTATCTATTCCCTAAAGTGAAAATCGAAATCAAAATGTGGTACAAAACGTTTACATATATATTGCACTTTATATTAAGGTTACTTATAATAATAGGCATTACCTTTCCATCATGAATATCCTTAAATGTTAAGCAAAAATCCATATCACTTCGCTGTCGAAAACCAAATCCATTACGGAAAGAACCAAATAAACTTAATTTTGCATCTATAAAAAATAAAAATTGGGATTTGTAGAATAATATGAAAAAATTAGATTTAAAAAGCTCTTAATAAATCTATTTGCACATAGTGATATCTTATTTCTTTGGATACTAAGGGCAATGACACCCATTGTAATCCCATTTTTCTTTATTCTTCCAAGGAATATTTTTACCTGAAGAATCAGATGAGTGATTTCATTGCCAACCAGATCAACTGATATTACACAGCTGGAATTTTTCATTTAGGGATGCGAAATAAATATCATTCACAGGGAAACAAATCAAACTTGAATAATAGCATTAAATGACATTAAATCAAAGATCGTTTTGTTACTTTCAGTGTAATGAAGAATGCAAACATGAAACTTTATTAATAAAAATCCCAAAATTATTATTACTTGAATTAATTTACTAATCCAGAAAATAAAACTTTTCTACAAAATTGCAATTTTTAATTTAAAATAAAACATTTCAATTTTTTAGACACTTCAAAATTACATATCCATTTCTTTTCTAACTTTAAATAAAAAACCAATTATCAATCATTAACACATGTTTTTTTATGGAATGATCTTGTAACTTTGAAAATAATCTACTGCCTTCTTTTCTGTAGAAGGTAAATTGCAAATATCGAATATTTTTCAGTAAAAATTTTGGAGTGCAAAAATAAAACTCATTAGAAAAGGGTTATTCTGTTTGATTAATAACGGAAATGTTCTTTTTAACATTATTAGTGACATTTTGGCAACATTTTTTGATTTGTCAAAAATGATCGACAGGATAATGTATAAGTACTCTTTCATACATAAATTAATTCCTCCATACAAGTCTATGATTAATACAACAACAAAAATATTACTGGTTCATTTGAAATTATATGCACAAACAAATACTGATATAATACATTTTTTTATGAAATATTCAGATGCTTCAGAAAATGGTTAAAAGATTTGACAATTATTCAAAGTGAGGAAAAATCATAAATCACATTCAACCTAAAAGTTAATATAGTGACGTATATTTATAAATTTCTTTATTAAATTTAAGGCCAATGGTATAGTGGTTGTGCTTCGACCTCCCAAGGCAAAAGTCTGATGTTCCATCCTCAGGTTGAGACACGTCGACTCACAAACAGCAACAACATATCATATCACTAGTGAATCGAAAAGGCTTAGTACCAAGCATACTTAGGAACTAACTATCAAATGGGCATAATTTTTTAATATTTATCTTAATATCAAAATATATTTCACTAACCTTAATAATTTATATTTAAAATTCAAACTAAACATTATTTTTAAAAAATTAACAATTTGTGGTCATTTAAAGCCTTTTCTTACATAATCTTTTAAAATAAAATGTAAAACTATAATATACATAATGTTTTAATGATATAATATTGTTTGATTCTAGACTATATGTTTCATTTTTTTTTTTTATTTTAAGTCAATTTTACATCCAATAATACAATAGCATGTTTATCAAAATTACACTAAATATATTTTCCAATAAAATTTTCTTTATATTTTTTCTCCCTTTTTAATACATATTTATTTAACAATAATTTACATTGAAAAAAAATATTAGGTATTTTATAGCTATATAATTAATGAATAAATACTATTCTTTCATTAATAAATAAAATTTAAAAACAAAAAATAATTTCAGTTGAATATAAATTTATGAAAGTTAAATAAGTAGGAACAATATTTAATATCTATTAGGTACAACAATATTTAATATGAAAACATAAATCATATTTAATTATACAAATGGGAAATGTTTTACCAGGAAATTCCTCTTTAATATATTGTTCAATGTCTAGCATATCAGTTTCAACTTCTTTAAAGTGACTTTCACTGACATTATTTTTATCTGAAAAAAAGGCAAAAACTATCAGAAAATATGTTTGAGAAATTAAGAACAGGCTCTCTCCATATATTTTATAAAGATTTTATAAAAAGAGAATTTGCTTTCAATGTTAATATACATACATTGTAAATAAAATATAAAAATTCAAATGCATGCAATTTTACAAAATAATTTTTAAAAGGCAATAAATTTAACAGGAGGCAAGCTAGATACATAAAATTACTAAAATTCAAAATCACCAAATTTGTTTTAACATTAACTGTCAAAAATTTCCTAAAAAAAATTCAGTTCTAAAATAGTTTTTAAATATTTTTTTCCTAAAAATTTATTTTTCACATATTTTAAAAATAATTTTAAAAGTTTAAATATAAAGCTTATTAAATTGAAAGAAAATTTAACAATTTGAAAGCAAAAGCTTTTCTTAAGATAATTATTGTTTATATTTTTGAAATATCTCTCAAATATATCTTAGAATATTTTGGAAATATTTTAAAATTTATGTTTTATTTTAAACTGACTAGAAATTTAAATAAATTTTTCCTCCAAACAATATGATGGAATACATTTAGAATACTTCCTAATTTTTAGTAAATAATAAAAACCACAATAAATCATAATTTATCAAAAAATTATATTTATTCTCCTTCCTAATTTTTATCAGCTTAATTGCACTCCACTGCTCTCATATCAGTAGTGAATTCGGAACTGAATATTCTATTACAATTCTTGATTATAGAAATAGCTTAACAGAAATATTCAAATACTGAAACATAAAAATCCATATTTGGTGTATAAATATTTTTTACTAAGCAATTTCTTTGGAAATATAATTGCATTTTTCCAGTAGAATAAAAAACAAAATATACTATTACAGTCAATCATGGTAATTATAGTCTGATAATCAACTTTCTTTTTTCAAAATTCATTAGAAACAAAAATTAACAAAGAATAATACATATTAATATTAAATCTCATAATGCATCATCATATCACTTAACATAATGCAAAAAAGTTACGTATGTATAATAAAATGCATAATCAAAGAAAGTATTCTTCGCCTCAGCATTCTCCGCTTATTATTTCTTAGATAACAATGCACTCCAGGAGTAAATAAAAAAAAATTTATTAACAAGTCTTTTATCTTAACTCATAAAAAAATGAAATATTTATTATGCTCTTTTGGTCCTATAACAGAAATTTTCTAATGATTTCTTTTAGAAATGATTTATTATTTTCTCACTCTTCGTAATTTTAATGTTTACAACTAGTATGCATAAATATCCAGATTTTTTTATATCTAATGATAAGTTGGAAACATTACACTAATTTTTTTATCATCAATGTGTAACATGAAAATATTTTTAATAATATTAGATATTCATTTCATATCTTAAAGAAAAAATTTGTGCTTTTATCAAGTATCTTAAATTATGAAAAAATTGTACCTAAAAACACATAATGCAAAACAAGTTACTTTCAGGAAGATTTTCTATTTTTCCACCATTTTAATTTTTAAAATGAATTCTACCACTTAGATTTTAATATAAAAATTTAAACAATCCAGCATAGTAAATAATTAAAAATGTACAACACATGCTTAGTGTAAGCCACCACATAAAATTATTTCTCCATTAAAATGGCAAAAATACAGCAATTTTTTATCCAATGGCCAATTTTTTTCAGAAACTAAAATGAGTTTCATAATTCCATCAATTTAACTTCAACTAAACTCCTACGATATGTATAAAAAAACATACATTCAAATTTTATTTTTTAAATGTATAAAATAATTAACCAATAAATTATTCAGCTTTTAAAATAAAGTAATTAAATTAGCTATGAATAATGATATAACATGAGAACTAAATAATAATTTAATCATATATACTTACGTATTAAAAACATTTTTAAAATGTTAAGATGATATATGATGAATAATTTAATATGTCAGTTGTTTACAAATGATATCATTAGATATTGTGCACAGATAATTAATGAAACATTTACCCCATATGTACATTAATGCATCATCAATGAGATTCAGATATTCTTTAGTCATTTCAGGCAAAGGACGGGGATTTGGAATATCATCATTAGGGCATTCCTAAAATAATTAACAAATTTATGAAACTTGTTCAAATATTAAAACATAAAATATAAATTCCAACAAATAATCTACCTTTTTACTGTGACCACTTTTCTTACAATTTGAACAAGACAGAGGCACATTCTGCAATAACATGATAATACTAAATACATAATATATTCCAATAAAAAAAATGAATTAATAATAACAGAACAAGTTGTCAATTTGCTTAAAATATAAATATCATCTCAAAGTTATTAATGACATTTTTAAAGATAAAATATTTTATGGTAACCAAAATAAACACTTCAATATAGTTTATTGAATATTTAAGAAAATAATTTAAATTTAGACTGGAAATCATGCATATAAATATAAAAGAATTTTAAAGTTGAGATGATAAAAATTAATTTAGCCATTAAAAAATAGAAAAGTGAAATCCTTAATTGATTTTTCTACCCTCTAAAATCTGTAGTTTTTCTATACACAATTATAGGTTTTTGAAATAAAAAATGTAGATTGTTTTTAAGGTAGTTTAGCCATTCAAATAAGATTCAACCAAATATTAAGTCAGAAAAAAATAACTTCAGAATATTTTACTAAAAATACCAAGGATTTGCTTAAAGATGACATATATTTATTTTTATACATAAATTTTTAATAATTCACAAAGAAACAAAAGAAATTGTTTTGAAAATAAATGAAAAAATATGTAATGAAGAGAATTCACCAACCTTATCGCCCTTCAAAACATGAATATGAAATGTGTAGTTAAAGGACTTTTTAGTAATCTCTCTTCCATTGATATCCCAATAACAAATTGGAACCTGTTTATGAGATTTTTCTAATGACTTATTTTGATCTCCTTTGCCATCTTTTGCCAAGTACTTTTCATCATTTGAAGTATCAACAGGTTCATAAACTGTGCTTTTATCTTCGTTTTTCTTTTGATTCATTTCAACATCTTTTGTCAAGCATTTTTCTTCATTTGAAGTATTGATAGGTTCATAAAAGGTGTTTCCATCTTGATCATTTACAGTGGACTTTTCTGTGTTTTTATTTTGATTGGTAGCATTTTTTTCATCTAGCTGGATGTTGCTCACTGTTGATATTAAATCTTGAATAGAAATATCAGGATCATGATCTTCTAAATCCTGGTTCAATAGATCAATTATGGAATCTTCATTTTCCGAAACATCAGAATCAATAGGTTCTTCTTCTTTAAGAATTGGTTTCTGTGAAATAACTATAAAAATAACACAATTAAAATGCCTATCACATTTCAACACAAAACCTATATAGATTTCATACTCAATATACTTCAAAGGTAGTCAATTTTGTTGTCTTTACAAATGCATTTATTAATTATCTGCTTATTTATGATTTTCTTCCATAACATATCAGTAATAATAAATATCTATATATCAATTCAAATGAAAATTTTGTGAGGTAATTGCTTCCACATAAGTAATTGTTTTTATAATTAACCATCAAAAATGTTACATAATGAGAAAATTATAAAAACTTATGAAATCATTAGAAAGAAATTTATTGGGTTAAAATGAAAGTTTCCCACCACCACTAATATAGTTTTAAGAAACAGTTTATGTCGGCAAGTTTGTTAATATTTAGTCAGAAAATTTCTGATATTTGAAAGCAGAGCATTGTGTTGAGATCTGTAAAAACATATTATCATTAAATACAAGGTGTCTGAAAATGGGATTATCATGCTACCAGTATTAGAGCCATCATTTACTTCCAATTTTGCTGCAAAAAAGTCAGCTATCGAATGTCACTAAATTATACATTATCTTACATCATATGACACTGAGAGGATTTAGAACAGAAAAGTCAAAAATAAGGACTACATAATTCAAGTAGAAGAATGTTTCTGCTTGCCTACTGACATTGGTGAGGTTGCATGTGAGAAATTATAGAAGAAAAAAAATCAGTATTCAACCACTCAAGAGCTAGTTAATGAGTTATATCTAAGTTCTATCGCCATTAGTCTTGCTATGATTCGCACAAACTTGACATTTAAGTTCATTTGCTAAGAAGTGCATAGTCTGACTCAAGAAGATAAAGAGAGACATAAACAGGTCTGCACTAATTTGCTAAAAAATCAAAGTAAAAACAAAACTCTGGTACAGATTGTCACTTGTGATGAAAAGTAGATTTACTTAACACCAGCAATAAAAAAGAAGCTGAGAATGTCTTAAAGTGCAATTTGACTAACAAAAAGATCATGCTTGGAATCTGGTGAAAATGATGTGGTATTATCCACAAACAGTTTCTGGAAAAAGAGAAAGATTCTGCTCTTATGTTTTTTTATAACTTGTTAAAGAACTTTTTCTAGTGGAAAACTTTTGTTACAATCTGACACTTTTGAAATCAAATAAAAACTGAATTATAGATTTAAAATATTATTAAAGTTTAATAATTTTCTGGTTCAACAAATTCCCAAAAAATATGGATTTATAAAATGAAAATCTATCAAAAAAATAAGTAAATAAAATAAAATTTTGGCATACATTTACTTGCACTTCATAATACATATACAAAATAATGAACTATTTTTGTAAATAATATTACCTTCAATAGAATATATAGTTTTAAAATTAGAAAAGGGTGGTTATTTTTACAATGTTTGATAATTTCTAAAAAAATGCTTGTATTTGTAAACAGTGATTTAAATTTAAGAGCCCTGGTCATTTAAGTCATCAAAAGTTATTTTTAATCTTTTTATTTCCAATGACCAACTACTAATATTTTCAGTTTTTAGAGGTATAAGGAGAGAAGTGTTGGCACTTTTATAATATAGGGACACCCAATGAGTGTGCAAATGTGATTCAGTTTTCAGAATCACATTTGCACATTTGAGTTGGTCTTTGTAATTTAGAGGCAGGCAACAAATAGACCCATTATTTATTATTGGGGAAATATAGCCACTATGACACATTTTATGTACTCAGCTGCCATTAATGAACATAATGGATCTTTGTTTGTGTAGCTATTTGAACTTGCAACCTTCCAATAAAAAAAACGTATACATATATATATATGCATACATGCATATATATATATATACATATATATATATATATACATATATATATACATATATATATATGCATATATATATACATATATCTATACATATATATATATATACATATATATATATGTACATATATATATATATACGTTTATATATACGTTTATATATATATATATACATGTCTTGTAAATATATATAAATTCCTGATTATCCTTTTTATCAGTAAAATTTGAATTGCAAAAAAAATTCAGTTCCTATTGGGCAATACAAAACAATAAAAATTTGAATAATATTATAAAAAATAAAAGTGAATAAGTTTGTACAGATTGAAATTCATTTTTCTCTAAAAATGAGTATGGTTATGATAATTAAAGAGTATAATTTATTCAAATACATGTAGATTTGTTCCTTGTTTTATACTTTATAGTTCAGACATGCCCAACCAACAACCCATGGGATGACTTTGGGGCCTAGTTGAAGTTTTTAACTATCTATGTTATTTTAGACATTTAGACTATAAATGGTTGAATCGAAAAGTTTGTGTTTCGAGCCACTCGCACCTTTTCCTGTGCAATTTTTCATTCTTCATTTGACTTCCAATCAAAAAAAAGTAAACATTTAGCCATTGAGTAGAAATTTTTGTCTTGTGAAAGATAATGCTGTATGCTTAATTTTTTGTCATTTAATTTCAACTTTATAATCATATAACCTAAAGACACTCTGAACAAATGTTTGTTTGTTTGTCACTCAACGGTCATTTTTTGCACACAAGGGCTAATTAGACTGGTACCTATGGCTTAAAGTGAATTCCGAACCACTACAAACATCCATGCCCAAGGTGGGATTCGAACCCACGAACCACTCTGAACAAAAGAATGGAGAAATTCATTAACTTATTGTTGGTGAACAGCAAGAAAAGTAACAATCTTTAAAGAACAATTTGACATCTCATAAGAAAAACTGCCCAATCAAATGGCTGCTGTCAATACTAGCTTTTGAGTATCTCACATTATTGTTAAAAATATAAAGACTTTTACAGATGACAATTATATCAAATATGATATAACTGCCACAGTTGAAGAAATCTGTCCAGAAAAACTATCTCTTTACTCAAATTAGTCTGTCACGTCAAACTGTAGAAAAAAAATAGAAAATATTCTGAGTGAGATTTTTACGTCACAAAGCGCAGTTAAAACAAGCTTTGTATCTCACTGGCATTGGGTGAAATGTCAGATATAAATGATGCTGCTCAACTTGATATTTTTATCAGTGTCGACAGTCAAATGAATATTATTGAAGAATTACTTGAACTTCTGAGTTTGAAAGCTACAATCAACAGAGAATATGTTAAGGATGCTGTCATAAATTATGCATGTCACCCAATAAATTTGAAAAATATTGTAGGCACTGTAATAGATGGAGCCACTTCAAAGGTTGGAAAAAATATTGACACTGTTACATTAATTTTTGATCACATAATAGCAATGGGAAATTATTCAAATCATTTTGAAATGTTTGCTTGTCATTGTTTTTTGCACCTCAAGAATCTGTACACAAGTGTTAAATAAGTGATGAAAATTGTTGAAGTAATTATTGCAATTAAAAACAATTTATTAAATCATCATCAATTCCAAAAATATCTTAGAAAACTGGAATCTGAATATGGTGATCTTATTTATTACAAAAAAAATTCAGTGGTTAAGTCACAGCAATCCTAAGTGTGATTTTGGAAATGAAGAGAAGAAATTGAAACTTTCATGAACAATAATGATCATAATATAAGTGCACTTTCAGAAGATCAATGGCTTCTAGATTTATATTTTCCAACAGATGTAACAATGTAACTGAATGAGCTAAGCCAGAAAGTGAAATATGAAAATAAATTTACCTATTGTTACCAAGATGTAAAAACTTTTGTAACAAAGCTTTGGCTTTATGAAAATCAATTCCGATCAAACAAGTTTATTCATTTCCCATTGTTAAGTGACTGTAAAATAAACAATAAAAAATTCTTCAAATATTCTACAGAAATTGGAAAATTAGTTGAAGAATTTAATACCTGATTTTTCAACATACGAAAGTTTGAGGAAATGTGGACAATATTTTCAACAATATTTAATGTAGTGTAAGAATCAGCACCACAAAGTTTACAAATGGAGCGAATAAAAGTACAATCAGGAATCGTGCTTAAAGGCCTATGCAAAGGGAATAAGATTGAATATTATCAAAAACATACCCTCGAAGATGAATTTCCAAATTAAAAAAATTGGCTATTTGCATTTTATCAGCATTTGGAATTACTTATCACTGGGAGTCATTTTTTCGAAATTAAACTATTTAAAAACAAAGTATCACAGAAGGTTTCTTGGTGAAAACATGACCAATCAACTATGATGTGTGTAAATTATCTGTTAATATTAAGAAAATCTCAAGTAAAATACAAAAACAAGTGCCACATGAATGAAAAACTATATTTTTTTTTTTTTAATTTCTTGGACATTTTAGCTTTTAATTCTAATGAAGTTTTCACTTTCATTATAAATTATATTTTATGAAAATATTCTCTGGTTATAAATTCTCATTTGTTGAAAAGAAACATGCTTCAGCAATTCTGGAAAAGGTCCACTATTTACTATTATATCCAGTACCCTTTATTTTGAAAAAGTATTACACCTCTTACAAATTCCTTAGTTATTTTAGAAGTAAAATTACACCTTACAAATGTAAAGAATCCTTTTTAAATTCATTTTTTATCAATGATTGCAGAAATTCCATTCCCACAAGGAATAGGTTACATCAGATTACACAAAAAAATTTCATTTTCCCCTCTATATAATAGGCAAGTCCTCATTCAGACTTCATCTTTAAAAATAATAATTTATATAAACACAAAAAATTTCAATCATGATCTTTATTTTGCTAAAAATAATTTAGGAATACATTTTTAGGAGTTGCTGAGAAAAGACTGCTGACATTCAGTAAAAGTGATGATATTTTAGCAGTAAGTTTTTCAAAAGATTTGCTCCTTAGGCTATTTTAATTTTGTCTTACTTTAGTAGGTTTTTATAGGGAGAAAATTTCACTGTTAATAATTTTGCTCTTTCAATTTTCTTCTGAATATAGAAAGTTAAAACATTAATGAATAGCTATTCTTAACTTTCTGATATATAATAAACAACTAAATAAGTATACATATTATTTCTGCCCAAAATCTTTTTCTTAATCAACATAAATGGCAATAAAAAATATCAATTTTCTGATATAGAATATACTCACTTTTTAAAATTTATGACAAAGGAAAAACTAATTGTTTACAATTTTAATTGTTCATTTAAATAAAACATAATGGTGCAAATTCATATGTTTTCAAGTATAATAAAGTATAATATAAAGGGATGAGTTAAATATTAAGAAATCAATATATATGAAACGAAATAAAACATATATGAGATATATAATAATTTGTTACTTTATTGTTTTAAAATCAAGAATTAATCTAACTGAAGTAACAGAAGTTCAAGTAAAAACTTTCAAATGGAAACTTAGTCACACTAAACCCAAAACAAATCCACAGTTAAATTAAACAAAGTAAAATTTCATAAATTTGTGATTTCATACAGTAAAGAGATGTTTGCCTATTAAAGAAGTTGTAGTCTTCAGATTGATTTTTAAATGTACATAAAAGTAAAAGGATGATTGGTTTTTTGTTTGTCATTTAACAGACTTTTTTTACACACATAAAAATTTATTGAATTAAAAGAAAAGGAGAAATATAATTGATATAAATCTATGAAAATACTTTATGGAATAATCTAGTTTAATAAATCATAAAAAAAAGTGTTACTATAAAAAATCACAACTGTGAAGAAACTTTAAAAATATCACTCTAATAGTGCAAATAAATAATACAATGCCATAATTTACACATCTAAATTCACAACCACTGTGTAATAATTTGTGTCTGTAAAAATCTCAAAATTTTTTAAAACACAAGAATTGTTAGAGAAACAGTGATTGAGCATAAAAAACTGATTACATAATAATCCCAACAGATAAAAATTAGTAAATTAAACTCATTACTAGAATTTCAGTCATAAAATGTTAACTGCTAAATAAAACAAACCAAAAAACATAAAATTTACTTACATTCAGGAAGATTAAGAGGATCAAAGCTATCACTTTTCACTAATTTAATTGTTTCATCAGAAAGTTGAGGATAGGCAAAATACCTGTAAGTTCTAAGAAAGCAATTTTGTATATATTGACAAACTTGGTAAGACGGTATCACATATGCTATATTTCGCCTTAAGAATGGTTCTGGAATGAAAATATTAAATTCAGTAATTGAAATAATGTTAAAACAATCAAGGATTAATAAAATCAAATGAAAAAAAATTGCCCAAAAAATTCATTTGCGTGAAGTTATGTACAATCTATTTCAAGCTATTTAAAAAAAATATTTTTAAAATATGACTTTTAAAAATGAAAAAAAAAGTAAATCAATAATATATTAATACTATGATTCAATGGCTTAGAAATATATTGCAAATGATATGCATATTGGATGGAAAAGGTGCACCTTGGAGAACAAATTTCCCTTTTAATGAAAAATACATGACTACACTCAACAGAGCTGCAGTTGATTAAAAACACAATAATTTTTTAGAAAAATTATTTGAATTCCAAATAGATACAATACAGAAACAAAAATGTGCAAAATAATCAAAAACTGCTTGTATACAAAAATATTAATTAATATAACATACCTTCTATTGCATAAAATTTGGTAGTCCAATTGCGTTCACTTAACGTTACTTTTTTGGAAGAACGAATACAAACAATGTGTTCTCCAATTTTATATTCATAAATATAATATCTGAAGAATTTAAGCCACAACTCTCCTATAGAATCTGTATTTTGTGACTTCCATCTATTTTCCTGAAAAATTAAATGTAAGAATGTAAATTAAATAAATGGAAAAATATTTAAAATAACTAAAATTTACAATAATTGTAGAAACATAAACCTGATAAAAGAAACCTTAATTAAAATGGATTTCTAAATTAGAATTTAGGATTCTTATATATAAACTATGTAAAAACAATTGGGTAATAAAAAATTTTCTTTATAATATTAAAAAGAAAAACTTTTTTGAACATCTTTTAGTTAAAACAAGTAACTTAAATATTATAATAGGCTTTTTCTTAAAAACAAACAATTTTTACTATTTGATGAAAATCAGATTTTATATCAATTTTATTTAAGCATCTTAATTCTATGCATTATAAAAACTCTCAACTCTTTATTAAAGTAAACAGTAATTATATTAATTTGACAAGTTTCCTTCATGTCAAACAATTTTTCAAGTCAAATAAATATTAATCTAAGACATCTACAAATAAACTCATGAATTATTAAATGAAGTTATGATAAAATAAGACATTCATTTGACTATTCAGCTAACAATTCATTTGACTATTCAGCCTATGTTGATAAAGAAATTTTTTTCTGATTTCTACTACAATGTAAAGTTTAGCATTTATTTCATGGCTATCAAAAATACATAGCTTTTTACTGTGAAGGAATAATCTTAAGTCATTTACTGCTTAAATCTTTTTGTCAAAGATCAATATATTATACCTATATTCCTTCATTATAATTAAATTTTATGAATATTCCCCCCTTAAAAAATAATGCATACTTATATTTATTAAATAATGCATTGAATATTTTTTGAATAATGCATTATAATATTTTTTTTAAAAAAAAATAATGTATTATAATATTTTAGTCAATTTCAGAAAAATTTAGATATTAACAATTTTAATTCTTAGTCAGCAAGAATCATATCAAATAACAATTATAAGCTCTATTTAATAAATAAAGTAAACCGAATGGCCAAGAAAGAAATCTGTTGCAATGGTCTGCCTCATTTCTGGTCATGACTGTCCTCAAAAGCACCTGTACCACAGCAAAGTTGCATCAGAGACTCCTTCTGCCCCTTGAATAACTTTAGGGAAGATATGAATTTCCTGCAGCTCTAAAAGTGCCCTGCTCTTATATGCATTTCCATCTGGAAGTGCTATTGAATATACAGAGCAATGCAATAGGCTTATAAATTTACTAAAATGTTCTCTTTCCCCCCCCCCTTGTTTTTGATGTTTCAGTTGTCTTGTAACTCTTCCATAGTGGAAATTAAAAAAAAAATGCATAAAGTAACCTGTTTCCCTATAGGGAACAATATCACTAAATGTACAAATATAAACTATACTTTTAGGTAAAGGTCAGCAAATTCTGTACTGGTGGCGTAATCTTCCTCCTGCAAAAAAAGCAAAGACAGTTTTTATAAATAATATACTTAAATAAATAAAATAGCAAAAAAAATATTTGCCTTGTTTCTAAACAAATTTATAAATGAAAAAAAAAATAAAAATATTTATTTAAAAATAAGAGAATTGAAGAATGAAAATAAAACTTGGTATTTCTCATTGTGCTTTTTCCCTTCCTTCCTTTACAAAGAAGAGATTTCACATTTCAAAACAGAAGTAAAAAATCACTGCAAGCAAAAAATGGGGAAAAAGTAAAAATTAAAATGAAGAATGAAGATGTTGTACTAATGAAGGTATAGTAAGTTATACATAAAATTTTGGAACAATTAAAATTAAATCTAATATATAACATTTGTTTCAATTTGATATAACAGACGATATTAAAATGATTACTATGATACACCAGACTAAATGTAATGTTTGTAAATATTAATTTTTATATTATATGAAATATACTAAATAGGTTAAAAGGTTGTGAAAATTAGTTGTGAGGGACCAATCAAGGCATAAAAGAATAATTAAATTTTTGGATAAATACAAAATTCTGAAGAGGAAATTGTTTATAAAAAAAAGAAATGTATGGTTCAAACATGAAAAAAAGTTTATATTAAAAATAGCTCATAAATGTTCAATAAAAAATTAAATATTTAATATTTTTAAAAATTGGCAAAAAGTTTAGCCTTAATTCAGATTTTAAAGATATTTTTTTTTATTTAAAAACAAAGGTTGGGTATAGAAATGCTTGTCAAGACATAGAATTGTTTATGAATAAAAAACTGCTATTGCTTTTCTAAATAAAGTGTAAAATTGATTTTATTGACCTATTTTTTTATGATCTGTTCTTTTTTGTTAATAAATTTGCCATTTATATAAATTTGTGACAGAAAAATTAAAACTTATAAAAAATTAGTTAATTTAAAAAATAAAAAAAAAACTTAGTAAATGAAAACTATTTACTGAGGATGGAAATTTATTCCTGTAAAATATCAAAAAACATATATACCTCATGAATAAAGTTGGAACATTCTAAGATGCTATATTTACTACTTATATAACTTTAACCTTAACTTAAACATTTATCATTTAATGATGATGTACAAGAAAATTTAAGACTAAATAGAGCTTTAAACTACATTTTTTTCAAGAAAATATACGTTTTATAATTAAACATAGTTTAAGTTACATTAAAGAAATATCAATTTACCATATTATAAGCATCCTTTAATTATGAAAGATTTTTACCTCATTCAGTACTGGCAAAACTGGAGGATCTACTTGTTGCAGAAAATGCACCAATAATAAGGCAAATGAAAATGAAGGCAGAGTTCCACGATCTTGTTGATCAATGTCACATAACTTTTGCAAAATGAAAAAGAAATTTATTTTTAGGACAGAAATATAAATTTCATTTATACACAAAAGATTAAATATTTTAATACATTTGAGTTAGTTTAGCAAGCCAATTAATTAGTTATTGTTCTTTGACTGTATAAAAAAACATATGTATGCATAAATATATCATAATGTTATACAGATATTTCTTGTGCAGCTATCCATATAAATTATGTCAAACATCCATGGTTTTATTTTCATTTTATAATAAGTAAATTCAATTGCTAAATTAATTATAATGTATAACTTACTACTCAATCAGGTTTATAAGAAACCACAAAAATTAACAGAAAACATGATAAAAAAAATTCCATTTACTGTAGACTTGGTTATTCATTTTATTAATATTTAAAAAACTGTAATTGATGGTATTCAATGTTATCTCAGAATTTAACAAAATGAATTCATTGTAATATTACATATATGTGTACGAATTACCCAAATTATTTATAGTCTATACATTATGAAATCACTATTTTAAAATATTTATTGGAGCAATCTAAAATCAAAGTAACTCACTTTGGCCCAATATCGTAAAGCAATTCCTAAAGTAAGTACTCGATCGTCTAATTTGCAATATGTTGATAAAAGAATAGCTAATTTGCAGCAGCTGCTATTGTCTATCAATACATTGCAAGTTAAATTAGTGTCACGATCTGTAAAACGAACTCTGGGTCGCTTCTGTTTAAATATAGCAACCACGTTTTCATATGAATCAGCTAAAAAATTAAAGAAAGAAATGTTTGATTAAAAATTACATAAACAATTTTTTTATTTACTAGTAAGTAAATAAGATCATATTATTACTAATTTTCACAGTAACAATTTTTCCAAAGAATTAGTTTCACAAAACTTAGTTAAAAACTATTTTCTTCAAAAATGCCCACTGAAAATTCTTATTTCTATATTCTGTGTACAAAAATATAATATGTAAATTCTATAATACCAATAAAAGGAATAAAACGTTAATATAATTAGTTTGACTTATAAGTCATAATACACATATTTTATTAAAACAACATTAAATTTAAAATAAAAATAGTTTACAAAAAATGCTATTTACAACTAACAGAAATTACAAGCCAATGGAGTTGTATATTTTATTCTACAAATGGTATACATTTTTATACCATACAAAATTTTTAACTAAGGATTTTTAAAAAACCATTAGAGTAAAAACTTATAAATTTGAAGATCAATCTACACTAAAAGATCAAAACAAAACAAAATTTTCAAAATATTTTAACGAAGAAAAAAACCTAAATTGGTTTTAAAAAACATTATAATAAGCACAGAATTCATGACAGCATATATACCTCAATAGAATTAACTAAAATACACATCCTAGTGAAAAGAGAAAGAGAAAAAAATTCATTCTGTAATATTGTTCACATAATTTCAAGTCATTATAAACATTTTTTGACAATCTATTTTTCAAAACGTTTTGTGACTATTACATAATAATTTAAATAGAAAATTTTAAAAAAAAAAGCTTTAAAAATGAAATTGAAACTTTGTCAAAACATATTGTATTGGAAACTTATCTCAGAAATTCAATTTAAATTATTTCATAAAAATTTATTTGTTCTGTTATTTAAAAACTTAAGTAGGTTCATTAATGAAGTTTCTGATAAATTGGAATGATTTTACATTATATGATTTTGTTATCTGAAAGAAATTAAGTAGAGAAAAATTTTAAAATACTTGGAAAATCAGAATTACGGATAACTAGAAATTGAACAATTATCACCAATTTTACAGGCAAAAAATAATTTTGATAGTAAAATGCCTCATGATAAAAGATAAAAAATTAATGAAAAAAGAAAAGTAGTAGAAAAAGAAAGTAGTAGAATAAATTCGATAAAATTGAGTAAATATTATATGCAATTATATGAAAACAATGTAGAAAGAAAATCAAGGTTCATGGCATATATTATTCAACAAATTGAAGAGATTTAATTTATGCATCATTTATAGAATTTTGGTTACAAACAATGCAATAAAATAAAAGAGTGTGCAGACACATTCATATGTATCAACATGTTTCTGAAAAATCGACATTTATTGTCGATTATTGTGATTCTATTAATACATAAACAGTGGTAATAAAACAATGTAAATAAATACAGATGAAAAATTCCAATCACTGTAATGAATGTGTAAGTGCTTAATGGAATAGGCATAAAGTGACTAAAGATATCGATTGTTATATTTTGATATTCCAGGTTTTTTTTCTATTGTGGTCATTGGATAATTTACCTGTTGCCACAACAAGGCTAGAAACCGAAATGCAATTATCGTTACTTGGTTGGCACCTGTGATCCAAGTCACAGAGGCGAGCAGCATTACCCACATCAGACCACCACAAACCTGTTCATAGAGCGGTCCACATTCACACATCATCTCAGAAAAAAGGACAGAAAAACAAAAAAAAAAAAGAAAGAAACATGCCCAAACTGGGTTTCGAACCTGGGACAAACAACCTGGGAGTTAAGAACATTAACCACTCAGCCATTGGTCGGCCACATTACAATGTTACAAATTAAATGGTGTCAGCTATTAAAATATTTAAAAACATTTTTCCTTCAATATAAAATGGAAATATTAAATTATATATCATTTCTATTTTAATAAATTACATGCTTGTCACAGAATATTAAAACAAAGTTAAAAGCAACTGCATAATTTTTTTAAAAAAAAAAAGCATTTTAATTGTCAATTGATGTTTTCATTATTTTGGGATTTATAAATTTTATATGTATTTTGTAATAAGAATCTTAAAATTATTACAACTAATTTAAGCTTACCTTTGTTAACAGCACCATAAACTGCTTCTAAAGCATCTGGAATAATGTCATCACTTTTCACTTTAATAACAAAATCAACATCACTATGCTTAAAACCAATACCAAAGACTGAAGAGCCAATCATTTCAACTTTGCAAACTACAAAATAGCAAAAGAATTTTAATTGGAAAAATTATTACCTAACTAAAAATTAGTGACATTTACATATTAAGAAATATCAGTTTTTAAAATTATTAAGTTAAAAAATTTTTAATGAAGTCAATAATAAACTCAATCTAAACCTTGGCAAATTGAATTCAACATTGTAAGATTAAAAAAATTATTAAAATAATGAAACAGAGCAATAAATTACCAGAATTAATCAAGCGTATACAAAACTATTGATTTAATGAGATTGTTCAAATGAAATAAACATTTATTTAAAAAAGAAAAATAAATGGTTAAGGAACAAGTTTTTTTTGTTGATTAAACTAATACTTAAACATGTTATTTTTTTCAATCCATGTAACCAATACAAGTTTATAAATTTAAAGATTTGCATCATAAGCTATTTTGACAAAAAATTTAGGTCAAAATTTCTCTTGAAAAATAAAAAAGAAAACATGAAATTTCTCATCAAAACTTTCAATTTTAAGAAAAAAGTTTCAACAACTTGATTTAAATTTCACTTTTTCATTATGTGTGATATTAATAAATTAAATGAATTTATTCTGTAAAATAAGTAAGAGAAAATTTTCTTAAAGAATCAAAAATCTTTGCATTACAAAATAAAATATTTTTGTTGTCATCCTTGCTTATTGATAAATTTGAAAATTGTTAAAATTATGACTTGACTTGAAATTATCATTGAATGCTCATTTTGAGCATATTCATAAAGATATAATTTTTTTTAAGCTAATAAAATTAAATTGATATTTTCATTCAAACAACACATTTACTCCCAAAATTAAAAATTTGCCTTCAATATTATAATAACTTAAGTATTATAAAGGATACTTCATACAAATAAAATATCCTTATACTTGAAGATAAATTTTTATTTCAACACTGTTTTCAACAAACTTTTGCACATAAAATCATCTTCATTTCATAACTTTGGAAACATTTTACTGTTAAAGCCAGTGATACTGCCAATAGAAACATTAATAAATGGAAAATTTAAAAGAAATTTTGCTGACATACCTTCAATCAATTTATGACATTTTAGACATATACAAAAATACATTTTTTTTTCTATCTACTATTACAGATTTTAATTTAAAATTACAAATGATTTATAGAAGTTAAATCCTTTTTAAAGTGTTTCATCATTTAAAGTAGATTTTACATTCCTATTTAGTATTATTCTCATAAATAATCAAAGTCATAAATTGCATTACTTCACACAAAACATGTTTTCTACTATTAACTAATGTCTCAATAAATATAAAAGAATTGAAATTGATAAAGAAACATTAAAAATAATGATTTTCTCCAAGTATTTGTATATGTGATTTTTAACTTTAATGTGAAGTTAGTAATTAATTTCACTGAAAATTAATAATTTTAATAAAATAATTATTTATAAACCATTAATTAATTTTGATTTTAAAGAGAAATAATTATTTAACATAAAAGACAGGGAGAAATACTTTAAAATAAATGGTGATAAATAGACTAAAAATATCCAAGGGAAAAAAAATAATAAGTTTCAATTTTGAAGATACAAATATTCAGTTAGGTTTCAACAAGTATAGCAAATATCTTGATTAAAACTTTTTTTTTTTTTTAAATATTACATAAACCTGCTTAGAAGAATAGAAATTTTTTCCTTTTAGAAGGTTTGTTATATTATGTTACTTGCATAAATTACTCATATAAATAATCATTCCAAAATTACAACAATAAGTGTAGTAAAAATAATGAATTTATTAATAAAAAGTATTACATCTGATGAAAAATATTGATCAATTTTTTTTTTAATTTAAATCAATTGTTTCTAGAAATTAAATAATGTTTAAAGGAAATGTTAGTCAAATACTAATAATACGCACACACTACTAAGCTGGTTTAAGGGGGGGGGAACTGCAGGTTTAATGAAATGCATACTTGACTCAACAAATAAAAACAAGGCAAATGAGGCTCCAAGAGAGAAACATTTGCCTTTTGTCATATATCATTAAAAAAAAAAAAATATTTGGTAAATACTTCAGATAATCAAGTGAAACTAAATTTATATAATTCTGATTTTTTTTTTTTCCCTTAATGATGAAATCATTTCTGTCACAAATTTAATCATTATTCAAGTTTGCTACATGGATTTCAAATTGCATCAGCAAATATTAAAAGTTAATGTAGAACTCAAAAGAAATTAAAACTATCTTAAAAATATGCTTAAAATTGAATATATTATAAAAGTCACACAAAACAAATAAAAACATTATGAAATTATTTTTAGAAAATTTAGTAAAATATCTTTCAGTATATAATACCATAATGTGAATGACTTGTAACTTATATATTTCAAAATATATACAAAAATATTTAAGAATAAAATTTTGAATATTTGACAGGAGTAGAAAACTTAATTTGGATATTGAATAGTTACAAATTAATTTAATTATACAAATAGTTTAAATTGATGGTTCTAATACTCCTTCAAAAAATCAGAACAATTTAAAATTTTAATATTTAGTACATCATTTAAACAAATTTAACAAATGTATTTATAAAATTTTGTATGCATATTTATGAAAACTTAAAATAATTTCTGGAACATACATTTATAGACTAGACTTACTTGATATGTTATCTTCAACAAATTTTTTAAACTTTACACTTAATTCCTTTCGTTGGATTAAATCTTCTTTCTGAAGACCTACTAATACTACTTCTCTGTTAATAACATCATTTATAGCTTCAATTTGGGATGGCAAAGGTTCCGGTAAAAATGGTAGCATCATATCTTTATCAGTAATCTGATATAAACATGGAAAATACAAAAATTAAATCATTTTTATCATTAAAACTCTAAAATTAATTTTATACAGAAGAATTAGTAATATTCTATTTATAAATATTTGCAATCAAAATTAATAAAAAGAAATTAAATAAAGTTCTCAATTGCAAAAACAAAACACTTTCATTTTTGAAAATACACGAATTTAATTCAAATATTAGAATTGTCAATGTGTAGGGGGGACTAGGAAAAAGTTGAACTTTTAGATACCAATATTGCACATTTCTCTATTCACTTTGCACAAAACTATCATTTTTATGCACATATTTAATAAATTTGCATAAAAAAATATAAACACATAAAAAATTTTCCAATTTTTAATTAAAAACTTACAGTTAACAAAATATAAAATTATTTAAAATAGTGAAAATAGAGCAATTAAATATAAGTACAAAAAAATTATCAGCGATCACTGATAAAAAAAAAATTATAGATCCAGCAAGAACAAATTGATTTTGAATTTATGTCAATCAAAAATATATCAAATGACTTTAAATTTAGAAAAGAATTATTTTTGAAGTCAAAGAATCAAAAAACAAGTGATATAAAATAAGAAATTGAGAATATTAATAAAATAAGAAATTGAGAATAAAAAAAAATTTATAGTTCTCAAAATCATTAAAGAATCATAAACAGATATTTGACTTTAATCTAACAAAATATATCATTAAATACATTAAATTGAATGAAATGATATATTTCATAAATTTTCTGGCAACCATTAACTGTTATGTAAGCTTGCTGTTATTTTGATAACATCGTCAATGGCAATACTGAGCTGCTGGTCTGAAACACAATCAGGGATTGTTAAACAATGTTTTCCAATTCCAAGAATTCTATCCCAGTTTGCTTGTGATAAATGAGGAAAATTAGTGCATCAAATTGCCAAATATCATGTACAGTGTAAGACTAACTTTGTTCAAAATAACTAAGTTCTGTCCTCCAGATTGAGACTTTGTGTTGCAGATGAAAATCACAAGCCACAGGCTTACGTATTACTTAAACTATTATTATTAATTTTATTATTTAAATTATAAGTTTATTTTTAAGTGAAATTATATATATAAGTTGTTTATTTATATTAAATATTTGCATATCTAAATTATCACCTACCATTCTATGAATTTCATAACTTATAAAAAGATTTGCCATTTTGACTATTGCAATTTCAATTATGAACTGTACCTATTTGCAAATGTTAATGCAGCTTTACTTTACTTTCCCTGAAAATTCTAAATAGATTATTAGAATTCAATTCTTCATCAAATTAATCTCTTTCTGAAACAATGAAATAAATTTAGAGTATCATAAAACTGTAACACCCAGAGTTGATGTACTTACAATTTTTGATAGATAAAAACTAGCTCAATACCCTCATTTACAAATTTAAAATGCAACTGTCAATTATTAACTGCAACATAGTTTATTTTTTTTAATACACACAGATTTTTTTTAATGGTTTTGTGTTGAGAAACAATGAAATCATGTAATACAGGACTGTGTAATCATGCTATGCACAGTAAAAAAAGTGCCATGTAAGTGCAAAAAAAGAAAAATGTTTAACACTTGCAATATTTAATGTCTCAGCACTAACATTGTAGAAATAGGATTATCAATTATATACATAATGCTAAATTCAATGACTGTGGAAACTATTACATACATCCAGGAACAATAGTTTATAAAAAAAAATAAGTGCAGGAGGCTAATTCTGACTCCTGTGAAATACTGCTATATTGCTATGTGTAGCCAAGCAACATAAGTATGATGTGCTTCTGCAAATATTATATCTCTGGTTGCAATCTCTGGACATTTGTAAGATATATTTACTATTAAGGAGCATGTCACAAACCTCCAACAAACTCTACTGTGCAACCAATTTAATGCCTATTTGTGAATTGCCATTGTATATTTGTTAACAGTGTATTTGTAATGCATAAATTATTTTGTATAAATAAATTTCTTATCAATTTATGAACAAGAATTATAGACTGTTGCTAAGCTCTTTCAGTGAAGAAATAAGCCTGCAAAAGGTAGGAATGTATGAATAAATAGTATACTGGACATAGTGTAAAAAGGCTAAACACAGTAATGAACTGTGTAATAAAAAATCAATCAAATATCAAAAGATTGCAATCCAGAATTAAATTATTGTCGTCAAAATGTCCAATGGACTATGAGAAGCTGGATAAAGCTATTGTTATAAAACAAACTACTAGACTTCAAATTTTGAAACAAAAACATTTAATTAACAAAGAACTAAAGAATTTACAAAGGAGTCATATTTGGGTTCGCTAAAACTCTAGCGCCTTGGTAGCCTACAAATGCCAGTATCAATCTCTAAAACAAAATGCAGCTTCTCCGCCTCCTCCTCGCACCAACCATCTCCATACTCGCCCTCCCCATTGAAGGCTCTGGAAATCGAAAGGGCTGAGTATGAGACATTACACTATATTCATATTACTCTAAACTTGATCGCCAATTTGGTGGCAAAAATGAGAGTTAACCAGGAATGAAGAACACATGCAATACGCTCAAGAATATCACACATTCCAGGATACAAAAACTATAATCTAAGTTTAAGTTTTGTTAGATATCACATATTTACAAAGAAGGATCTACTATGGCTATATCATATCAAAAATAATTTTACAATAAGGTCTGTCATTATAAGATTGAAACTAATAGGAATTGCAGGGGTAGGAGTACTGAATTTTTTGTTTTCAGGACAATATTTTCAAGAAATATCAGGACATTTTCCAATAATTAAGCAAAACCAATGTTAACTTGTACATAATTTCTGTTTTAGGAATATAACATATTCTAGAAAGAAATGCACTATTTAATAAATTCTAAGTTTTTAATATAACAATATGAAAAATGATACAGAAATTTAAATTTAACATTATCTGAAAACTAATAAGTTACACGATAAATGATTTAAATTACAGTAAATTTATGTATAATTGAATAATGTTCAATTTGAACTAGATGTATTAAAATATAATTCTGATAATTTAACACTGAACTTTTTCAACTTATCATTCACAGATGCAATCTCTGCATTAGCAGTAGGCACCATCATTTGTCCAACTTTCACATCACTCATATTATCATCACTAATAGCATATGCTATTTTTTTGGTTGCATCACCCAAAAATTTTTGAGCTGCACACTGATTATCAAGTTTATTTTTCTTTTCTTTCTCAAATTAATTAATTTTTTCTAACAGGTGCAATTGTTTAAACTTTTTTTCACTAGTAGCTTCTATGTCTTCCTCATCCTTCCTTTTCTTCTCTGATTGAGTCGCATCTTTTGATTTTTCCTTATATGATGCATATTCTGCATGAGATTTCTGAATATAATGTATCATTTCTTTGGTATATGGAATGGAGGAAACAGAATTGCCATGCATTCAAATGACATCATGACAAATATGTAAACTTTGAACTGTTAATTCCAATAATGAAGCCCTCTCCTTTGTCACAACAGAATTGTTAGTCGAAAAACCTCTTTCTGGTTGGGAATTTACATTCAATAATGACAGACATGTTTTAACAATTCTAGAACAATTCTATTTTATATAACAACCAGCATTTTTTATATTGAAAACAGCATTCCAATATTTACAGATATTTTGGCCATTATCATAATCATTCACAATCAAAGTCACATCTTCACATATGTAAAGAACCCATTCTTCATTCATCTTATCAAAGTCTGCAGAAGTTTTAAACACATCAGGAATATGTTGAATTAATCTGCTAAATGAACTCCTAGACTCTTCTTTTTTTTTTTCTATTATATGAAAGCAAACACAGGAGATATTTGAGTAAAGGATTTGTTATAGGAAATTTTTGAAGCAAATGCTTTGAAGTTGCTATGCAGCAACTTCTGACACACACTTTGTAGAAATGTTGTTTTATCCATAAGCTCTTCACATATTGTTGTTGCTCCATGACCTATTTCAATCTTGTTTAAATTTAGCAAATTTTTTCCCGAATCAACATTAATTTATAGCAACTTTACTCCATTTTTTTTTCACAGATTTTTTCTGCATTTAAAAATTTAAACATAATACTACAAACAAGTTCATTTAGCTTACTATACATCATGTGTATTAAAGGTTCGACTTTTTGCATTAGAAGTAAATATAGTTCAAATGATTTACAAAAAAATGAAACAAAAAATGATTAACAAAAAAATGATTTACAGAAAAATTTCTTTTGGCATGTAAAAATAAAAAGTGTACATACTTCCTTTCGCTGTTGATGAGCTTTAGATAAAACATGTTTTTTTATATTATCTTTCAAATCTGAATTAAAATCACAAATGTTACAGAGGAACCTTGGAATACCCTAGAAGAAACAGGAATGCATAATTTAAAAAATTATAGAAAATATAATAAAAGCTTTGAATGGTATTTACTTTGAATACTCTTTGGTAAATTATATTTATGTAAATATAGTGCTTTTTTATAAAACATGTATATTTTTAAGGAACTACTAAACCTATATTTAAAATTTTATATCATTGATTTTATCCTTAATCCTTAAAAAAAAATTTTCCCCCACACACATATATGCTAACTCAAATGGAGCCTCAAGTCACTTATGCTAAAAATGTGCTTCCGTCATTTGATTGTTTGGATGAACAAAGTGCAGATTGCAAAAAGTACTCAATGAAGAACATGGATCTCAAAAACAATGGGGAGTGTTTATTTTTTCAAGAAATATTTCAAATTAGCAAGAAACAAACAGAATAGAATAAAAATATAAATCTGGAATGTGAATAACTTATTACTTTTGAATGGCTAGAAGTGCTACAGGATTAGGATAAATATACACCTTTTGTTAATAATGTAATAAATTTAAAAAAACATTGACTTATGCAGATATTCATTATACTTATTCAAGCTAGAGTTATTTGTAGTACTCTTATAAAAAGTGTTGAATGGTTAGCGCTCTTGCTTTCGGTTCAATAGTTTGTGGGTTCGAATCCCACCTTGGGTATAGATGTTTGCAGTGGTTCGGAATCCACCTTAAACCGTAGGTCCCAATCTAATTAGCCCTCGTGTGCAAAAAATGACCATTGAGCGACAAACTAACTTATAAAAAGTGTGAAGTTTGTTATCTATGGATAAACACAGAAACTATTTTTAAATGTTATATGTAATACAATCACTGAAGCATATGCAGCATATTGAAGAAATAAAGCAATAGTTATGTTACATAGTTAAGTAGTAGTAGAAAAAAAGTAGAAAAAAGGATTCAACAGCTAAATATTTTACTTTAAATACATAGTGCTAATAATTAATCATATATTTTCTTATATTTTGAAAAATGTAATTGTTTTTTTAAAATTGTTTCTCAATATATTCTAATAATCTCAAAAACAAATCATTACAAACATAATCAAAACAAACATATTTTTTTTTCATTAAAAGAAAAAATTTATGCAGAGGAAAAAATTAAGTAAAATTGTTTTCACAACAATGTAATGAAGAACCTGATCATAAAAATGAGCAGATTAGATCAATGATCGATAATGAACTGAAGCCAAATAATAAAGTTGGCATCTGAAGTAACAATTTATTCTGTACATGATAATATTCCTTTTGAACAGGATGCACATTAGCATTTTATTCTGATAATTGAATAGCTTATCATTAATAGATGCAATCTCTGCATTAGCAGCAGACAGCAACATCTGTCCAACTTTATATATCATTGATATTATCACTAATCGCACATGCTATATTATCACTAATCCAAAATCTTTTGAGATGCACACAGATTATCAAGCAAAGTTTTTTTTATCTCTTTCTCAAGTTAACCAATTTTTTCTGAAATGTGGAATTGCTTAAACTTTTTGCAATAAGCAGCTGTTTTTGTCTTAATTTTTCTTGTCTTCCACAGTTGTGTCATATCTTTTGATTTTCCATATATGATGCATATTATACATAAGATTTATGGACACAATGCACATTTCTTTCATTGGAGGAAACAAAATTATCATACATTTGAATGACATCATGACAAGTACATAAACAATGAACTGATAATTCCAACAAAGGAGCTTTCTCTTTAACACAAGAGAATTGTTTATCGAAAAACCTCTTTCTGATTGTGAATTTGCATTTAATAAAGACAGGTATGCTTTAACAACTCTAGAAAGAGTAGGATATGTATATACACACACACATGTGAAAGCCTTCCAATATTTGCAGATATTTTGGCTGCATCAGAATCATTTATATTATTATTAAAAATATATAATTTGCTTGACTGAGCTCACTACTCTTTCTTATTAATTAATTGAATAACTCCAGCTAAATAAACTTTTGACCCATACATTATTAACTGCATTATCTTCAATAAAATTTTTACCATGTTATTGGCTTCAGCATGCCTTAAAAAATGGGATTCACAGTAACAAATGACATTTCTTCCTTGTTTGTCAGACTAATGAAATGTACATATACAACTGTTTCTTTAACTTGTCTTTTGTAGCTTTGTCAAGAAGTAAAACAAAATATGGAAGTCCAAAATCAAAGTGAAGTCAATATCCAAAAACAAGATTTTTGAAACATGGCATCAGTCTAAAATTAATCATATATCTGACTTTTTGTCACACAATATGAGATTTTGCTACAGCAGAATTATTAAAAATTTCCCTGTAAATCCACACCAAAGCTTTTTTGACATCTTGTATTCGTGACCAATGGCCAAACATGAAGCAGAGATGAAAATTTGGCAACCCTATTTCCAGCTTGAAAAAGAACTAAAAAAGGGAGAAATTGTTTTCCATTTCTTATCTGTGCAGAAAGTAGTGGAAAGAGAAAATGTATTTCATTGGAAGAAAAATTTATTAAACTTAATTATTATGAACTATAATAAACTTAATTATTAAATAAAATTATGCTTTCAAAGAAATTTAATAAAAATTCAGGAATTTCAGGATTTATTTTGAAAAATAAGGACATAATCAGGATTTATTTTGAAAAATAAGGACATTTCAGTATGTTTTTCAGAAAATAAGGACATTTCAGTATGTTTTTCAGAAAATCAGGAATTTTGGGAATATGAGGATAATTCCGACCTCATATTCCCAAACTTACTGTAAATTATTCCTAAGACAATTTGCAATAAAATTCAACTTGATCAATTTTAGACAATCTAAAGCTTAAAGCATTATGTACACTCCCACCAACTAAGATGCAAGGGAAAAAGATACTGCAAAATTAATTAAATAAATTTAAATGTTTAATTTCTTAGTATAATTTATTTCACAATTTTAAAATTAAATATTTTTAATTACAAAAAATAATTTTAATTAACATTAAAGTTTTTTAATATATTTTCGATTGATTTAAAGCTAAATGAAATCAACATTAGTAAAACACTAGACATACAAGCAATTTTGTACATAAGTTATATAATATATATCAATGAATTATTTTAGCACTTGATAAGAAAACTTTCAACTTGAATAAGCAATTTCATAAGCACAGAAATCTATGAAATATATACTAACCTTTTCAATCATATAAGAATATTCCTTCCCAAATGCAAAAATATTTTTCTTCATTTTAATACATGTTATTTCTTTAGTACTATGATCATTGTCATCTTTCAAAGAAAAGAAAATATATTTATATATATTTATATGAAAAGCAATTCATATTTTGACATTTATGTGTGTGTTAGCATATCAAACAACATAAATTTTAAAAACTTTTTTCAATTTTAGAGTTTTTATACCACATTATGAAATACAGCTTTTGCTTAGCAATGAAATAATTTAGTTCAAGTTTAATACTAATAAATGTAAGATATTAAAAAAAAGCTAAAAGATAACAAACTTCAATTAGTTTTTCATATCACAGAAAAAATATATGCGTACTGATTTGAGGCAATAAATTAATGCATAAAAGAAGGAAAAAGCAACAAGAATCAAACATATACAAATATTTCATTTCTTTTAAATTAAGATATATTTCATTTGCATATCAATTGGAGATATAAATAAATGAAAGTGTGATAAAAATGTCTTGTATTTCTTTAAGAAAATAAAACACATTCTACACAGCATAACAGCTTTTTATATTTTTCATAACAATACTAAAACATAGAAAAACTGTTGAATATTTATATAATTTTAATCTTTAAATCGCAAAAGGCACATTTACAAAAAATTACTATAAAAGATTATTTACATTAAGAAATTTTAGTTAATATCAACATCCTTTCTCAATACATGTAATAAAAAACATCAAAATTGGCATACAGATGCAAAATTGTGCATTGTATTTTATAATTTAACACATTTTTTAAAATTAATGACTGATCAGAACTTAAATTTGCATATTATTTCTGAATTACCAATTTATGTTTGTAAAATAAAACTTCTTATTTAAAAACTAATTAATTTTTCTCAATAATTTAAATTCAAGAATTTTTAATGAAATTTTAAAAATATTTTAAAGAAATGAAAGATAAAATTTTTTACAAAAACTATGCAAAGTATATATTATTTTTGTTTATTAAATAATAATTCCAATTTATAAGGAAAAAAATAGATAATTGTTGCAAAATAAATTTTCTATTATTGTCATAAATTTTATTTAAGGAAAACTCCCAAATTACAATAATATATCAATTTTAATTTCTTTTTTGAACATTCTGTTGAAAAATAAAATTAGTTTAGTATTTAAAAACTTTTATTAGGTAATATCGGCAAAACAAAACTTAAGAAAATGATACAGCTTGAAAAAAAGGATTGTGTCCAACATTCATAACTACTTGCACACTTATAAAGTAATGTATTTTCTTTAAACTTAACAATAATTATTGACTGAATCATGCTAAATGATTCAGAGATGGAAATAGATCTTAAAATCAGAAAATTCACTTTAGGTCAAGATCAATAATATTTTTTTAAAAAAAATATATTAAGCAATACAAATCATTTTATTCTCCTAACAATATACCTCTTTACAAATATACACTGCTGTGTGAATTAATTGGGGCAAACATATTTCTTAAGAAAACTGTTGCTTCTAGTGAACTTTTTGCTTCAAACCAATTTCAAGTGCATGTTGTTACAGCATGCGACTGCCCTTGACTAGTCAAAGCCAATTTGATCATGTGATCATGACATATCAAAAATCTTCCCCTTTAGATATGCTTCATTTGCTGCAAGAAATGGTCAATTGTGTGAGTTGTCTGCCTTCTGACGTGTACTTAAAAAAATGGATATCACTCCCATGAAAAGGACTAGAATTGTTACCTTAAGTCAGCATAGTTCTATGACTAAGACAAATATTTCTAGAGCAGTTGGAGTTGAAAAATCCGGTGTTCCTAGGATTATTAATCAGCGAAAGGATTTTGGGACAGCATCTTCAAAAAAAAAGACTAAATGTGAAAGCAAACACAAGACCACACTTTAAACAAACAAAATTCTGGCATGAAATTGTAAAATGAATTTAGTAAAACAAATATAGATCTTCAGACAAAAGTACTAGCTATTGGTGTGAATGTGAATTCATTGACATTTCAACCAAGCCTCACTATACCTGGGAGATCTGCAAAAACACCAATCAAAAACAATTATTTATGCACTGAAGAGAAAACATTTGGGTTAGCCTAGAAAATATCAATCCTGGACTACACAAGATGAGAATAAGGTTGTATAAAGTGATGAAATGCATTTTTTTGTGCAAGGTATTTACCAAGATTTGTCAAGCGAAGTGATGGAGAACTGATCTCTCTCTCTCTCTCTCTCAGTTAGCAACACCTTATACAATCAGTTAAACTCCCTTAGAAGCAGATGTTTTGGGGTTATTTTATTTCTGGAAGACCTGGCAGCAGAATTACCAGTTGAAGGGTTCACAAATTCTACAAAATACATTTTTGAAATAGAAGGAAAAACAGTGCTTATGATGCAAACATTCACTGGTAGTATTGGTATTTTTAAACAAGCTCTAGCCTTATGCCAAACTTCTAAGCTAGCAAAAAAATTTTTCAAGAACAGAAATAAGGAATGTAATTCTCCTAATGTAAATCTAATTGAAAATTTGTGAGACACTGTAAAGAGACGTGTGAGTAAAATAAACTGCTCAACAAAGGAAACAATGATTTAAAATGTTATAAAAGTTTGGTTGCCTAATGACAAGATGAAAAATTTATGTTCTAATTCAGAGGAATATATACCAAACTGTGTGCAGAATCTCATTTAAGCTACAGGAAGACATTTTATATTAAGTTGCCATACAGTATATGTAAATTAATCTATATCAACTAAGCAACATTTGTGAAAATTTTGTGTTTATCCCTACATATTCACATAGTGTATGCAATATATATCTTATTTAATAAAACAACTTACTAGTTTTTAAAATACTTGGTGAATTATTTTTCTCAGAATTAATTCTCAGCTTTACAGGTTTATCCTTTTTTTTCTTCCTTTTCTTTTTAGAAGCTGAATCTTTTCGTCTACGATTTGGTGAATTTTTTGGTTCAGATTCTGTACTAATATTATGCCTCTTTGGACAATCAGGGGAACAATTTGATGAAAGATTTTCAGGTAAATTCTGATAATCAGGAGAATTTGGAGTTTTTTTAAACAAAACTGAAATTTTTGGGCTTTGTTCCTTGTTAGATGGCCCTACATGGCAATCGTCTTCAAGATCAGGATGAGGCAATTTTATTTCTTTAATAGGAGCTTTGAAATTTGGATCATTCATGTGTTTTGCAGTAAATTCTGTCAAAGCATTCAAATCAATTAATTCACTTGAATTTGTTTGATTAAGCAACACATCAGCAGTATTTGATTTTTGATATGGTAATTTCATGGTAGACTGCTGCAGATGAATTTCTTCAACATTTGATACAAGGCATGGATTATCAATAGAAAAAGAATTGGAAGCAAACTTTGGTGTTAAATTTAATTCTTTAGATGAAAGAGCTTCACCACTAGACATGCTAAAAATAAGGTCTTTCAATCCCTTTTCAAAGGCCTCCAATTCGTTAGTTGTAGTCATCTTCACCTGTAATAAAATCAATATTAAAATATACTTATGATAAAGATATTATATTTAAAAACTCCAATAAAAGTATTTTATTAATGTTTGTTAATCCTCTGTCTTTCTCTCCCATCTTTCATTATTTCAATGATGTAACTGACATTAATTAATGCAAATTAAATAATAAGCCCTCTTTTATCATATAACTAATAAATGAAAAAAGAAGGCTTGATATTATTGAATTAGTCTTCTGGTGTATTCAATAAACAGAATACACCAGCAGACTATTGCAAAGAGAACTTGACAAGAAAAATTTCAGTTTTCATGAGGGAAGACAGTTACTTCAAGGTATGCAAGCATACTCATTATACGAATTATAGCTGCTTGAATGCTTAAAACAACCTCCACCAATAATTTTCCAGAAAAAAGTTTAAAGTAAATGTATAATTTTGTTTGATTTTTTTAAACATAATAATAAAATGCAATAAATAAAAATGACTAAAGGTTTTTTTAAACATAATAATAAATGCAATAAATAAAAATGACTAAAGGTAACTAGAATTGTTACCTTTAGTCAGCATAGTTCTATGACTAAGACAAATATTTCTAGAGCAGTTGGAGTTGAAAAATCTTTAAACTTACTGATTTTTTAACTATGGCACTAGGAAAACACATTACAAATTCAGTAAAATTTTAAGGCTTTCAAAAAATTTAAAAAATAAGCTTCTCAATAAAAGTTATTATTTGCTTCTTATGAACACTTAAAATCAATCAATATTATGAACACTTAAAATAATATTTACTTTGTCTAATAATTCAAAACAGAATAAAAAATCTCAAAAAATTTAAATATTTTTAATAATTAATTTCACTATTGTGAAAAGTTAAACATTATGGGAAACCTACATGAAACAAAAATTTTCTAACTTAACGAATATGACTTATATATCAATGCAATTTATGTGTAATAATTTTTAATAAACTTATACATAATACAATTTATTATTCAGTATAAAGTAATTTTAGGTAATACATAATTTCTTATACAGCTATTTCAAAAGTTTTGCTTAAGAAAACTTTGCTAAATTCTTTAAGTGGATTTATTTATGTTAAAGGAAGTACAATATTTGGATATTCTGATAAAACTGCCAAAATGGAAAAAATAATAATTCCAGGGATACGTAAAATTATATATATATAAAGTTATATAATGTTTTAAAACATTTATGACACTTTCAAAATTTTTTTATTTGATATAGAAACAGATGTATTAATTAAAAATCAGGAACTAGACAGGAGTTACTAGACAGAAAGTTAGTTTATTACTGAAATAAGTTACTTTTTTTATTTGTAAACTATATATTTTCTTATAATCTAAATTATTGAAAAAATAAAGTTTTAAATATTTTTTAGAACTACGACTTTTGACTATTTTTCTTATGACCAGTTTAAATGAAACATGGCCTTAATTGGTAAAGTGATAATATCAAGGTTTATCAGATGATTTTAAAGATTACTTTGGAAATTTTTTTTAACAAATTTGAACAAATAAAAATTGAAATGAATTTTAAAAACATATTTATACTTATGACTAGCCAGTTACCAGTACAAATATAATCTATTTCTTAACAGCTATTTAGAAGCCTGGTGGCTAAAAGGTAGCACTTAGCACTCCCAAAATCAGGTCCAAGATTCGTTTCTTTGGTTGTGCAAGCCCTACTCAGCCATTCATCCCTTCAGCGAGTCGATACTGTGAGAACTGAAAAAATCGCCACTAGAGGGCGAACAAAATATAGTCAGTTAATGTATGTCGATCGAGAGAGGTGGTAAGAGAATGACGAAGAGCAATGTTCAATAAGTTTGTTATTTGTTACTAAATGCAGTATTTTCTTTTAGACATCCTGACATGGTTATATGCACAAGTAAACTTAATGAAAAATTAGTTAAGTGATTGTTCGTTAGGCTTTTAACATTTCAGAAGCGGGATATGTATCGCCCTTTGATGTTTGTTTTGTTTTCTTCTACGATATCGAAACTCGTATGCTTGTGAATTACGATTCAAAGTAGGAATACGCTCCTCATAAGTAAGGATTAATTTTGAATGAAGAAGAAGAAAAAGGACGAAAGGTACATGAAACGACGAGTTACATCAACACAGAATAAAAGAAACGAAAATACGCAAGTGAGTTATCTTTTATATCTTTTGATTTCTGTAAGCTCTAAAATGACTTCATTTCTGGCGAAAGGCAAAAAGATAGATTTAATTACTTTAGCTACTGAATTAGGAGAAACTGTTCCCAAAGATTGTAAGGTAATAGATTTAAGGAACATAATCATTAGTTCAAAAAATTATGAAGAAGAATTTGTTAAAGTTTTATTGGATAGTATTATTGAAGATCGCTTAGCTCAAAAACAAGATGAGGAAGAAAGCGCAGTTCGTGAATTTGAGTTACAAAAATTACGTTTACAAAACGAAAATGCCTGTAATGCGAACAATTTTCATTCAGAAAGGAACGATTCTTGCAATTTGCAACATCTTATACGAAAATATGATGTGAATGAAGGTGATATAAGTTTTTATCTTATATTATTTGAAAGACAAGTGCGATGAATGGGTTTAGATGAAACTCATTGGGTTTTCCATCTCTTAGGACTTCTACCATATGAATAACCCAGTGTATTGCCCGCGAACCGGACGATAAAGTCAATGATTATTATTATGTGAAGGAACTATTTTTAAAAAGATTTAAATTAAGTCCAGAAAGATTTCGGCAGAAATTTTATGAACGTTCTCGTACAATTAAGAATACATGGAAAGAGTTACGAAATTATTTTAATGAGTGGTTAGATGGTCTTAAAATTACTAATTTAGAAGATCTTAAGGACTTAATTGTTACAGAACAATTAAAGAAAAGTGTTTGCCCTACCATTCGTAATCACTTCATAGATAAATGGACCAATTTCATTAATCCAGATAAATTAGCAGAAAAATTAGATTCGTATGAGAATGCTAGATTCGGAATAAAATCTTGTATTGAAAACAAAAATGTGAAATTTTTTGAAAAAACATCTTATTTTAATAATTATGTAAGAAAATTTAATGATCGCAGTAAAAATGAAAATTTTAAAAGTGAAGTAAGAGAAAACCGCGAATTTAAAAAGTTTCCTAAGAATGAGTGTTTTTATTCTAAAGAAAAGCTTAACACGAATTTTAGTTCTCGCAATGATAAAAATAGCGTTAAATGTTTCAACTGTAATGATTATGGGCACATTTCTAAAGACTATCCAAAAGAAAGAAAAATTTTAATTTGTAGAGAATGTGGTGAGAGGGGACATAGCCAACGGCATTGTTCGATAAACAAAGATAAAAATAGTTTGATGGTAAATGTTGAAAAACTTACACCATTAAATGCTTTTATGAAGGAAGCAAAAATAAATAATTCTGAACATTCGATGAATAGCTTAATAGATACGGGATCGAGCATTTCTTTAGTTAAGAGTTCGGTTGCAATTAAATTAAAACTGAATATAATTCCGTTAAAGAGAAAATTATTTGGATTTGGCTCTACTGTTGCATCTGCTTTCACACTTGGAAAAAGTCAAGTGGAATTAACAATCGACGACGTCAGAGCAACACTTGAACTATACGTTGTGAATGATGATACTATGTTGTTTGACCTAATTGTAGGAAGAGACTTTCTAGACAAAACAGAAATCGCTTTCGCCTGAATTGGCTCCAAATTGCACATTTGGTATTCGAATAGTATTCCGTTTTCTGAAGCGGAAGTCGAATCAAAACATCAACAAATAAAACTGAAAACGGAAAAACCTATTATAATAGAAAAAAATAGCATAAATTTTATTCAGGCAAAAACAGAAAATATGGAAAACGGTCTTGTATTATTAGAGGGAAAAGAAAAAAATTCGATTCTGTTTTTGAAATTAAAAATGGTAAAACGGTAACTCCAATTATGAATAATGGCTCTTTTGATGTTAAAAGAAAATCAATGTCTGAGTAGGGTAAAAGATATATCGCAGATTTGGAATTTAAATTCTGAATTTATTCTTCCATTTAATAATTTATGTAATGCTACTGAAGATACAATATACACTGTAAATAAGGATAAATGCGCGAATAAAATAGACGCTATTAAATTCGATAAAGCTATTTCTTATGATAAGAAGTTGAAAATTGTGAAATTATTTAATGATTATAGAGACTGTTTTGCCATGAATATAAGTGAATTAGGATGTACTACATTAACTAAAATGGAAATTAATGAAGTTCCAGGAAGCAAACCAGTTTGTTTACATCCCTATAAAACAATGCAACTGAGAGAAGCTGTATTAAGAATATAGTTGGGGAGTGGAAGGAAAACGGAATAGTTTCCGAAACAAGATCACCTTATGCCAGCCCAGTATTGTTAGTTCGTAAAAAAACTGGTAAGAATTAAAAAAGTATTTATTGGAAAGATTAAGGCAGTATTTATTAGGCATAAAATTGAAAATAGTGACAGATTGTCAAGCACTGATGTACATGAATTCAAAGAAAACAAACAATCCTCAGATTGCAAGATGATGTGATTTAATTCAAGAATTCGATTTTGAAATAGAACATAGGCCTGGAAAGAAAATGGCTCACATAGACGCAATGAGCAGAGCTCCAGTTTGGGAATCAGAAGATACATTGACATCCCTCATCGAAAATAAATTAGAAGTTTGTTTGACCTTGAGTGAAGATGAACAAATAGTGATGATACAGCAGGCTGATCCAGAAATACGAAAATTAATAGAAATATTCAGAAAAAAAGATCATGATAAAACAAAAGCAGAAAAACAGCTTATAAGAAATTACGTGTTTAAGAGAAACCGATTATTTAGATGCATCAATGAAAATGGAAAAGAAAAATTTCTTTATGTTATTCCAAAGAGTATGAGAAAAAGTACAGTAATCAAATTCCATGATCTTATGGGACATTTTTCTGTTGACAGAACTGTTAATAAAATAAAAGAATTGTATTGGTTTCCTTATATGAAACGTTATGTACGAAGGCACATTTCAAAATGTTTTGAATGTTTAATGAACAAAACGCCGTCAGGAAAACAGCCGGGCTTATTAAATCCAATTAAAGCAGGTCGTAAACCTTTTGCAGTTATACATATGGATTATTTAGGACCTTTTGTTAAGAGTTCTAAAGGTAATCAAGAACTTCTGGTCATGATAGATAATTTCACAAGATTTGTCCAATTGACTCCATTGAAAAGTACATCAACATTACATGTGCTGAAAACTCTGAAAACTTTGTAAACACTTATGGTCTACCTGATAAAATAGTAACAGATAGAGGAACTTGTTTCACTTCCCATCAATTTCAACAATATTGTGCTGAAAATGGTATACATCATACACTCAATTGTACGAAGCGACCATGTGCAAATGGAATGGTTGAAAGAGTTAACAGAACAATATTGTCTACAATAACAACTGGTATGGAAGATCAGAATCACAAAGATTGGGATGTTAAAATACATGAAGTTGAGAGGAACTTGAACAACTTTGTTAACAAGTCAACGAACAAGACACCATTTGAATTGCTCCACGGTTATTCTCCATGATTCAACAATGGAATTTTGGGAAAGTTAGCTGATGAAGAAGCTCAGAGTTGGCAAGATCCATCTATAGTGCAGGAAGAATCACGAAGACAAATAGAAGAAAGTCAACAAAAAATGAAGAAATATTATGATAAAAAGAGATGTAGAGCTATGACGTTTGATTGAGGAGAAATTGTTGTCATGAAAAGAGCTCCAAAATCTTCAGGCCAACCTACGAAGACACAATTTAAGTACCAAGGCCCTCTTATTGTTACTGAGGTATTGCCGAACGATGTCTACCGTGTGACTCAGATGGAAGAAAAAAAGAAAGGCCACTTTTACGCAACAGCTCACATTAGTCAACTAAAACCATGGATAAATGAACCAGATTCGGATGAAGATAGTGACATCAATAGTGCCAATAGTGATGATGACAATTCTCTGAACAGCCCTAGACGCAATCCACATAGATCCACTCGCAAGGACTAAAGCTGAATGAGGGATCCTAAATGGTGAGATCTTTCCACTTTTATTTAAAGAAAAACTTGTAATTAAAAGGCAATGAACTTATCATAGACTATTGACTCTAAAAATAAATAACTTTAATGATTATTTACTGTATACTGAAATATTCATCAAGTCTGTTAAATTTATTCTGTGAATGATTTAATACTAAGTTCATTTAACCTTGTAAACTTTTGTTGTAAGTAATTTTATTGGAATTTAGAATTGTATTAAGAATTACTAGTGGAAAAAAAGTGTATTATATATAATTATTATAGTTTTTTGTTAATCTAACAATAATTTTTCTACTTTTAATGAAAGATGTGTATTATTAATGCTAATAACTACAGTATTTGTTTTGTGTGAATGAAAAATAATGTTAATTACATAGTTAATAATTTTATTTAATCTGCTGTGTTTAATATAAGCTCTTAATGTTAATATTTGCCATATTAATTGGTAATTGAGTATTATTATATCAATTGAGGACAATTACAAGGTCAGTCTGGCCGCATGTGAGAACTGAAAAAATCGCCACTGGAGGGCGAACAAAATATAGTCAATTAATGTATGTCGATCGAGAGAGGTGATAAGAGAATGATGAAGAGCAATGTTCAATAAATTTGTTATTTGTTACTAAGTGCAGTATTTTCTTTTAGACGTCCTGACATGGCTATATGCACAAGTAAACTTAATGAAAAATTAGTTAAGTGATTGTTCGTTAGGCTTTTAACAATACATTGAGTACCAAGCATGTTTAGGAACTAAGTATTGGAGGCGTTCAAGTTAGACAGACCATATAACAGTGACATATGCTTTGAACCCCAGAGACCTCAGTCAGAAAAACAAATATGGACATTATAGGCCTTAGCCCACATGTGGGCTCTTGTGCCGCAGGTTTAGGTTTCTTACAATGATTTTTTAAGAAAAATTTTCAATTCCTTTCTTTTTTTACATTTATAAATAAAAATAGTTTTATTAAAAATTTATAAACAAATATAAAACAATAAAATTATAAATTTTACCGTAATAAAACAGATAATCCACACAATGTGTAAAATTCTTTCAGATGAGTGATTTTTTATATAACAGCACTGAAAAATTTATATTGGTAGACCTAAAAAATATTTTAAAAATACTAAATAAACACATAAACAATTTATCTACATATATAAAATTCAATAAATAAACTTGAACTAATATTGAACATTTAATACTGGGAGCATTCGAAAAGTAAGTTACTCGAACAACAAGAGTCAAAAATCCTTTACTGAGAAGTGTGCTATAATGCAATGAGACACATACAACCTACTATTTCTCTACTTTATCTCCCAGTCACTGCAGACATTTGTTGGAACATAGCACAAATCTTTCAATGCCCTGATGATAGAAAACCGCTTTTTCCTTGAACCAGCTTAAAACAGTTGTCTGAATTCAGTCAACATTGGAAAAATTATCCCCCACCTAAATGCTCTATGTGCTTGCCAAACACACGACTGTCGCAGTGTGCCAGATCAAGACTGCACAGTGGATGCTTTAAGACCTTCCAGACAAAACTGTGAAACAAATCCTGAGCTGTGAAGTCTTACTCGGCTTTCGCTCACTTTTTACAGTTTTGTGCAAACCACTTAGTGTTTTGGAGGACTTAGTATTAATGGTTGTGCCCTTCCGCACAAACTCTGTGCATAAAATTCTTTTACAACATGCAGTTTTGTCAAAAAAAAAAACAATAGCAATGATTTAATACACAGATTGGGGAACTTTGGATTTTCTTCTCATAGGCAATGACATATGCCTTCACTTTATCGACACTTAATTCATTTTTTGAGTGAATTGATGCACCCCTGTCTAATCATCTGTAATGATGCTGCTTAAGAAATCCTCAGAATAACAATGAAAAATTTCCAGGGAAGCTACAAAGCTTGATCTTTTGTGTTCAAATCTTAAAGAATAAAGAACCCATCATGCAATAATCCCAGTTGGTAAGGGATCATATGCTCTACCATATCTGATGTGCTCACCGTTGGCCTTCCTTGTTCTTCTACATCAGCTAAGCATGTGCAATGGGTTTAAAATTGAGGACACCATTTCATAACGACTGAACATGACATTGCATGTGGCCCACACACAGCGGATATTTCACAATAAATCTCTGTACTTGTTAAATGTTTCGCCCACAAAAACAATATTGTTCCACAGACATAAACATTGAAGTAAGTTTCTAGCTAACACGACAATTTTTTCTTGTACTATGCAGCAATAGTTCAAACAATTTGAATGAAATTGCAACAGTTGAAAGCCATGGAACTCAATTATGGTCTGGGCAAGCTTCGCTCAACTTTCGTAAGGACACTTTGGTGGGACAAGAGTAACTTACTTTCTGAATGCCCTATATATAAATCCTATTTAAATTCAAAAGTTTATAAAATAGCTATAAATATTATCAAATCATTCTAAAATTCAAAATGAAAATAAAATGCTAAAGAGTAAAGAACTGTACAAAGGGTAAAATGCACCACATGCGACAAAGTGCAACAAGCTGGCTCAACGGTTCGGATTACATATGTATGACGTGCTTTTTATTTTATGAGGTAACATGATCAAATAACGTGTGTTTTATACGCAATCCTCAAAACAATTAATGGTCTTGAAGCATTAAGTTTCAATATTTGATTTTTAGAATTTGTATGTAGTTTAAGAAGGGATATTAAGTACGGATGATGATATATTGAATTACATTTGATTTATTGAATTTACATTGACCAATTTGACTCCTACCTCACAGAGCTTCTGGAGGCAAAACCATCGAAAAAACACTGTTGAGGATTTTTTCGATGCTATAAAAATTGTTTATTCGCCAACTGCATTCCGAAAGAAGTCAAGATTAGGTGATTTATTTTGTTTTTCATTAAAATTTCATTCATATTTAGAAATTCAAATTTTTATAAAAATGTATGTTTACATATGTAAATACATCTTTAAGTAAGTTGTATTGCGTGTTTCATGTTTGTATTAGATTGTGCAGTACAGAAATTTTTTTAAGGTGGACGTAACTTCCCTGTATTTTAAAATTCAAGTTAATATAAAAAAGGGAAATTGTGAATGTTAGAAATTTAGATTTATTGCCCAGTTGTCACTGTAATAGGTAGCACTAAATTAAAGTTTTTTTTTTAAGGTGGGCACAATTGCCCAGTGTATTAAAATTCCGAGTTTCAATAAAAATTCCGTTTCTAGTTATTAGATTTTAATACTTCTATTGTACTTAATTTTAATGAAATATTCAAAATTTGACATTTTTAATTAAAAAAGCGCACAATTTCAAAGTTGAAGTTCGAACACAATCAGTATTGGGAGCCGGATATTGCGATTAGTGACGTAATTTAGGTTGGTGACAGAGATATAGAGCACTTGGCACGAAAATTTGAAATTGACCAAACCTGTACAGTACCATCGTCTTTTACCAAATATAAAATATGCTAACTACATTAGCTCTCTAAGTAATTTTATTTCCTAATAAACAATGTTCTTAAAATTTTATTTCTAAACTTTACTTTTAAATCAACAAAAGTTTTCACAATTTATTGAAGCTTTTGATTTGATACAGTTAAAAATATTTTCCATATCACTGCAAATTAAACAAATTGAATTGAAGCAAAAATTTTCATATAACAAGCACTGCTAAAGTAAGAATTACAATCATAACTCGCCAAGCATATAAAGTCGCAAAATGTGGTAAAAATTTGCCGACATTTTTTCTTGCTAATTAATTTAACAAAAGCAATTAATCACCAAATGTAGTAATGAAATGAAACGCCCATGCACATGCATGAATTATTTGCCCACAATTTGGATTTTTGCCATTATTATTTTGGATTTTACATTGGATATAGCAGTGCAGGAAAAACCTTCCTTTTATATTTTTTTAATCAGAGCTCACTTGAACATTGTGCATAGAAATGAAATCTATAAAATTGCAAAAAAAATTATTTTATTTTTTTTAATTATTATTTTGCAGATTTTATTACATCAATAATCTAAACATATCCTCCTTAGTACCATGATGCAGAAAAAATTGGAGGTAAGAATTTTATACTAATTATTTTCTGCAAGTCATAGAATTCATAGATTTGACTGTATTTTAAGGATTTAAATTTTCAATAATAAATAAAACTATAGAATTACAAAAACTATTAAAATGTATTCATTTTTAGCTTAATAATTATTGGAGAAATTCTTAAATTTGAGGAATTGCATAAAGCAATATTTTTGTGTAAACTATACTTTTCAACTAAATTGAAGTGCAATTTTCGGTGTAAATATTCAATGAGATAATATTTTATAAAATTATTAAATTTGAAAATTTTTAATTTTATGTGCTAGTGATTTGCAGAATGCTATCTAAAATCATTGGTCTTATAAAAAATCTTTTATCAAACATATATAAAAAAGTTTCTTTACTAATTCTGAAATTCATTTTATTTGTTTTTAACTAGATGTTATTAAATGTAATTTTCATTTTTTTATTATTGCAACTTTGTTCCACATATTTCCTTCAAACTTATTCTGAAATATTTTTAAATAGAATATTTTAATCAAGTCTTAATATGATTACTCTCTCGCTCTCTCTCTCTCTCTGTGTATTATTATCTAATATTAACCTTAGCAATTTAAAATCGGAGAAACCTGATTTTTCATATGGTCGTTATTTTTTTTCAAACAGTCAATTGGAGTTCATTATGTGTAGGTAATCAAATTCCAATACTTACGTTTCCTCCACTAGTTAAAAAAAAGCTTGCCAAATGGTAAGGCTGTCATAATAATCCTAACTTTAAATCCAAGCAATAATGGAGAAATTTTGAGTTATTAATTTTCAACATTGGGAACATGAAAAATAAAATTTAAAAATACATAACCTGAAGCAAAATTTAAATGTATAACCTGGCAACAAAAAGTATTCATCCCTAAGAGTCAAACCAAAGAAAATTGATTTGAAGAATGATGACTATTATTCTAAGAAGTATAAAGCTTACAATGAAAAATGTTTAGATCTCAGATATCTTTTTCTCATTAATCAATTAAAAATTCTCAAAATATTTTTAATGTTCAGATTGTGAACAGAATAATATAACAGTAATCAAATAAAAGTGAAAAATTTAAGTGTTTATTGTTCCCTTTTGTTTAAATACTTTTCGTGTTTTTAACATTTGTTTATTGTAGGATAGATGTATAAAAATTCAAACAATAATAAATTAACTTCCAAATAACATAATTTAAACTTATTTCTATAAGAAACTTATAGCAAAGAGTTCTAAAACTGCCTGCCATAACCTAACTTTTAAACTTAATTAATGAGGCAAACACATGAAAAAAAATGGGTAGTATAAGTATGCACCTTGAAATATGGTATTTATATAAGGTGAATACAAATTGTCTAATTAGCAGTCTATGCAATCATACACACAATACACTTAAGTATTTTCTTCAATCAATTAAAACATGTAATTTTCTTTTCATTACTTTAAAATTATCACTATTTTTCAAGCAATTATTTTTTTATTTTTTTAAGAAAATATAGTACAAACAGTATATTAACATAGTGAAAAAATTTTAAAGCAAATTAAAAGCTCCCAAAATCACCAACATAAATACTTTATATTCAAACCAAAATCACAATATACACCAGAAAGCTTTTTTATGACCATGCAAAGTACTTCCTTTTTGGAAGCACTTAACCAAAGAAAACTAACCAAGCTAAACTAATTTAAATTTAAAAATTAAATGAAATTTTAAGTCTAAAGTTAAATGTGAAAGCTATTGTTTTAAAAAAATGAAGTAAATGGCATAGCTAGAAACCTAGCTTATCTTAGACCTATAGCTTCTGAAAGCTTTCGATACTATGTGATCAACTTGATGGTAGATCTCATATTGGTTGATTGGTGTTATGTCCATTTGAAGTCAAATCAAATTCCTCCATGTGCCAAGATCAAGGCCTTAGCAATGTGTACAATTTTGTTATCATAGAGATTTCTGTGAAAGGGAAATTTGTCAATGGCCTGTCAACTTCTTACGACGGGCAAGCAGAGTTAAAAATGTGTTCAGGGGTGAGTTCCTCCTCTGGGCAGTTTCCACATGAATATGTTTTGTTGCCATCTGTTTTTATTGACATTCCACAGAAGTGTTATCTGGAAAAAGTTTTTATAATAATCCTGCCAGCATCGATAACACATAATTGATGTTCCATTTTGATATCTTTCTTTCGGTTTGTATGTAGCAATTGCATTAGCTTCTTTTAAAGTTACATCTCATGTTGATAATCATATAAATGACCTCGTCTTAATGTATTCATGATCTCAAGATGAAATCATTTGTTTAACATAAGCAAGACAAGCAGATAAGTGTTAAGAAATTCCAATATTTCTATAACTTTCTATAATAATAAAATATATAAAAACTTTTTGTAATAATATAATTTTTGTTCTGGTGATTAATTTAATTCTGTTAAAACATTTTTAAGATAGTTTTTGAATGAAAAATTATCTAAATTTCCAAAATTAAATAATGTGTTTTTTTTAAAAAAAAAATTTATTATATTTATACAATCAATTTAGATAATATTCTCTTTAATATTTAATGCTTAACTTTACAAACTAGTAGAAAATATTTGGTAATTTAAAGTCATTTTTTTAAACTTATCTAAATCAAATTTTGGCTATGTAATTTAAATTATCCCAAGTATTCTTTTTTGAGGAACATAAAAACTAATATCATAATTCAAATTCTAATTATGCATTTAGAGAACTTTTAAAAACTACTATGCAAACTTATGCACATCTTTCAATATTTAAGATGAATATCTCAAAAATATTTAAGTTTCTTTAGGGAAACTGCTACTGGGATATCATTTCATGAAATTTTATTATATTCTAGCTTTTGTTATTCATTATAAAAATGCATTGATATGCTCAAGTTTTTTAACAACAAAACACAACTGCAAAAACAGTAAAAAGCATATATTAATATTAAAAGTATGAAAAACAGGAATAACTAAATACACTTTTTCCAAATGATAAAGATGTTCCAATTATTGATTTAGATATATTATTTATAGAAAGTTAATTCAGAAATCTTTCCCTATGGGTACATCTTTTGAAAAAACAAGAGACTTACAAAATAAAACATTAATTATAATACAGTAAAAAAAAAAAAAAATTTGACACATCCAATTTAACTCCAAAACTAGAAAAAATTTAAAGGCAGCTTCATGACTGTATAACTAAGAAAAAATTTTTAGCAATTAATCACCAAAAGCATCTAAATGAAGCATTAAATTAATTTCTAAACACGATTGTATAAATAGTACTAAATAACAATAAATTACACACTATTTAAATACAAATTATGCATCCCTTTCCAACTAATTAGAATTATAAACTACCAATAGCTAGGAAAACTTAGAGTGAATACTATACCTTACCGAAAAATATATCTTTATGATTTTTTTCAATACATAATTGTCGCGTGCTGTAAGCACCATTCACTTTTATTAATTGTCGTAAGTTTTAAATAAGATGAGCAGCAAAACTACAATCAATACTCTAATTTTAATAAAATAAAAACATTGAATATTTTCTTAAATATTTTATCCCATTATTATAAGAATTATACAATGTATACAATCCAATAACAAATATTACAGAAACATTTCAACATAAATACCACAATAAAACATTGCCAGGTTTAACAGTTACGTTGAGTTGTTCATAATAAGTATTCAGAACGGTGCCAATTCTATTACTTCACTTTTGACACGTGAATATGGCCAACTATCTAATGAACGGTCCTAAACAACACAATTTATGCTGAACATATTAAAATGTTTTTATAATATTCTTAGATCAATTATCTGTCCATAACACAAAGCCAGAAGCAATATAAAGAATGAGGACTCTGAAAGATTCAACCAAATCGTTGTAAGGCCCTAGACGTCTTACCGCGATGTATTGTTAATATTCAGTTAGAGAAAAGAGAACTAAAACTCTTTTGAAGTTATGTTTAATGATCAGTATTCTAAGTACGTGACTTTATATGTGGTATTTGAAATACAGCCAGGTTGAGACAAGTGAAGTGACACAAGGGAAACTTTCCTTCTTAATCGAGAATGGTTTAATATATTTAAACATCGAAATAATCTTCATTACACACAGATTGCTGGAGAAATGGCAAGCGGGATACAAACGTGGCGGTTGAATTTCCAGCGACTTAAAAAAACAATAACTGAACGTGAAAATTATCCTCCAAAATTGGTTTTTAATGTTGATGAAACAGAAGATTTTTGGAGAAGAATCTCAAGTGAACATTTCTATCTCATAAAGAATAACGTCAAAGTGAACATTTCTATCTCATAAAGAATAACGTGCACCAAGATTTAAAGCTTCAAATCATCACTTAACACTTAATCACACCTTTGATTGGATTTTGTAGTTGTTCGGAACCACTTAAACTGTAGATCCCGGTCTAATTAGCCCTTCTGTACAAAAAATGACAGTTGCGCGACAATCCAAACTTTAAAAATTATACATCAACTTTTATTATTAAATAGCATATTATGCAAAAGAAGCATATTATTCCAACTTTTAAGCAACAGATTTTGCTATTTATAAATATTTATTTTTTCATTTTCAGAAATATTAATTCATTTTTTCCCTTAAAATTTTTTAACAACAGAATTGAATTTTAAGAAGGAAATTCATAATTATCAAGGTGCTTATAATTTTGTTTTAGCTAATATTAATTTTGTCTTTTTTTTCTCAAATTAATATCTTAATTTTGTTCAATTAATATACCTAATAAATGTGTATAAAAACCATAGATTTCAATTATTTTGATAAGTAAAAACAAAGTTTTAATTAAAATAATGGCTTACTTAATTAGCAATATATTTTACAAATCTGTTTCATTTGTTGTATAATTTGTATTGATTATATTTGCTGCATTAGACAAATATAAAGAAATTATTTAATTTTGTCTAATATATATTTAAATATTTCATTGAAATAATTTAGATAGACAGTGACCAACATGCATAAAAATTTATAATCATTATTTACTAAAACGATTATTTTTATGTTATGTCAATATCCAAAATGTAAATTCAACAACAAATACATTTTCTGTTATTAATAAACTGTATTCTGATAATTATGAAAATAATAATAATTCTAATAGCTCAAATAACTTTAATTTTAATTTTGAAACTCTAAAGAACATAATGAATCTAGTTAATACGGTAAACAACCTAATGAACAACAAAGCATTTATGCAATTAATAAATGTATTCACAAGTATAGCCCCAAAAATTCAAAACTACGACAATGCTCACAATATGTTATATGATATGATGGAGGCCATCAGGCCAACCCAAACTACATCTAATGCAGAGCCATGAACACGAGAGGTGTTTAACTTAAAATATGCACCTTTAACGAAAATGGAATTTATTCAAAAATTGACTAGTTTAGGGAGTTCATAGACAACCATATCCCTGACATCATCTTACTACAGGAAACTCATCTGAATAACAAACAGCAAATTAATATTAGAAATTTTAATGTGTACAGAAATGATAAGATCAATGGTGATAACAGGTTCCCATATTGTCAGCCTGGTGGCATTTCCGTCCTTGTGAACAAACATTTTAATAGTTACCAAATAGATACCCTCCCGCTAAAAAATACTGAAACTGCTATAGCTAATGTATTTATAAATAATGAAAATTCACCAATCACGGTAACGTCAGTTTACATACCACCCCAGAAAAATATGAATGATCAACCCGGTAGAAATAATTTCCCGGACGAAGATATAATTAATTTATTTAAAACTAGCAATAGCGTAATCATGGGTGGTGACTTTAATTCCCACCATACGATGTGGAACTGCCACAGATCAAATAAATTTGGCATTTCTTTAAACAATATTATTGTGAATAATAACCTGAGAATAGAGGCGCCCCAAACACCGACCAAAATTGGCGGACATTTTAGAGCAACTGGCTCAATAATTGATTTTTTCCTGATGAAAAGCTTTCCATACTATTGTAATAAGGTGTCACTCAGTGAAATGACAAGCGACCGCAATCCTGTGGTCTGTGCATTCGACATTTCACACAAAGACTACTCATACTCTGAAAGATTAATACCCAATTGGAAAAAATTTAAACACAGTATAATTAACAAAATTGATTATTATAAGGACTTTAATAGCATTAGTGAAATAGAAACAGAGATTAAAAACTTAACAGAAATTATTTATTCATCATTGGAAACTACTTCAAAGAAAAAAATTAACAATAGCATATCCTTTCTTAGTGACGACATTAAAAATAAAATTAAGACTAGAAACCAACTTAGAAGGATTTGGCAGCAAAGCCGACTTCTGAATAATGAAATTAATTACACAAAATATGACAACAAGCTCAAAAATGAAATACGTAATTTTAAAAATAAAGAGTGGGAAGACCACATAACCTCACTAGCGGCTGATGACAACTTGCTATGGAAGGTTATAAAATCTACTAAAAAAAAAGGAGCTAACTTTCCGCCACCATAGCTCAAATGGCGTATAGACGAAGACAAAGCATTCAATAATGTCATAAATTACATCACAACTTCATCAGGTTTTTTTGTGGGTCAACCCAACCATGTCCTTCGGCATGGAATTGAAAGGTTCAACGACTATTTTGTCACTCCTAAAGACGATGTTTCGTTTAATAGTTAAAAAATCAAAGCAATTCTCTTAAGAATTTGGCACCAGAAATCGAAAAGATTAGTTTCATAGAATTTTTTTTTTTTTTTTTTTACAATATATTCACAGTAAAGGAGTTTTACTTTAGAAAGTTTTTTAACCCATCCACTAATTAAAATTGAGAATTAATTAAGAAAGCAAAAATAAACGAATACCTGAATAAGAAATAAAAGATTAAGATCAGAAGAAGCAATAAAAGATTAAAATCAGTTTATAAACAATAAAGCTTTTTTAAATTAAGAATATAAATTAAGGGGTTTTTATTTCTGCAAAAATGCTGCTTAGCACCCACAGAAATATTTCTGTACATAGTAACAAATTTGATATTTTGGTACATCTTTTCTATAAAAAAGTACAATTATTGATATGAATAATTATCTATTTTCAGTAATAAGAATAACTTATATTACTTGAATTCACATTTATTTATTTTTATTTGTTTATTTAGCAACCAAAATAAAAGTTGCTCAATAGTCTAAGTTGAAGGAAAATTTGGTTTCGATTAATAATTAGAAAATCAATAAATATATGTAATGCACATTTGTAACAGACCCATATTAACACTATTGACAGTAGATGGCGCTGTTGCGCAATATACTTAGAACATCCAAAGAGATGAGTATAGAGATGTGAGGAATAGAGGTTGAACCATCCGGTTCCTAAATACATTTGTTTTGTACCACCCTGGTACTATGTAATCTTGTTTATTATTTTATAATTATTAAGTGCTTTCTTTTTATAACTAATCTTAATTATGTGTAATGTAATAAATATTTGTTTTGTTTTAACTTTTATTTTCTTACGTCGCTACACATTTTTATTTTTGGTAAAGTGAATCCGTAAAGTAAAATCGCAATTACATTCAATTTTGTTCGTATCGACGATTTTAATTCGAACGATTACTATCTAGAAACAAAAGGGTAACTATATAAATGATTATTTTAATTGTCTAAATATTGCAAAAAGTACATCTTACTTTTACATCGAATATTCACATCAAAATCAAAACCATATTTTAGACACATTAAAGACTTTTAAAGAAAGGAAGATCTGAAACCCCTGATCTTTTAGCTCATTAGATTTTCTGATAATGCATAGATGATATTTTTGGAAAAATATGCTCTTTTGTACACTAAATGCAAATAAGAGCTTTTAAGTAAAAACAATATCTGTATTCAGCTCTATTTGGTCTTTTGAATTTTGTCTCTGAAACAACAAATTCATAATCAATAATTTCATAAAATATGAAGCATGTATAATCTTTAAAACAAAAATCGTGCATTTAAATTGCATCAATAGTATAAGATCTTTCATATTAGGAATTTTTTTCTTTCTAATAATTTTATTGTCAAATTGATTAAAAAAATTTAATAAAAAACTTCTTATTTAAGCAAATTAAATTATATTTAAACTTTTTATAGCTTTAATAGCCAGAAAAATCTCCATTAGACTTAGATGGATCATTTGACTTAGGATTTGCGAATCTAGGAAATTTAATTACTAAACAATAAATAAAATAATAAAAAATTGCCACTTGAAATTTTTAAAAAAAAAATTTATTTATTGAAACGGATGGATTATCTTAAGTATTTGTATTTTCTAAGTAAAGAAATGTCACTCTAACAAGAAAATTAGTAATGTTTTAAAACTAATATCATGTAAATTAATCCTCACTTTGCGTATTATTCGGTCTACTAATTTAATGCTTACTCTTAATATTTGGTATTAAAATATACATATTTTGTTTATACTAAAAAAGTTAAGTATAAACAAAAAAATTTAGAGCTTATAATGAAAAGAGTTCAGTGTAACAAAATATAATCCAGAGAAATCGTCCTAATGTTCTCACAACCATGGTTAAAATTCTGACCGGCATTTATAATAATGGATTGCATCTGCAGTTGACTTTAGAAAAATAGATTTTTTAATACTAATAAAAAATATTAGCATAGATAAATTATTTATAAATATCAATTTTGTATCTAAATAAATAAATGTTATTTAGCCACAAAATTCTTTTTTTCTTCGCAGTTCTTTTTTTTTTTGTGATTCCTTAAAACATATTTTCCTTGGGTACGTTTTGGAAAGTTGTAATTTTTTGAAGAGGAGCTTTATGAAGGTCTTTTGAAGTTATTTTGTCCATTCATTCACATTGTTTCTACATGTGTGTCGATTGATTTTTTTAAAAAAAAATCGTTCAAAAATATATCTTTAATAAGGATATACTTCTTTCATTACAGTAAAAACGTGAAATGAAAAAATATTAAAAATAAAACTAGCGAAATACAGAAGTATAAGTTCTGAATTTCCTGTTATAAATTATTCAGAAATAATAGTAATATTACGATTTCGTTGTTTATAATGGATAGAGTAATTGTTGCAATATTTAGGCTAAGGCTTCCAAGCATAGATAAAAAAAATATTAAAGCTATCGACTGCTATAAACTCGACAAGGGAAAAATATGAGATTTTCCACAAAATTTATAGTAAAGATATACAAAATACATAGCTTTCACTGTTGCAATGTTTATAACGCATAATTGTGATTTTATAACAATTAAGTAAAAAGTAAAAATCAGTATTTGAATTATGATTTAAACTGTAAAAACAAGTATTTTGTAAACTTTATGCTTCATTACTAGTTTTTTAACATGCCTAATTTAAATTATATTAAAAGTAAAGCACGTTTATTTTAGTGGAAATCTTTTCTAAGCATCTGATCATTTTAATTTCAAAAAGAAAAACTACTGTTACTTAAGAAATAATTAAATTTTAAACATTAATCCTAGAAAAAGTTATTTCCCTGAGAAATATATTTTTTAATTTGTATATAAAAATATTAATACCAAATAAAAAATTGATTTTTAGGGAAAAAAATGATTAAATATCATCACTAATTTTAATTGTTTTTATTTAAATTTAAATTTAGTACTTTAAAATAATTTTAAATAATATATTATTTACAATTATTCATATATGAATTATATATTATGAAAACAATTTATAACTGAAGAAATTGGTTCTCACATACGAGTGAGAATGTTGCCTGAAATTTTAATATTTTTAATACACCATTGAATAAAACTTTTTTTAAAAAGATAGTACTAGATTTCTTGTAACTGTTTGCCTTAAAGCAATAAAGCGCTTTTCACAGTGCTGTTCTGGTAAGTTTATTCGTGTATTAAAGAAATTGTTCTGTTAAATATTCTTCATACATGATTGCAATATATATTGCAATCGTGTACTTTTACTAACAACATTATAAATATGTCAGAGAAGCAAACCATTTTGATTAATTCCTTGTAAACTGTAATTCAGATATTGAATGATACTTTCCAACTTTTTACATAAGTGTTGGGAAATTATAACTATATATTGTAAACACAAAGAAGTAAATATTCCGACAAGGAGAGAAGTGTGTTCTCAATATTGCTACGCACAAAAGTTTTTAGAAAATCACAGCCGCTTTTTATTTTCTGGTCTTATCTGTTAGAAGTCAATCTCATTTATTTGCTATTTTGCCCTCCCCCTTCGCATGGCATCCATAAAAGTTGAAAGAAAACTAAAGATTTTACATCTAGAAATCTTGGTAATGCAATAATAGAATTTGTCTTAAGTCACATATTTCGAAACAAATGTTTTTGAAAAAATCCTGAAAGGATATTTGCTGAATTAGGACGTCATATTGAGATTAGACGACACTGAAGGTTCCTTATATTGGAAAAAAATAACTTAGAATGCATAGAAAAGGAGTTGGGATTTTATTTCTTAGTGTTATAATGAAAAGGTCTTAATAACGACAGGAAATTATAACGATCGTAGTTATAACTTTAACTACATTTTATATGGTAATCATTCTGCAATTCTGTATAAATTAAAATTGTCTGGTACCTGTGTATGTGATTTTTGTAAAATCTAATGTCATATGAAGCATATATTTTTTACTTCCAATGGCAAATTATAGATAGTTACTGTAAAATAAATAAAAAGGATAGAATAACACAGAAAGATACTGCAACAGAGTCTATTAATCTAACATGTCTCTAGCTTCCAAATAGTTCTCAGTTAGAGAAGTCTTGCGAAGTGCAGGGCAGCGAGGAATATGCGCTGCGTCCATGACCTCACCAATGTTGCAAAGAGTGCTGACCGGAGAAGGATCGATACCAAATCCATACAGATGTTTCCGCAGACAGTCATGCCAGGTGGCCAGGTGGAATTCAGCCACCGCTTTATGACTTGGGCTATTGCGAAGATTTACATGAAGCATATATTAATACAAGAATATAGTTATTATTGCTTACCAAATAAAATAAAGTTAACTAGCAAAATTCTGTTTTTAAATTCTGTTTATAATTTATTACAAATTATCTAATTCAAAGTCATCAACTAACCCTCTAGCCAAAGCGTTCCCTCATAAATAGTTAATATTCTAGAAATTTTCACGAGATATACAAAGAAATTTTGTGTGTGGTTATCATAGCTAATTCTTGATAGAGCGTTATCATAGCATTCCATGCTCAAGAACAATTTTCGAATTAAAATTATGTGGCTGACATAAGCAAAGCCCATACAAATCAAAGAAAAATATTGGATTCCGATTAAACCAAAACAAACATAATTTTGACCTACTGAATGCTTATAAATTTATTAATGGTTGTGTGCATATATGTATTTCTGAGATTATTTGCATAATTTTGAATAATTTGTGAATTTATATTTGCAAAATGAATAGCGGATTTTCAACGAAAGTTCATTCAAATAATCTACCGTCACATTATTCTGGAAAATATAAGGGGTAACAATATTTTTTATTATTATTACTTGGATTTTTCACTTTAGACGATCATATAATATTTTTGAATATAACATTTCACAAAGTTTTGTTTCATTTATATTATTTTGAAATGATGTTGCCTAATATAGTAAAACATTTCTTAGTTAATTGTATATAAGCTTAATAAACTAATACGAAAATATGATTAATACTCTTATTATGTTATTTTTAATTGCTTTTATCATGCAATTATACTATTCAAACAAATTGCTTTAAAAAAGTCTCAATTTTTTAAACAGGATATTTTTTTACAGTTTTTAACAATTTTTTTAATATTTTATTGGATGCTTTATTCTCAAGATTGGTACCTTGAGAAAATGACAGAATAACATATTGTTTTCTCCTTTGACTTTTGATTATCTTCTAGCTGTAATGATCTTACTTATTTGTATTCTAAGTATTTAGATATAAATGAATGCCACTTATAAGTTTGCCAAGTGAACCAAATCAGTTTTTTATTGTAATAAAACAGACTCTATCTTGTGACAAATTTGATATCATTGGCATTAGATTGAAGCTATATAAGCGTTCACATAACCATTGAATCTTATGAAATATAGTTAATTATAGTTTTAAAATAACCTGGAACAAAGTTTAATGTACAATTAATTATGTCATAAGTTGTAAATTTATATTGTAAATGTTTGAAATTTTGTAGCTTATTTTTTTAAATTTCAGTTAAAAGCTTATTCTAAATATTATTTTCTTAATAAGTCAATATAATATTTTATCTCAAATGTAAAATAGTCTACATATCTACTTTTTTCATATATTGCATATTTTTATTATATTTTTGACAATAATGTTTAAAAATTTAAAAATTCATTTTTTTGTTTTCAAATTAAGAACAGTTTGTTATGAAAATAAGGATGTTTTTCATTTTTTTTAAAATAATTTTTGTATGTTATTTGAATCAGCATGGTAACATTATACCTCTTTTTTAAAAATCCCAAAATGCCTGGATGTTATTTTGAAAGCTAGAACCATGATTCAATTACTCCAGAATAGCTATCATTAAAACCATGTTATTGTAATTGATAAATGGTGTCTAATGTATTGGGTAAATGGACTTACTGTATTCCAGTTCAAAGAGTATATTTATAGGAATATGCTCTTTGAACTGGAAGACCTGGAGTAGGATTCTAGTTATTTTTCATTACTGAAGATGGATGTCTTGTTTCTTCTGTCTCTTGGAGTATGTGCTTGGGACTTTTTTTTTAAACTTTTTGTCTTAATGAATAAATTCCACTATGCAATATATGAATAAATTCCACTATTTATCAAAAATCAACCATCTCCCCCCCCAAAAAAAAAATGTGAATTGTTCAAAAGCTTCTAAATTGGCCTTTGCTGTTAGCTTAGTTATCATGTAATGTCAAATTTTTTCGTAAGTAGTGATGTAGATTATATACTTACATAGTTTTAAAAAAGTTGGAACTGATTTGAATTTTTTCTTAAAATATCTTTATATGAAATATTTTACTGTTTAGATATATTAAAGTTTAAACATGTCTTTTTATATAAAATTCCAAAATCTTTGACTGTGTGTAAGTAAAAAAATACAGTCTCTAATAATTAATATAATTTTATCTATGTATTCAATATAAAAAAAATGCATCAAATTTGAAATTTCAATTTAATTTTTTTTTAAAAATTAATTTAAATAAACTATACTTTTATATATTAGAATGATTATTTTAAATATTTTGAGCTAATGATTAACCAAGAAGATTGTTGCATGAAATTAAAAAAAAACATAGTAATTATTAAATATACAAGTGAAGTAAAGATTACTTCAAAAATTTTAAAAGGTCTACAAAATTTATACGTATAAGCATATTTTTGAGAATTATAACAAAGGGCCATAATTATATAGCAAGCCTTGTGTGTTATGCACCACCAAAAAGGAATCAGAGCATAAAACTGTTTCAATAATTACACAAAGATATGTTTTTAATAGATATTTAATAAAAAAATGTAACTTTTCGACACTAAAATAAGAATCCACTTGATTTAGAACTTATAAACTACTATATATTTAATGTTCTATGCTATGTAACTGCTATAAATTGTGAAAAATATTTATCATTTTACTCATATATTATATTAGAATCCAATATTTTTATAGTAAAACAAATCTATAGCACTTTTCTAGAAGATTATTCTTTAATTAAAATTGAATGAGTATTTTCAAAGGTTTCTAACTAATGCAGAAAATTAAGAGTTGTATTTTAAGCATCTATGTTATATCTTTAGCAAGGAAATGTTATTTAGATTTTTCTAATCATGTAAATATTAACTGGTTGTTTTCTTCCCATTTTAAATGAGTAATGTTATTAATTTAATATCAGTCAAACAACTGTATCAAAGAAATTGTACTAGGAATCGTGTAAATACTAAAAATGCTCCAGTTGTTTCCTTATATATTTCCCATTATTAATTTTATATCCTTTTTTTTTTCAGAAGTTTTGCATATTTGACTATTAAAGACAGATTGCCAGTAATTCTTGTTAAAGTTATTGATTCTTTATGCAGAAATAAAAATATCATTGCTGAATTTTATGGAGAGGTTAGTATATTTTCATTAGAATACATAAGCATTATTTTTTATAGTTCAACTGTTTTGCTTTCTTATATATATTTGTGAAAGTTAAAATATATATTACATTTGTATATTTGTTTTAAATGTTTATCTTTAAAATAATTACAAAATTATTCTCTTTTTTATATGAATTTGCTTTTATTATAAAATATTTATTAAAATTTCTTTTAATTTGACATCTTAAAGTTAAAAAATATTCATTTAAATTTATGTTAACTTTCGTTACAGTTTGCTTTCAAATACAAATTATTAAAATACTTATAATTTAATTTTCAATTAGTTTTTTTATTTTAACTTTTGTGAATTTAATAATTTCATGTGTTGAAAAGGAATATTTTGTTTGCATTAGTGTTTGATAGATGACTTGGCTTCTCTAATTTGATAGTGTCAGTAGAAGCAAGTAAATATTTAGGTTAGATTGTATATTACTTTAAATATTAACTTCTGTCCTAAATTTTTCATGAATTTAATTCTTCTGAAAAGTCTGAAATGCATTTTTTACTGCAAACTTTTATACTGAATTTATGAAATTTTACTTTTATAATAATAACTGTTCTTGGATTATGCAAAACATTTTAGAATGATATTTTATAATGTTCTATGTGTTTAAATGTTTAACTGCATTTCATTTGCATTGGTAAATCAATTTCATCAAAAATTTCTTTCCTCATAATTTTAATTTTTTTTTTTTTTTTTTTTTTTTTTTTTTTACATTTTTAAGTTTATTTTACATTATTAATTTATTATTGTGATGCATAAAATAGCTTAATATTTTATTCATCTTACATAAACTATTTTGATTATAAAAGAAAGAAAGAATTTCTCATAAAATAAAGTGAAAATTGTAGATTGCTTCCAAATTTTAAATTAACAATTTTTATTTCAAATACTACATATACATTTCATATTTTGAGAAAACTTATTTTTAATGCTTTATTATGAACTAAATCAGAAAAATCATTGAAAATCTGCATGCAAGAATTGTTCCTTCCAGGAAAATTCTCATTTGGATATTTTATTACTAAAAAAACTTATTTTTTTAAGATCATTTTTTATATGTCAAAAACGAAATTGACAAGAGAATGAGTAGGGATACAAGTCTTCTATTTTTTAAACAATTTGATGCATTTAAATTTAATTTATGACTTAATTGTAAATTTCCATTTTTTTTCAACACAAAATTGTAATAAAATTCAGCTTTTATATTCCTTAAAAATTATAACCTGAATATTCCTACTGTTATGTAATTTATTCCAATAATTATCTATTAGAAATCCTTTCAACTAGATTAGTTTGATTCTTTGTTTTTAAAGTTGTAAAAGTGATGTCTATTCTTAAGTTAGACAGTTAAAATAATATATAACAGAGTTAAAACTGTATGCATCACTCCTATTAAATTTTGATATTTTATAAATTGGCGAAATGCGTATTTCATATAATTAAAGATTATCTAATATCTCTCACTCAGATTGTTACTTTATTTAAATTATTATTAATTGAACTTTACTATTAAATAACAATTATTTCTTATTGTATAATATTTCACAGGAAAACTATAATAAGAAGCTTGAATAATTATTATGAGTGGGATCACAGACATTTGCTTATTTTTTCTACATGGGTGAAGAAAAGAAAAATATACTTGACTATACTTGAATTGAATGGATTCTATTATTAGAATTAAATAGTGAAATTCGGGTTCTTAAATTTTAAGTAAAGACACACTGTAATTAATAGTGGTAATGTAACTGTGTCAAAAGTCAACTTTTCCAATTTTACACCACTTGGCCATATATTAATAAGAAAAATGACATAATTGTCTAAATGTAAGTTGTTGCTTAGCAGTTTCTGTCTCTGAAAATGGTTTTATAATGAAAACAAAATTTACAAATAATATTAAATAATTGTAAATTATTTATTCCTACTAATATGCATTCTCAAAAAATATTTGCAACCTGCAAATTCAAATCGCATATTTTGTTTTGTTAAAAATAATTAACTTCAAATTCATATTTTATTTTCAACAAGTGCTTTAATTTTAATTTCTTTTATCTCTATTTTGCACTTAAAAATAACATAAGGAAAATGTCTTTAGAAACTTGCAACCATTTAAAATAATTTTGTAAAAAGCTTGACACACAATTCTATTTTTGTGTTGTTACATTGCAATGTAAAATTATCTGTTAATAAACTCAATATTTGTTACATGCAGATATATACCTTTAATTTGAAATACCGTTTATAAACCAAATTTTGCTAGAGCATTCTCTTGTTTGAATACACCATTTAAAACGATTTGTTCTTAACATTATCATAAATTTTGTATATATAGATAAAGACAAATGTATCTGCATTGTAATTTAAGATGTAAAATTTTTATTTTAGTTTTATTATAATGTAGGTGTAACATAATGAAATTTTTCTGATCCCAAATAGAAATATTTATAAAATATTTTTATTTTGGATTTTTATTTTTTCAGGTGAATTCATATTTTATTAAATATTGTTACTCTGCAAAATAACTTTCTTTCTAGAATAGTTTAAATTGTTAATAAATGATTAATTTTAAATAATTGAAATATTGCAGATTGTTTATTTTGATAATAAAAACAAATCTTTTAGAAAAACATTTTTTATTTAAATTTTGATTCCTCTTAAATCATTTTTAATCATAAAGAAGATTTGTTTGCTAAAATTATCTTAGCACACAAAACTTCTTAAAAAGGAAGTGTGCATATTAGTCCATAGGCAAGGAGATTATACACTTTTCATTATGGAGGTGATAAAATTACCAAATGGTATTTGTTATCTGCTTGAAACAAAATATAAACACAACTTGTAAATTTTTGTCATCAAATTTTCAAACCTTTTGCCTTAATTTTTTATTGATGCCAAATTTTATACTTTCGAGTAAAATTTATGTGATATTTTTTATCTGCATTATCATCAAATATGCCAGTTTAGAATGATTTGTGTGCACAAACAAAATGGAATATCTTTTTCATAGCAAGATAGCAATAATGTTATTTCATTACTTTTTACTGAAATAGGTTTTATAATTTTAGACTGCTATTGATGAAATAAAAGAAATTATTGGACGTTTATCAGCTCTTCAAAATGAAATGGTTACAAATAAAGTAATTAAACCCATCTGTGACAATTTTAGTGATGCTATGTTGTGGAATAACTATATACAGGAACAAGAAGATTTGCATGGCATTTCCCCAACATGGTTTGATTCATCTTGGCTATTTTCTGAGTGTTATTTTTATCGTAGAATAAAACAAGAATTTTTGCTTAGGTAATTTTCTCTAAAATTATTTATAGCTGCTTTTTAAATAATGCAATTTTATATTATTATACAAGAAATTAATAGTTTTGTGTGAAAGCTTTTAATACTTAGTTTTTGGTTATTAAATGTGCTAAGTAAACTGACAATAAATCAATTAAGTTTAAATTAATTAATTTTTCACTATAAAAATAATATAGTTTATTCAAATGAGAAATATTTTTGCCCTAATTTTATCTGTTCATTATAATGTATTCTCATTATTCTCGTTTTTTCTTTATTTAGTTCAGTGTTAAAAGATTATGATCCCTTTCACATACAAAAAGAAGAATCGTTTTTGTCAACCATGGAAGCTGTTTTATTTCTATGTTCTACCTTAAATGATACATTATCTGAGCTAAAAAATTCCAATAGTGAAACAGAAAAGTTTAAATTTTTCAGGAGATTCTTAGAGGTGAGAATAGTTGTACTTTTACTAAAATTATTTACACGATATTACTATTTTTCCTTGAAATAATTTCCCATAATATATTAGCAACTAATAATGCATGTACATTATAGTTATGATCTACATTTGTAATAACTAGTTAAAACACATGGTTTATGACAACTTTTTCTCTCCTTTTTTCATTTATACTAAATGATATAGTTAATATGGTAGACGCTTGTTTATACCAACTTTTAAGCATTGGAAAAATAGCTCTTAAAATCAAACGTTTGTAAAATAGAATATGTAATAGATCTTAAAATTATCTTTTTTTTTTTTTACTTTTATCAAACTGCTTTTTTGCATTAAAATTAGTGAAACAATTAAGTGTCCATAAATTGCAAATATTCAATAAGGCAAAGCAATATATAAGTAAAAATAATTATGCATCAACTAACTCTAAAGGAATAGATTATGTTATATTTATAGGTTTAAGATGACTAAAACACAACCACTAATCATAAGGCAGAATAGCAAATAAGAAATTACTAATGTCTTAGAAGACTCCAATTTTACTGGTAGAAAGAAACAGATTTTCTATTCCTTTGATAAATAATAAATAGGAAAAAATTACTTAAAACATCATATGCTAAATACATTCAAAATAGAATTCATTTTTTGGAAACAATATGTTCATTTTATGGATGAAAAATCATGGAAAATATTCTTATATTTTTCTATTTCAGATACACATATTTTTTAAAAATATTGTTCTATTTTTCTTTTTTTATGTAGGAAAACATTGTATTTCATAAAAGTACTTTAATCTTGTTACCCATTTATTTGGTTATTTTGCAGACAGTCATAGTATTACATCATTTTCTTTAATATCTTTTTCTTCTTCATTCATTCTGTTCTCAACATATATTATTTACATACAACTTATATTTGAGTCTACATTCAAAATGCCCTGAAACAAAATTTTGGCCAGCAGCTGCTTTCTTTATTGAAATTCATATATGAATAAATCATTTTCACTCAAGTTGTTTAGTAGATATTTTTGTCTTTCTTCAGTAATGATGGGTTTATTTAATAAAGACTGAATTTCAAAATGTTTTAGATATTGTTTTTCTGCAATATTATTCCATACACAGATTGACTAATGCAATGTGCCTAAGAATGTCAACAAGAACTGTGCATGAAAAACAGGGATTTTCATCAGCAAACATCATGAAAAATACATTTGCAATGCCATTAGTTTTTGAAAATTCAAAGGATTTAAAATTCTTGGATAAAAACATTGATTCAAATTTTCAACTGAATAATGAAATGTAAAAAAAATCAGATAACAAAAATAAGCCCAAAAGAAACTTGGCTTAAAAAAAAAAAAAAAAAAAAAAAAAAAATTAAGGCGAATTAAAATTATTATTGTATTTATGTGACCAACTAGTAATTAAATATAATAATAAATAATACATTTTTGACTATTACATTTTTGATAAATGACTAAGATATATTTCTAATTATTTCAAAATATATCCTGTTTAATACGTGGTAATATCAAAATATGATATTTAACTCTTTGCTATTTTAAAATGCATGTAGCTATTTGAATTTTATGACAGCATATGTATAATAAGTATTTTAATCACTGAATAAAAAATACAGTTGAAAACCAAAATTTACTCTTTCTTATTTATGCCACAAAATTTTTATAAATGTTATTTATTATGTGTTTCAAATTATAAGTGATAAAGTACTTAATCTTATTAAGAGCATAGAACATATGAACTATTACATTTTTAAAAATTAAAATTATTTGTATTAATATATTTAAATGACGCTGGTAAAAATTCAAAAGAAAAATTTCTAAAATGTACATACCAAGGTTTGCTAATTATTTTAAAAGAATCCATAAAGCATTCAAGAAGAGTTAGTGTTACCAGTAACTTTTTCACAGAAATATATATAAATTACTTCTGAAATTTTGAGGTCATTTTCAGAGCTTTATTTTTAAAATAAAAAATTAGTTAATAGTGGCTTTTAATAAAACTTAACAAAATTAACTTTTTTACTTGCCATTTGATAAATAGGACTTTTGTAATTTAATAATGTGCTCTTGTACACACATTCCCAACCCTGAAATACTGATTATATTAATTCCCATTTTAATTAATGTTATAACCAAGGAAACATGTATAAGTTTCTTTTAAAAAATAATTTTATATGTGTGGAACAAATTGAAAAAAAATTTTTTTATAAAATTATTTTTAGGCATCATTATGGGGAAACAAGTGGGATTTATCCATCACAGCAGGGAAAGAAAATATTGAACAATCTAATCCTATATCAGATCTTGAAGAACTGAGAAAAAATATACTCGTGAATGATGCAGAACTTGTATTTCAATTACTTCTAGATGCTAATAAAAACTCTAAAAACCTTACTGTAGATTGCATTTTGGATAATGCTGGATTTGAATTATTTTGTGATCTTTGTTTTCTGAAATTTCTAATAGATTCAAAATTAGCAAAAAAGATTAACATTCATACAAAAGTAATGCCCTGGTTTGTCTCTGACACTTTAAAGAAAGATATCGATTGGTTACTGAAATCTCTATCTCAGAGTAATCATGACAGTCTTATCAAATTCAGCAAAGACTGTTCAGCAAGAATTGAATCTGGAGAATTTACAATTATTCAAAACAACTTCTGGACTCTTCCTCATGATTACAGTGAAATGCAAGTAGTTGATCCTCAATTGTATAAAAGGTTGTCTAAAAGTGATTTGATTATTTTCAAAGGAGACTTGAATTATCGCAAATTAACTGGTGATAGACAATGGGAAGAGACAACAACATTCATGGAAGCCTTAAATGGATTTTTACCGACAAATTTAGTTAGTTTACGTACTATTAAAGCAGATGTTATTGTTGGATTAAAATCTGGAACCAGCGAAGCTTTATCAAAATTATCTCTAAATTGGAAATTTACTGGTGATTATGCTGTTATTCAATGGTGTAAAAAATATTTATAATGTATATTTTTCAAAGTATTTTGCTTTAAATAAAAATAATGAATCAAAAAATATGTATTTATTAATATATATATATAAATATACACACACATTTTACTTGTAAGATATTTTAAGTTGATGCAAGAAACCTCAAGCTATTTTTTTCTAATTGGTATGAAAGGTTTTCTAATAAAAAATGGTAATAAAATATTTGGTTTGGTGAAGCCACTGTAGGATTTCTAAAATTATTTAGCCATATGATAATAATAATTAGGATTTTAAGGATTAAATTTTCATAAAAATAATTCAGTTATTTGTTTTAATATTTTATTTCATATAATATTAGAATTTTACTCACTTTACGAAGATCCGTTAAAATTTTTTTACTATTGACAACTTTTGCACATACATATAATTTAATAACATTGTATGAGTAATTTTATAAATGACTCAATATATTGTTCAAAGAAAAAAGTTGCCGACATTTTTTTAGCAAAAACATTTTAGATTAATAAACAGGATTTCCAAGAAACAAATTCCATAAGTCAAATCAAAAATTTCCAGGTTTTAACATTCACATTAATTTTTTATTATTTTTTTAAATGTTCTCAACTAAATATGCAAACAATTATATACATGCAATATTTTTCAATCATTTCTATACATAAAAATAAATAATTGCAAGCATTAATGAGACTATTCTTTTGAGTTAACATTATTCATGATTATTTCAAGAGCCTTCTTTTAGACATTCTTTAAATACAATAAACAAAGAAATGGCTTTAAAAATTCATGCATAATTTATTTTCATTAATAATACAGGTTAAAAAATCTTATAATCTAGTGTGCACTATTCCAGAATAGATTCCACTCTGTAGAAATTTAACTAATTTGTTAAAAATGACAAGATATCTATGCACATATTTAAAATAAAGTTATTTCCTTGGAAACCTAATAATTTTAAAATATTTTTTCTAGACTGATTAAACTTTTCTGTCCAAGCCAAGAACTTTTCTTTAAATATTACTTAAGTGGACAGTTTCATTCTCAATTCTTTCTCATGTGATAAAAGATGTAATAAAACATCAAAATACTAGGGTTACTCTGAAATTTTTGAGAAATGCGCAGACGAGAATTTACAAAATAAAAATAATGGTTTAATTTTAAAATACAAAGTATTTTAACACAGAAGATGGTTCTTTACTGGCTTACTTTAATTTCTTTAGCATAGGATAAATTTTAAACAGAAGAGAAAATAGAGTTGACGGGAGAACATTATTGCGGTATGATTTTCAACAGTTGCAATTAGCATTTGGTGCTGAATCTCCAGCTTGTGCTACTGTATTCAGATGGTTTAGAGAATTTAGAAGAGGTCACATTTTTCTTCAGAATGAACACACAGGAAGGCTGCTGTCGGCAGTAATCCAGGATAATGTGTCTGCCATACGAAAAATGTTAATGGATGATAATCGCTGTACCTATCAAATGATACAGAAGGAACTTAATACTGGATCCACAGCCATACACAACATCATTCATGAAGAGTTACATAAGAAAAAAGTTGTTTGCCCTTGGGTTCCCCATAATCTAACTGAGCACCAAAAAGAGGAGCGCGTCAGAATCAGTAAAGAAACTCTTAAATTGCTAAATGATGGTGGCCACCGCATCATTTCTAAAATTGTAACAGGTGATGAAACTTCATACCGTTTTTTGACGTTCCAACACGTCAAGAAAGCAAAGTATGGGTCAATGAAGATGATCTCACGCCAACAATGTTGAAAAAACAAGGCGCACTGAAAAAGTGATGTACGCCGTTTTCTTCAGAAGTACGGGATTGGTCAAAGCCATCAAGTTGGAAGGACAGAAGACTAACAGCAAACTGGTATACCACTAAATGTCTTCAAGATATTCCACAAGAACTGAATGTGAGGGGACTAATGCTTCAAAATGACAATACATCTTCACATACAGCAGGATTAACAATTGAGATTCTTAAACAAAAACAAAGTGATCAAACATTCACCGTATTCACCTAATCTAGCTATGAGCAACTTTTGGTTAGTCTTTAATCTAAAAAAGAAGTTACGTGGACATTGTTTTCATTCAAAAGAAGAGATTGATGTGGCTATTAATGCAATTTTTTCATCTATTCCAAGAAATGAATGGCTTGAGGCATTTAATCTGTGGAAAATTCGTCTACAAAAGTGCATTGATGCTGGAGGAGACTACTTTGAACGCACCTAAAATTTTGTAAGTATAACTTTAAAAATCTAGTTTTATCTCAAAAATTTCAGAGTGACCCTCGTATCATTTATAAAATCTTTCATATACAGTATTACATTGATAAAAAAAACTTATTTTTAATAGATTTAGCAAATTAAATATGTTAGAGTAAAATGTAGTTTGTCTTCTGTTCCACACACACAAATATCATCCTAACTATTTCATTAAATACCCAAAAACAATACTTCAATGAACTGTACAATTTACGAATCCTTTTTCAAAATTTCCATTTATCAAGGTATTTTCTTCTCAGAAAAGCCTCACAATATCAATTTATAATCTATGCATGATTGGATTAATATTAATCTTTACGCAATTTACGTGCATTGTCATTTCTTTAAATTTATCATATATTTTTGTGGTTGATAAATTTTGTTTCAAAACCTAAATGTGAACAATTTATTCTCCTTGTTGACAAAAATCTTAACTGCATAACTATTTTACATCAATAATTAATGAAAAAGTATTAAATTAACTCAAGACTCACTCGTGTTTTTAGCTCCACAAGAGTCATACATACTGCTCAAGTTTTTCCGTTTTTCCTATTATTAGCTAATTTCTTTGCAAGCTCAAAAATATTTAGAATCAAAGTAAATGTGTTTACACTAAAAATTGCATAGTGAAATCAAAAGTGCATTATGATAGTTGCTTTATGTTTACTAACTTGATTGTATGCAAGAAGTTTTCCAATTTCTAAGGGTGACATCCTAACTATTCTTGTCAGACTGTTATGAGGATGATAAATCTTGCTCTGAAGAATTTTCGATAAAACTAGATAAATGATCCCTTTAACTAAATTATTTTTATATAAAAATGAAGATAGAAAGGAAATTTAAATTTTATTGAAAGTTTCTCTTAAAACATAAATATTTTTCAACTTTTTTGTTGTACTTGATTCCAAAATATGTTATCCTTTTTAAGAAGCTAAAGTTGTCAGGGCAGAAAACAAAAGCAGGAGCTTTAAAAATCACTTAAAAGAAAATTTAAGAGCTTTTTTCCTTTAACATTCATTTTTTTATATGGAAGTATATATTAAATATGTATCTTCTTAGGAATTTTATTTCTAGAAATAAATGAAATTATAACATTTATAAAGGTATTTTGTATATATAAAAAAACATAAAGAACAATTCTTGCAATAAATTTATTTAAGTATACTAATATTTAAACATTGGCACAATTCTAATTTTTGATTTTAGAACCAACACAAATACAATAAAGACAATGCATATATTAAGAAAAAAATGACAATTTTATTCAATTATCACACATTAAGGCAGTACATTTCACAGAACAATACTAAACAGAATTAAATCAATCTAGACTACTTTTTTTTTTTTTTTGAAAAAATCTTTTGAATTTGATATACGTTTACAAATTAGTGTTTTGACAGAACACAACAATGGTTAAAAAAACCAGGCACAAAAATTGATACTGTTAAAAACAATTGATATAAGATGAGATATTAGTATGTTCTGCATGAATATTAATTACAATGATTTGTGAAAAATGACTAAATTTTATTTTAATGCTCAATAAATGAATGTGAGATCTTAATTAATGATTATCAGGTCTAATGACTGTATTCCATGAATGGCAGTTTCAGTGCATTAGGAAACATTTAACATAAAATGATATGGTATTTGTTGAAATGATGTAATAAACTTAAATGAGTAATAAGAGTATTTGTATAACAAAAGCAGTTTATTACTTTAAAGAAAAATAATTAATGTGAGGTAAATCTTTGCATAAGTAAGCAAAAAAATTAAAAATATGAAAACAAAAAGTAATTCAACTTATGAAATGAGAAAAATATAATAAAAAAAACACTCAAATTATGAATATTTAAGAATTTCTAAAATATCATCAAAATTATACAGCAGAAAAATACGAACTTCCTAATAAACACTTAAAAAAGTATTAAATAATATGATCATGACATATGATTTATTAAAATCATGAATATCAAATATTCACATTTTAATTTAAAACAATAGATCCACAAACTTGATATCTGAGAAAATAGAATTTGAATCTACATGATGGCACAGCGTTCTTTGAAGTCACCCTGTAAAAAATAGAAAAAGAGTAGATTGGAATTAAATTTTTTTATCATAAAAAGAAAACTAGATATTAAATGCAATACTCTGAATGTGCACTAAATTTTGAAGTAAACTGAATGAGACATAATCAAAACCAAAAAAGCTAAATAGTACAAATTTTCATCATTTAAAAAAAATGATTGAAATTCATAATATTGTTATAGAATATTAAATTCAATTACAAATCATTGTAATAAGAACTTTAATATCAGAATAAGTATAATTTATATAACTATTAGATATTTATCTCCTCATTAAATTTATTTTGCAATTATTCACTTGAAATTTTTACAATAACTGAATATAACTAAGTCACCACGGTGAAAAAATATTTTAACAAAATAAAAACTATCCAAGTATTCTATTATGAGATCTAAACATATTATTTTTCAAAATACATAACAGCAATTATTTAATTTTCACATCATTATAAATGTTACATTTAAACATGAAAAAGCAAAATAAACTACATCAAAAAGTTTAATAAATTTTATTATTATTTACTGTAATTTAGTATTTATTTTTGTTATATTATTCTCACTATATTACACTTGATTATGCATGAAATACACTGGATAAAGAATGGAATTATCACAAAAAGAAACCTAGATACTAAATGCGATGTTTTAGATGGCACTAAATTTTTAGTAAATTGAATGAGACATAAACGAAACAGAGTTTACTTGCGACTAATTCTAAATTTATGGTAAAAATTTTTTTCAACAGTATTTAACTTTAGTATTTATTTTTGTTATATTATTCTCACTATATTACACTTGATTATGCATGAAATACACTGGATAAAGAATGGAATTATCACAAAAAGAAACCTAGATACTAAATGCGATGTTTTAGATGGCACTAAATTTTTAGTAAATTGAATGAGACATAAACGAAACAGAGTTTACTTGCGACTAATTCTAAATTTATGGTAAAAATTTTTTTCAACAGTATTTAACTTTCCATTATATAATTTATGTTATGAAAAAAAATTATAGTTTATATTATGAGTGAGTGCAAAATGCTTAAAAAGATCCCCCCTTTTTTTTGCTTCTTTATTTTATACCTTCATTTTTTAACATTATAAAAAAAAAAGAAGCAAATCAATATATCTATATTGAAATAATAATTATTTCTTGCTTTATATAAAGTTTTCAATGAATGAAACTTCATGTGAATTGAGAGTGTTAAATACAATGAGTATATTTAGATTTTGTGAAATTATGAAATTTATATGTTTTTAAAAAATACTAAATGTACATACTTGTTGATGATATATTTCTTCAGGTGAATATGCACCGGATTCTAAAACACGCTGCTCCACTGATCTGAAAATTTTCTTTGAAGTTTCTCTAACAGCCACTTCCTAAAAAGTACATATTGTATTAAGTTATTATTATTCACACATCTTTTGCGGGATAGTGATGTAAATTTGTATATAACAATTATAAAACAATCCATTACATTTCAAGCTTGTACACTTTAAAATTTAAAAACTACAAATACAATACCTAAATACACTCTTAGTTTTTTAAATATATCATAAATGTTTTAGAAAGTTACAAAATTTGAATTATTTTGTTCATATACTAAAATGATTTTCTTGCCTAAAGTATCAGTATATTATGAAGTTATTAAATTAAAAACAGTATTCAATTGAAAAATTATTCTTACAACTGTAAAAGATAACTATTACAAATGAATCTGAAATTTTGTATGTACAGGATCAAAAGTAGAAGTTTGAATATACTAAACACTATTTAACTAAAAACGCTTTTATAAAGTTATTTTTAATGATATATCAACATATATATAGTAACATAACACAATAATATTCTATTTTGAAATATCACTCTTCATAATGCGACAACATGAGGGCCAAATTTCACTACTAATTTCCTGTTCTTGACCCAAGTTTAATTCATTTTAATAACACATATCAAATCTTTAGTTGCATCATTTAACCATCCTTTTTTGTCTTCCTCTCAGATTTTGATTCATTGGTCTCCTGTTTACAAATTTTCTTAGGGCCTTATCTTTTTATTCTTTCAAATTTGATACTTTCCAACCACACTAAATACAAAACTTATTAAATCAATTGATATTATCTTGCTTGATTAGATTGATTAGAAGTTAATAATTATGATTCTTCAATATGAACTATTTACTTTTATTGATTTGAAGATTCCTTTTAAAATTTTCTTTCCAAGATAAATAAGTAGCATTCATTAATTTTCAAAATTCAAGTCTCACTACCATGTTACAATAGATTTTTATTTTAATTTCTTTAGTAAGCCTTTAAATAATATTTATTTTCTTTTTGAACTTTGGAATTAATTTCTTCAGAGATATATTCATTAATAGTGAAACTAAATACCTTTAACTTATGCATTAAATGAAATCAGCCATAACATAAATGAATGCCAATTTAAATTATTAGTAAAATATATCTTACTTCACCATTATTATTGAGAAGAACAGAGCTCATTGTATCAGCAACAAACCATTTCTGGCCTCGCATGACATAATCACTTGGAGGATTGTGTGTAACATTAGTATCAGAACTCCAAACCTTAATTAATGAGAATAAATAAAATTGTTAACAGCATAATGAGCAAAATAACAGGACAGAAATCAACATTTTAGAACTAAAAATAAACATTCCTAAGAAATTCGTAAGTTATTGTTATTTTAACTATTTTTAAAATAGAGAAAGCATTTATGTCCACAATTTGAGAGAAATTTAATATATATTAATTATGTGAAAGTACATTTTTTACTAAGTTATACTTTTATTTGGTCACGATTTCACTCACCTACCATAATAGAAATTCACTCAAATATGAAATTTTTTCATTAATGTTAAATAAAATTGTTATTATTTTAAAAATGAAAGGAAACCTTTTAAAAATTGCTATCATGTTTGACTTCACAGAATATATTAAAAAAGGTGCAAATTTGAATGTGCTATTATTTATATGAATAACTTTTTATAATTTTTTTTTATTTTAGTTATTCACAATAGCATTTATTTTTAACAGCAATGCCAATTCAAAATCCATAGACATGAGGAAAGACACGCGTTTTTAATTTCAACAGATTTTTTGGAAAGTTGTTTATTCAAAAGTTAATAGAAGGCTAGCAGATTACATAATATATTATCACTAATTTAATTGGGATAGTTCACAACAACTGCTTTAATTGAGGTCAATTAATCTTATACTGATTAATTTGCATCATTCCTTTTTGCACATGAGAACAGAATTTGATCAAAACTTTTTTTTTTTTTTTTAGGTGCATTCTGAACCATTACAAGCAGTTATAACCAGAGCGAGAGATATATATACTCAAGAATTACTAAATTTAAGGCCAGAGCAGCAATCATTCAACAGGCAGTTTGGCAAGAATCACTAATCCAAGTAACATAGTTATTTGAATTGATTAATTTTAAATTATTAATGGTTATAAAATCTTAAGATTTACAAAATTTTGTTTTGAATATGCTTTTGAAAAACAAAAACTCTCAACTAGAATTTAAAAAAATGGCAATCCTACACAAAGATGCTTAAGACTTGCATATGGTAGAGTAAGTTATAAAATAGGTATTCCTTATGTAGGACAAGAGAAGACATGCATTTTTCATTATTTACAGGAATACTTCATAAAATTTAGTGTTATGTTAGTAAATTTTATGAGTATTTCTCTGTTAGAAGCATAATAGTGTATAGGTATATATTTTCTCTAAAATTCTAAGTCTCTCTAATAATATATCTCATGTCTATAACATATTTCTTAAAATATATATTTACATTATTATTAATTTTTCAACATTAAAAAATTATAGATTATGAAACAAATAGTTTATGTAGAAAAAACTTGTTTGTTAAAAATAGAAACATTAAAAAAACTTAAGTGGTATCTTATTTTGAAAATACCCAATATAACTAGAGCAAAGTAAAGTAAAAATATTTTTCTCTAAATAATACAGTATTTCTTTATAATTTTCTAACACCTACGATAAATATTTAAATCCCTTTTCATTCTGCATTTTACAATTACTCTACTTCCCATTAAAACAGCAACAATAGGAAAGAATGTAATTAGCAGAATAATTTTTATTGTATCATTAAATAAACAGTTCTGGCTTAATGACAAAGCTTACTCATTTGTGCATAGAACTGAACAGAGATTGGATAACATGTACAGATACAGCAACCCATGTTGTTGCAACAAAAAGTTAATTTGAGCTTATCACTAAAAAATTAGTTCTAGCTAGGTGAAAAGTGATAGGACTGATTGCTAATTAAGAACTAGACATTTTCAACCCAGTGAGACCAGGAAAATGTGCTAGAAAGAGTGCAAATTAAGTATTTATAAATCAAGGAAGGTTTAAGTACTATGTGCAATATGAAGTCATACATTACCACAATGGAATATGAAGATCTTAAAAGTAGGACAAAATCATGAAATCAAGCACACCAAAAAATGTAACAATAATGTAAAAAATATATTTTTCATTGAAAATATTTCTACGTAATAAACTGTATAATCATTTTAATAATCCAAATAATTATTCTAATTGCTGAAAATTATAAATTATGCTTTAAAAATAAGTTTGTTCCTCCCCCACAAAATACAGCAATGGCATGGCTAAAGAACTATATATAATGCAACTATAATAAATTATGCACTATTTATTCTTTTTTCATAAACATAAGATATTCATAATAAAACATAGTAAATAGATGTAGTACTGATTCCACAGCTTTTGTGTAAAACAATTTTAGAAGAATCAATTCAAATTAAAAAAAGTACAAAAATAATATAAATTAACATACTGTAATATAAGAGTTTGGTTTTATAATAGACGTTCTGTTGAATTTAAAAATAATTTCTTGATCACCAGTTCTACGGATAAGTTGCCAACCTCCTAAAGGAACCTCCTACAAGAATAAATAAAAAACACATTAAAAAGCAAGGAAATTAAATAAAAAAAATAAAGGTTATCCTAAATTATGTATGAAAAAATTTATTAAAAATCAAATTTTCAAAATTCAATACTATCATGTTTTGTTGTGCAATAATAAAAGTTTTGCATTATGTTCTTTTAATAATAAAAGTGTATCTAATAGATTCAAGCATAAATACTGTAAGTAGTGATTACAGTTTAAAATTCCCTTATGAAAGTGATGTCCCAGGCATAATATATTTGCCAATCTATGATTGGAGTGATGTTGCAGGAAAATTAATTAAGTCATTTTGACACACTTGCTTTATTACCCTAGTAACTAAAGACTGACAAGAACAACAATCTGATGGCTTCAAAGAAGATTAATAACTCATTTAAGAATTTTAACAAAGGAACTGGCATCTTCCTATAATTTCATTCCAGGAAATTTTTAATGTGGACTCAGATGTATTTTATGCATAAGAATTATTAGAGGATAAAATGCTTGAAAATGAAAAAAATATTAAGATGTCTATAAAAAAAAGTGCAGTGGCTGTCTGCATTTTTCAACTGTTAAATGAAAGTTAGAGTTGTTTTTAAACATGAGTTTTATTCTGTCTGTAATTCCTATCTAATGCAAATTAATATTTTAAAAAAAGAAAGTAATTTGGAAAAAAGTTAGCTTACTTAACATTTGTTTCCTATTTTATGAACTATTTTACTGATTCTTAAACCAGTTTGTAGAAACACATCTCTTATATATACATATCGGTTGCATGTTTTTAAAGTAATACACAGCATAATGTTAAATGATATTGTCAATGATTATTTAAGCCAAAAGTAATATTTTTTTCTAAAATAAACAATATCATTGTTGGAATTTTTTTTTCTAGCAGCAGCAATTCTGATCCAACTTACTACAGAGTAAAACTGTGAATTTGCATTTTGTTTCCATTTATTCATTACATATATTTCTCCTTAAATCTACAATAATTGGTATCATTTAAGAAAATCATTTAAAGAAAATAATAAACAAAAAAATTTCAAAATGCTAAACAGGTTGACAATTATCCTTGTAACATAAAAACATTTTAATAAACTCATCAAAAAAAAAATTATTTGTTGTAATGTCTAATCAGTTAAATAACGTTTTTTTAATATCAAATTCATCAATTCTTATATTCAAAGTTTTCTCACAATTTAGAAATTTTTGGAGAAAAAGTTATTTTTGGAAAAGAATTTGCTCATTGGCCAAGCAACTATCAATACAAAATTCTCATATAAGAATGAATATGAAAAAATTTTCAATTTGTATGTAGTTATTAAAATAAAAAAGTTTCAAATTATTATTACAAATAAAGTTCTCCTAAAATTTGGAAAATGAAATTTGAAAATTATATATTTATATTAAAACACACATCTGAAAGTTTTTTTTTTTTTCAATTAAAACAGTTCTAGATGGTTTGATTTGCCATTTGGTTATGTCAGGTTATGTTGGTTTCTTAAATGGTAACAATTGTTGAAATAATGAATTTAAATAAGTATTTATGCTTTGTATTTCTTAGATTATGACTTTTTTACTTAATTTTCTGTAATAAAATTAAATTGCTAATTTTCAAAATGTATTGATAGTATAAATATTACACATAAATGCATGTTTTGCTACAAAGAAATTAAAAACTAAAAAATAATGATAACAAAACCATTTCTTACATTCATTCATTAATTGTGTGAATTTTGTTCTCTGAAAATCTAAAGTTTAATAAGAATAAAAAGCTTTTTTTGAATATTTTTTAAAGTAATCTTCTTGAAATTTCCAAAACATTCAACCTCTGTTTAAATTGATCATTCCATAAGATAAAAATTTCAGTGTTCACATTTTTATGTTATGGAAAGATTATATAATAAGATAAGATAGATGTTTTGGCACTGACAAACTACTAATATGCAATTAGTTTTCTAAGCATAAAAATATATTCTGTTAATATGAAATGAATAACTAATGTTTATGTTTTCAACTATATGAGACAAAATATTTATGTTATTATTTATTCCCACAGTAATAATGTTCAGTAAAATTAACGAAAAATACCAAAATGAAAGGGTGAGAACATTTAAAGCCTTATTTAGAAATGAAAACTTGAGACTTAAAAATTCAATTAAATCTAAATGAAAATAGGAGAGAATATAATTAAACCAGGAGAATACACTTTCTGCAGTTGATATTTAATTATCAAGCGTTTAAAATTAAACTTTATCAGAAATATGGATAAAATACATTATTACTTTTTAAAGACACTATGACATAAGTATATTTGTCATGCAAATATAGCTGCAAACCAATTTTTTATGTTTTATGAAGTCACATGCAGATACATAAATTCTATATTATGAAAAAGCTTCAACATTGAAATATAAGACATCATCCAGAAAAAAGATTATAAAAAAAGAGAGCTTATCAAAAAGTACATCCCAATACAATCTAAAGTAAAATTTTTAAACTTCAGTTTAAAAATAAAGCTGCTGCAAGCAGAAGTTGTGTAGTATATTGATTGATCAACTGTGAATAATGTTTTGAATTCATGAATTTCATTGTAAATCAAGGAATAAAATAAAGTTTAAAATTTTAATAAATTAAACTTGACTCTATGAAGAGACATGGAATTGAGTCACGGTAGGTTAATTCTACAGGAAAGCCAGGATATATTTATTTATGACATCATGAAATTGAGTCATTGATCTATAAACTTTTTTAAACTAAGAAAGGTAGATATTTTTAAAAGCTCTCCTGAATCAGTAGAAAATTGATAAGGGATCAATTTTTACTGTGATCATGTATTTGTTAGTGATTTATTTGGAAATATTTTTTAAAAAAATAACAAAAGGCTTAACCATTTATCTTTGCATACACTACACAGTCAAGTACATAATGAAACACATGGTAAAGCATTATAAATAAGATACAAAAATCTTTGCTTACTGTATTGCCTTTATTATGAAGTTTAATGTATTTTCCTTCCATATCATGATCTGCAATCTCTACATCGCTTTTTGCTGAAGCATTAACTTGTATGTCACTAGAAGATTTTTCTCCAGTTTCAAAATGAGCTCGTTTTCTTTTAGCAGTTCTAAGAGGAGTTTGACGAACTGGTGTACCTCGCATCAAACTTTCACCAGATCCACTTTCTTCATGTGAAATATGTAATCTGTAAAGTTTGTATCGAAAAGGTTAAGTATTGGAATTTAACATAAAATAAATGCAAGAGACAATAAGATATTATAATAATTTAAAAAAAAAAACTTTTAAATATTCCATACTTGCCAGCATAAGAAATTTTTTTAGAAGAATCCACTTAAAAAATGCAATACAGAACTATTATATGCATACCTAAACTTATAATATATTTTAATTGATATACCTCAATAATTTGTATTTAAAAAATTAACATCAAAATAATTTTTAAAAAAATTAATGAAATTTTAATACACTAGTGTCTGTTAAACTGGAAACCATATAAATTCTTGAATATCACAATGCTTATCAATATGATATTTTAGAACCAAACTTTAGTGGGTCCAATAGCATTTTGCTTTTGACTATACTTAACAGTTTCTCGCATTTCAAATTGTTGAAAAGTACAATGAACATAGTACAAAGCATTTTAGAAACTTAATTATATATTAGATTAAAATTATTTTTCTTCATTTTTGACCATATTGTAAAAAAAGTAATGTCCTTTCTGCACACAAAATCCAAAAAAGAGGATATTGTACCGAACAAAAGATTAAAAGAATCCAGCAAATCACAAAATGTTACTTATAAAGAATTGTAAAATATAAGTTCATGCCAATCAAATGCTAGAGTCTAGAATTGAATGATCCCTTTAACTGAATTACTTTTACATGTTAGTAGAAATGAAAGTTTAGAAAAAAAATTTCAATTCATTTTTAAATTAAAAAATCTCAGCTTCAAAAATTTTCAAAAAATGGAAATCTAGCTCCAGCATAATAAAAGTGGCACATTTTCTACAGTTAGTATCAACACAAGCTTGCATCAGTTCAAAAAATTTTTATTAAAAATAATTATATTCACAGAAAATTATATTCACAGATAATAATAGAATAAATATAGGAATATTTTTACTTTTTTTATTTATTGTATCACTATGTGAATATAATTATTTTATTAAAAATAATTATATTCACATAGTGATACAATAAATAAAAAAAGTAAAAATATTCCCTTTTTTATTTATTGTATCACTATGTGAAGTGCTGCAATAGTAAAATCCCATTACTTTTTAAGAAAATCCTTTTTTTTTTTTTAAATCTTTTTAGAATATAAAATCCATATCATGGTATGAAAATTAGATAGTTCCCAAATTTTTAACTACCTCACATTATCGTTCATTAAACTTAATTCTAATTAGGAACCATTTTTTAAAAATATTTTAAGAATTCAATTTTAAATTTATAAATTCTTGCATTTAATATAATTATTTTTATATCAAATAATTTCAGATACAGATAAACTCTTTTGAATAAATAAAAAGCCTAAAGTCAATGAAAAACAGTCAATCCCCTTTAAATAATTTAAGATTATATATAAGCTCTATTTTGTTGGTAAACTATCTTTATGTTCTTCATTTTTCAACTTTTTACTGTCAGTGATGGTTGACCATAATCAATTTGAACAGAAGTGAACTTTCCTGAAGATATCCAAATTTAGATAGTATAAAAATGAAATCATTTTAATGTGTGATAATCTTTCTACACTAAAAACATTCGTATAGTAAATTCCCAATTAGTTATTTTGAAGGTCATTCATAATAAATAATCTTTACAAGTTGAAAATATTTCTGAGTACCCAATAAATTTAATAGCTTGTCAAAAATCATATCATTTTAGTTTGCATAAACTCATAAATATCCTACAATTAACTGCAATCTTATCAACAAAAGAAATGTCTGAGCATTGCAAATAAACACTGTGATTTACAAAAGTTTTAATAACTGATAACACATATTTATTTAATAAATTAACTAACATTTTGACACAATTGAATAACTTTTAACTTTGATGTTTGAAACAAAAGCAGATAAATTAAAAAATGTTTTTGATTAGTTTTCCCATTAAATTGCTCAATCAAGAAATGAATTGATTAGAATATCTTTCCTTTCTGTTTAAATAATTCAAATGGAGATTATATTTGTGTATATATACACACAAATGCTTGCATAAAGATTTTTTCACTAAAAAAAAAATGTTAAGTGAAAAAAGTTATTCTATATGAATGACTAAAAAAGTTATTTTAAAGAAATAATTCAAACTATGTCAAAAAACTTTGCACATTTTTTTAGACATTGATATATGATACAAAAAATAATCTCACAACTGATGAATTAAAAAGCAGAATTCACTTTGTAAATATAATCCTTTTTTTTTTTCAATTATGGGGTAATTTAAGTGTAACATACTATTTAAATTGGATCTTAAGCTACTACACATATACTCTCAAGTCAAGAGTCAAATGTAATAGCAAACTGTTACATTTGAACTACTATCTAAGAAAGTTGTCACTAGTTCAACAGATAAGTGAAAACTCTTAATAGAAGTCTTAGAATTTTAATATAAAAGATACGATTCCCAAAATGGTTTGTCAATTTAACTCAATATAAGTTTCTGTATATTATGACAAAAATATTCAATAATATTCTGTGTAACATTGTTACAATCAATATTGTAATCCATTTATAAAAACATTTCTACCTGGCTTCTTCTCCTTCCAAAAGTTTTCGGTATGCAGCAATTTCCATATCTAAAGCAACTTTGATACCAAGCAAATCTTGATACTCAGCAAGTTGAATTTGAGCCTCTTCCCTTAATTTTCTATTTTCTTCATCCTTTTCATTTAATTTAATGGCATTCCATTCTCTTTCCTGCTCAATCATCAACTCCAAATCTTTAATTCTGTTCCTCAAACCTTCATTCTAAAAAGATAACATCTATTAATCTATAATTTAAAAAAAAGGAAAAATACTAAATTTTTCATAAAATATTAAAATTAACCAACCAATGTCTCAAGTTCAGACACTTTAGATGATAGATATTCTACTTTAGTTTTAACTGAACGTGATTCTTCTTCTTTCCCTTGAGCTGCTTTTATTTTACTTTCACAGCTTCTTGATAATTCAGACATCTGGAGGAAAAGAAATAAATCGACATTTATTGGAAGATAACATTTTCTCTGCATTCTTAGCAAAAGGAAAAGTTTACTAGTTAATATTTTTTTTTTATAAAAATACATTATAATAAAAATTTACCAATTAAAATGTTCGAACATGTGTTAATTGAAACTAAGTTGATTGTTTGGGTTTTGTGGCACAAGGTTCAAACAGTACAAACTGTGGCTTAATTGAAAATAGAAAAACTTTCATAAAATCAATTTTTGCAGTACAAATATGTTTAGTTTTTGAAACAAATTATTTGACAATAAGCAAATTTGAATTGAATATGAAGCAAAAGAATTCCATTAAAGATATTACTTAAAATACTCATTTTTTAATAAGCTTTTTTTCTTCTATATACTATAAAATAATTAAAATCTGAATTTACAATTAAAAATTTAAATATCATGACATAATTGAAGCAGTTTTGTAAAGAGCACTTCAAAGAGGGAAAAATTTTTTTTTGAAAGTACCAACTAGTGTGACAAAAACATGAAAAAAAAAATGATGAATAAGTCCATTAAACTATACATATTATGAAAAAACTACAGCAATATTTTCAACTCATTTCTATATTACATATTCTAAATAAAAGGAGCAAAAATTTAAGAAAAGTGTTACTGAATTCACTGTATATTGAAAAATTAAGGAGCCATTTTTTAAAGTTAAGAAACTGCTTAAATATAAAACTATTCGGGTAAGTTTAACAATACTCACAATTTTAGATATAAACCTTTTCTGCAAATCAATATTAAAAACTTTTCACTCTGTACATTTTTAAAAAATAATTTTAAATAAAAATTTGAAAATTTTAGTCTGTGTGAGCAATATTTGTAATATGAAAAACATTTCAAATGATTGATAAATCAAAAATATCAAAGGAATCAAAAGTTACTTTTGAACAGACATACTATATAACAATGGTTATGTTATTATCATTCATTATTCAAATTGAAACTTTTTTACGGCATTAAGGCAAAAGTACTTAAGTACATGATACACACAGCATACTTTAAATTACCTGTTTCTGATACATTGCTTCCAATTCTTCTTTATTTGCTAACATTTGACTTTCATATTGCTCTCTTAGTTCTCTTAAGGTATCAGCCAATTTCTGATCATAATCTTCTCTAATACTAGCATCAATACCAGAAATTTCAACTGTTTTAAGCATTCTGGAATCAGACAATTCCTGTAAAAATTTGTTTTAAATTTATTTAGAGAAGATATTTTTACAATTGTATCTTTTTTTAAAAGTATATTTATGCTGGAAATCCAATCCCTGAGTAGCAGACAATAAATTACATCAGCATATAATAAATAAAAAATTGCAACTGATGATTAAAATATAAACCTTTTCATAAACAGTTTCTTTGAATGTCATTTCTTCCTTCATACTCTGCATTTTATTTTCCAGATCAGTGATCCTTAACATGCTGGAATCATATAATTCTCTTATTTCATTCAACATGGCAGAAAGACTTTTCCTTTCATCATCAGCTTCCTAATAAAAAAATTAGTAAAAAATAATTTGCATTGACTTTATATTACAAACATTATTTGCATAAATATTACATAAAATATTTCTATTAACTCAAGAAATTTCTTTTCATTTAAGAAATAATTAATATAGTTTGTTGCTTTCTTTAGTTCCTGTAATGTGAACATACAATGATAAAACAACATATTAACTACTACACTATGAATAATGAGTTATTTACTGTGTAGTGGTTAATAATGTTGTGTTATGGCAGTTGAGTGAAATAATTTTCAAAAAGAGGATAAATTAATATTACTCTAGAGTTAATCAACCCATGTAACAGGATTTTTAATCATGTACTTGGTATATTGGTATAATTTAATAATTATTTTAAAAAACTAAGAACTTGCAACCTCATAACAGATACATAAACTATTTGCTTGAAAAAGTAAACGAATTTTAAGAAAAAAAATTTATCACTCTGCAGCTTTTAAAGGAAAAAGAATTGAGAAATTTTAATTTATGACACTCCAGTAGCTGAAACTTATTAACAACCTACGACACACATTAAAGAATCTAAGACCTGAGACGTATAAATGGTACTCAATAATAAATTAACAAAAATCAATATTAGTGCAATATTTGACAGGGAGAAACAATATAGAATATTTGAACAAATTAGTGGTTGAAATTAACTGCTATTAAAATAAAATGTCAAAGTCACACAATATAACATTTTCAAAAGGAAAACAATGAGATAAAATTTAAACGTACCAATTTTATACAAAATATAGTTCTACAAAGAGATTAAAAAATATAATCCTAAGCACTCCCTAAACAGTGATGTTATTACTCAAACAAATTTGGTTATTAAGTAATTTCTTATACATGCAAATATTCAAGAAAGTACTTAATTTGCCACATAAATACTGTTGACCTGGAAGAATGGAAATATTCAGCATTAAGACATCTAATTAATCATAACTAAGGACACATTTTTGATAATACCACTATATAGCTTGAGGTGACATAACATCTTTTACCCCACAATGGTAAAAAAACCAATTTCACTACAAACTTAAATGCATCATATTTCACTATCTTAGATATAGTTAAAAAGAAGTTTTAGACAAAAGAAGAAAGTTTGCTTGTTGGGCCTTGTTGTAAATTATGATGATTGTAGAAAGGAGAAACATAATTTTAGTATTTTCTAGCTTATTGTTATTTTCCTTCATGGACCATTTGCAGAAATAAAAGTTTCAAGAAATACTTATGCGATATTTAAAGAAATCACTAAACACCTATTTGAAAGTTTGTAGTGGTTATAATTACAGTGTGCTAAGTATTCCTAAAGAATTGATCAGAAAGAATGTCTTTGATCTTTTCAGAAAACAACAGTTTATGAATTGGTACAATGCCATGATCAAAGACAAGCAAGGCTATTAAATAGTATGTGCCCAAGTAAAAGGCAAAAAGAATTATTAAAGCTCAATAGAAGCAGTCTAAGGAAAGCAGTGGGGCTAATTACAGGACACTGCCACCTTAAAAGAAATCTCACCATAATGGGAGTTTCAGATGATCACTTGTAGAGGTTGTCATTATATGGAAGAAACTTCAATACACATCTTATGTGAATGTGAAACCTTTTCTGCACATAGATTTGAACACCTGGGTCAGCACTTGATTGAACCTTGGATGTTGTAGGAAATTCCTGTAAAATGTCTGCTGAATTTTGCTTCAACCACTGGTCTCTTCAAATAGGGCTTTCTGAGGGGTATAGTACAATAGACCAATGGTTGTGGTGCTAAGATCTTTTGGAACCACCCTATCTTAAATGTAAATCTAATTACAGTCACATTCTCTATTGAACTTGGGTGGATAGAGCTAAATGCAACTAAGAAAAATTTCCTTTATAATATATTCTTACTTTTGATTATGCAGTAATTTGTTTCTTATTGTGTTCTTCCATAGCTGTTAGTGTAATTGTATGTAACATGCAGTCCTTGTTATATATTGTGTGTGTGACGTGGAACTTTAATATTTAAATATACACATGTTCCTGAAATCTTGTAATCCTTTTTTTACTTGTACTATATAAGAAATTTATTGGAATCATGTGGTTATAAGATATAATCTATTAGCTTAACAATGATACTTTTTTATTTAATTTAAACACCATATATTTATAATTAAAGATATTCCAAATGAAAGTCTAAAATAAAAATTATTAAAGAAATTGAATAAATTTTTTAAATTAGCAATAAAATCCTGCAATTAAAATTAAGAAAAATTGGAACCAGTTCAGTATCCCCATATATTAGCTTGGAGAATTTTTTTCGTCTCCAAGCTAAGCGCGCATTTATTACAGGAAATTTCCCGAAGTTTGATCGAAAAATAAGCATTTTAGAAAATTTAAAAAGGAAAATAAATATAAATGATGGGTTTACTTGATAATAAGTTAAGCTGATATGCCGATTGGTATATTTATTTCGACATTTTGTTCGTTGTCACCAGTGTCACATTTCAGTAAAAAAAGGCATGCATAAAATAATTTTCTAAATATATACATTTTATAAAATTTAAAAAAAAGCAGGCAAAAACTATTTTTTCAAATATATACACTTTTTAAGTAAGTAAAGATGAAACACGAATTCAATAAAAAAATACATGTGAGCAATAGAATTTAAATAAAATAAATGAATAAATAAATATATATATATATATAAATAAACCAAATAAAAAGAAATAATATAAAAGAAATTGTAAAAAAGAAAAATTTGCGATATTGTACACTGGCGACAACGAAACACACAACCAAGGGAAAATTCCCTAATTGCAAACAGAAGCCAAATGGCTTCCAATTGCAATAGAAACGTAGAACAAAGAAAGTTCTAGAACAAAGAAACTTGAAAATTATGTAAAACACGAGAAAAACGAATAGTGGCAACAAAAAAAGAATAGTAACAAAAACTAAATTTTGCAACACTACAATAAAAACAAAAGCTGAAATTGGCAACACTACGATCAAAACAAAGGACGCCAGATTTGGCGAGAAATCATATATGAGGATAATGAAGTTATACCAAAAAATTACCTTTATTATGAAATAAATTTATACTAATAATAAAAATAAGCTTAATATTTGAATAAACAAAGTCCTTTCCATGAGATTATTTCTAGAAACAAAATACTTTGAGCAATCATACTTTGCTTTTTTTAGTTTAATTATAAAACAAAATCTCTACAACACAATAAAGTTCTTAATTCTTAATATCAGACAAAATAAGAGCGGAATGATTATCGCTGATTTAGTACAACATTAACCATTTATGATAATAACTAAATAGTTTGTACAGTACATTTAACATTAAAATTTGTAAGTTTAAACTTTTACAAGCACAAATTTCATCAAAATATTTTTTAATTACAAAAAAATATAAATATTCTTTAATATTATTTGCTCTAATATGAAATTAATTTGGCACAGGTGCCATATAATTCAGGATGCCAAATTCTGAGATTGTGATTTTTTAGCTTATTTTCTTATATATCTGACAACCTCGTTTTTTATTATGACATACAAATGGGGAGACCTATAAGAAATATGCAGAAAATTCTATTTTGGTAACGCTAGTATTTACGTCATAGCAATATCACGATACATCATCTTAGCAACATTTTTTGTTTTTATTGTAGTGTTGCCAAATTCAGTTTTTGTTACTATTCTTTTTTTCTCATTGCCAATATTTGTTTTTCTCGTGTTTTACATAATTGTTACATTATATATGTGTTTTCTTCAGTGGCAACAGTTGTTTAAGTTTCACTTCAAGTTTCTTTGTTCTACGTTTCTATTGCAATTGGAAGCCATTTGTCTTCTGTTTGCTGTTGGTGCAATTAGGTGATTTTTCCTCGGTTGTGTTTCGTTGTCGCACCAGTGTCCAAACATCGTAAATTTTTTATTTTACAATTTCTTTTTATTTGGTTTATTTATTATATATATATATTTTTTATTGAATACATGTTTCATTTTTATTTTCTTATAAAGTGTATATACTTAAAAAAATTACTTTTCTCGTGTTTTTATTTTTTTTTAATTTTATAAAGTGTATATATTTAGAATAATATTTTTGCAATGCTTTCCATCATTGATATTTATACCCCTTTTTAAATTTTCCAAAATGCAATTTCCGATCAAATTTTTTTGATCGAACTTAGGGAAATTTCCCGTGTTAATAAACATGCTCTTAGCTTGGCGACGAATTAGCCGCATTGGCCAATATATGGGGATACTGAACTAGTTCCCATTTCAAATAAAATAAAGGGTTAAATTATAAACACAAAATTGGAGCCAATAACATGTCACCAGTTGAAAAAATAAATTATATATATATATTCCTTAGTTGATTACTCAAATTATGAAGATTCTCTGAAGCAAATAAAATAAAAAAAGAAGAAAAAAATGGCTGAGCTCAATTCCTATGCTAAACAAATCCTATCCTTGCTTCTGAAAATAAATAATAAAAAATAAAAAAAAAAACTGAAGGAAAAATTCTGCTGAAAATTTTATTATGGAAGAATAAAATTAGGACATTAAACACCTTTTAAAATTTCTTAAGAATTCAAAAGTAAATTTTTCAAGTAATTTTCAAGGTTTCTTAAAAATGTATGTTAAAAAAATTTCTATAAAAGATTAAAGATAATGCTCAAGCATGCAATCACAGCTGCATATAATCATACCAGATTTAAATTTATTTTGTTAAATTGTGATATCACATAGAACTAAAAAAATATTGAGCATATAAAGCATTTTCTATTCATAAAGAGTCAGAAAATTCAATTCATACTTTAAAATTTTCTTCCAATTTCTTATAATCTGATTGAATATGATTAATTTTATTTTGAAGTTCTTGATTGTGTTTCTCCAAATTGTTTATTGTCTTTTCAGCTGATGATAAATCTCTCTCCTTTTTCTGAAATCTGAAACCAACAAATAACAATCAGAAGGATTATAATCTAAAACAATATAAGATTATATGACGCATGATGTAAAATAGTTAAAATTGAAGTACATACAGCCTAATTTTCTTAACTTAATGATAATCAAATTGTAACACTGAAATCATTTGTCATTAAAATCAGAATTACCATATTAAACCTTAAAGTCAGAAATGTAAAATTTTTTGAATAGATTTATTTTATTTAGAATAAATAAATATTAGGACTGTGCTTAATAAATTATTTTGCCCTGGATTAGGAGCAATGAAATTAGAGAAATGAAAATATTTCCATTTTATCAATTTGCAAGTTATCTTTTTGTTATTTACAAAAGTAATACTAAATTAATATTTTTGATTATAAGAGCTTATAAAACATTTTGAATTACTTTGTAGAAAATTTACTATAGATTTCCACCTCTAATGAGATTTGGTATTCTAACAACTTTCATGGGATTCGTTTGGCACAAAGATTTTCCACATAAGGCTTCCTGCTGTATGATGCAGTGAAATAACGGGCAATTAATGCTATTTCCTTTAAGAAGTCCCAGGAATCCTGTCACTGTTTCCGTCATTGCTTTTGCTCCATCAGTTACAATGCATGAACATTTTTTAAATCCTCTGCAGTCTATGACAGTTTTATTGACAGCTAGATAGACATCTACACTTTTAGTTGTTCCAGGTAACGGTATCAAATTTAACATTTTCTCTGTAATAGTGAAATCTTTTGAAATACAACGAATAAATATTAATAATTGTAAGGTATCTGTCTGGTCGGTGCTTTCATAGAAACATATTGAATAGTATTCGTAATCCAAAATGCAATCACATAAATTTGCCCATATCATCTATTTGTTGTGCCACTGTTTGGTAAGGCATGAAGCATTGAGGCATTGTAACTGGGCATTTTTTCATTAAATTTCCATCACTGAATTTTTTTTTGCTTTAAAGTAATAGTAAAGAAACTTCTTAAGACACAGCCAAACTTGGTTCACTATCTGTACTATTCTTTTGAAAACATACTTGTATTATGTATTAGATTTTTTATATTTGGCTACAATAATTTTTATTGCTTCATTGATGTGTTTTTTATACTTTTCTCCATGCAAAGTGGTATAGTAGCGTTTCACATTGTATTTCTTATTCACCAACAAAACTTGCCTACATATCATATACTGAATTTTATTGTTATTGTAGCAGATCAGATAGTTTAATTACCATTTTTGGTGAAAATGTGCTTTGAAACCATTGTTTGGTGCAGTTTCAAAAAGTCAACAACTGGCACCTTTTTGCGTGTTGTCTCACGGAGTAGAATGCTCCGATGCACTACCCAAAAATGGTGTTTCTATGGAGACGGAACCGAAATCTGTGTTTTTAACGAATTTGACCGTTGACATGGTAACAAAAACAAAAATAATTTTTTTTTTTTTTTTTTTTTTTTTTTTTTATGAATTGTATAACTAAAAATACACATATAATTGTATAACCAAAATGATAGGATTGCCACAAGTAGTGCATTTAGGATAAAATAGTCAGGGTTACCATGCTTTGCGTGTCTATCGCCCATTTGGCAAGAAAGAGGTACCCAAACTACAGATTAACCCCATTTTTAATTAAATGCACGATTTTCCTCACTTATTTTTCACTTCTACAGAAATAATGAGGCTTGTTATTTTGCACAATAGAGTTCTGTTTACTCTTTAATCAAATCACAAGTTTAAATTGACAAAAGGTATAAATAAAGGCTTAAATTACATTTAACCATTACGATTATTAAACAGCTACTACACAACAGGTCGCATCAAATAACAATCAATAAATAAACGACAGCCAATGTTGTTTCACTCTCCGATCCCAAGGCAGTTAGCGAGGAATGCAAATCAATCAGCTGCAATTTTAATTTTAATGTCTGTCAAATCGGTCAGTTTTTGAAAAGATCAAGATTTCTGTTACTCTGCACAGCAGCTTTGACAGACAACTGAGGTCAAATTAAGTTTTTACTGCCAGAGAATTAATTACTTCAAAACTATAAAAATTTCTACACAATTACCCAAGAGTAATATTTATTTTTTAAAATATATTATCTTTCCCTATCAGTTTTTCGAAACAATAAAAACCAATATTTATTTCTACAGACAGCAATGAACATTATTGGATTATATCCAATATGAAAAGTTTTAAATTACTCTTATTCAAACAAGTTTTTTTAGTAAATTACTTATTCAAACTTTGTTTCACATACTGTTGTATTTATTTATATTTAATAATAAACATTTTAATTTTAACAGGATAATTTTCACAATTACAAACGACATCAGATTATACATAAAGTTGTTCCTGGCATCATTAAAATAGTGGCTTAATTCTAATATCCAAAACACAATAGATTTGGCAACATTAGAATTCAGACTGCATGTTTATGTATTGCCATTTTAAGATTCACAATTTATATGATTATGAAATGCTCACATATGCTAATGATTATGTATCACATGAATTTCGCCATTTGCGACATTATTGAAATCAGTGCCAAGCCTGTTTTTAAACTAGCATTTTACTCAAAAGGTATACTGAACAATTTATTCACAATCAGACTTTTCGGATAGTTTTAAATATTTTATCAGTTTTCTATACATTTAACAATGTATACAACATTAAACCAAATTTACATCGATATTTTGTGCTCAAAATATCAATTATATGACTTTATAAGCAAATTTCAGAAAAATAATTGGAAACTTCATTCAGGCTAAACCACAGTAACACTTAAATTTTGTTTCATTTTAAATCTTCTAAATGATTGGTAATAATTAAACAAACAATTTGAAATAAAAGATAGGTTTAAATAATTAGTAGCTTTTTCCTAAGAAATGATACTATGGTAAACAAACTATCAACACCACAACATTTTGTGGTTAATGTAAATCAAATATTAGTATTTTAATTAAAAAAAACTGATGTATTAGTTATTTTTATAAAAAAAATATAAGACTTCTGACAAGTTTACCTAAAACTTAATTTTAATTATAATTAAAATCTCATATATTTAGTGACATATTTAACATTCAAATAGCAGTTTTAAATAGTAATTACTGGATTTTCTGTCTTTGCCCACATAAATGACAGCATAATAAACAATTTTCAACACTATTTTCTTTTGTATTCAACTTAAATAAAACTTTAGTGAATTTTACAGAAATAATGTATATGAGATTTCCTTAAATTGTAGAAAAACTTAACTTTCATTTAAACTAAAATCTCAAATGATTAATGACCTATTTATTTTTTTAATATTAAAAAAATGAGAGTGAACTATAGTGAAAAAGAACGAAACCACCTACTTTTTCTGCAGATCATTGATATTACTCTTCAGATTATTCAGCTCAATGAATGCTTGAGCTTTTTCGTTGCTGGTGGAATCGAGAGCACTTCGAAGCCCACTGATTTCTGTGAAATATTGCTCTTTGGTGTTTTTGATTTCCTTTTCATACTTTTCCTGTATTGTAGTCACCTGTCCCCCGAGAAGATTATTTTCGGCTTCCAAATGTCGCACTTTATCAATGTAAGTAGCTAAACGGTCATTTAAATTTTGCAGTTGTATCTTTTCTTCCATCCGCGTGACACGCGCTGGACTTAAAGGTGTGCTTTTTCGGGAGGTGCTAGTGCTCGCAGACTGCTGCGGCGTGGACGCCGCAGATTTTCTAGTTTTCGATGACATTTCGTGTTACAATATTTCAAAAATGTAAACAAATTATACAAGCCGGTCAACCGCACCCCACACGATGCTAAAATGGCAATTTCGCGGCGGTTAAATTTGGGTGACAGTTGCCATACTTAAAAATATAATTATGTAACCCATTTGAAATGCCAACGGAAAATTTTAACGAATAACGTCGAGAATATTTCATAATTTTTATTTATTTTTGTGGACTGACCTATAAGTCGCGCTTATGTTAGCTTTTTGAAATTTTGTTTCAATTTATTATTTTCCATTAATTTAACATTTTTCAAGTTGTAACTTACTAATCTTTTGGATAAAAAAAACTTAAAGCGTAAAAGTTTGTATAATTTTTTTTATTTATTGTGTTTTGCTATTTTTGAGTCAACATTGAGCAATTATCAGCTCCATAGTCATGTGATTATTTTTGATCGATAATGGATGAAGTTTTCAGTGTAAGAAAAACTAACCCCAGTTGACTGGAAGACATTTTAAATACTTCCGGTTTCTCTCTTCTCATTGAAAATCAATGCAATCTCAAAAAATTTTTCTTAAGCCCCTATTACATTAAATATTTTCAGGTAATTATTTCTATTTTCGAAATTTTTTTATTTTATCCATTAAAAACATAATTTTTAATAAGAGTGTTATCAGTGGTGATCCCGTAAATTAAAAAGAATACTTAAAAATCCTGATGGATTATCATATTTTGCGGTGAATTGCACTTATTGGCGATATTAGAATCAATTGTTGATGAATGATATATTGTAACCCACATTCTAATTCTTGTTATTATTTATCTCAATTCTGAATCCTTTTCTTCTTTCACTAATTTTTAATTTTATGCATTTATTCAAAAATTTCAGGTAATATATTTTGTGCGTGTTTGTTTGTTGCTCAATGGTCATTTTTGCACACGAAAGTGAATTAGACCTAGACCTAAAGTGGATTCCGAACCACTACAAACATCCATACCCAAGGTGGGATTCAAACCCACGAATTATCGAACCGAAGGCAAGAGCGCTAACCATTCGGCTATCAGCTTGGCTATTTTGCGCGTGATTGAACTATAAATCATTTCAAATATCAAGCAAGGTGTAATTTATGCTTTCATTTATAGTATTATAAACTTTATTAAAATTTTCTTGATCATGCTAGAATATATGAATTGGTATCAATAATGAGTAGAACAAAATTGTTATAATGTGTTTATTTACTTGTATTTTATTAATATTTTAAACAATTCTTGGTTTTTATTGCAGTTAAAATTTAAGTCTTATTTTTAAGAGTTGATTTAATATATAGCCAATTATATTAAGGATTGTAAATCGGGTTCCATTGGAAATTTGAACATTTTCACTTGCGAAAGTAAATTTGTTCCAGCTCGCATATTGCAACCAAACAACTACTACGTTAATTTGATTTCTGCATTTCAAAAAATTTTATAGGATGATAGCTTTTAAATTAATATTTTTCAAAAGCAATGGAAACTACAGAAAACAAGCACAATGGTAAAAGACAATAATAGAATAGTAAGCAGGAAGTTACCTTCTGGAAGTTTTCTAGATCTCCACGGTAGTAGCGTCCTCTATTCTACGCTTTACAGAAACATCCATCCATAAAGGCTGACTTGAAATTTCTATTTCTTACTGTTCTTTTTGTGTTCGGCAATTTTTTTCAATTAGAATTCACAATCGAAGCATAACAAATCAATCGTTTCGTTGAAGAGAAGTTTTAATCAAATATACAAAATTGCACTTAATTTTTAATTTATAAATTAGATAGAAGAAAAGAGATGTATTACATTTACTTCTATTGTTGCTGTTATTTATAATTTCCCAACTTCAGACTAGATCATTGGAACTGTTAGCATTAATGAAGTGGATATACAAACAGTGGACAGTTAATGATATCCTCACAGTGTTCTTAACACACAAATTAGTAAATAAATATATAATATTAAATTTAAAAATAACTTCATAGTTAATGTAAACATGTTGAATAATCTATTGCGCATAATTCTAAATAAATAAAATATAAAAGTTGAAAAAAACGTGGTCAACAATATAAAAGGCTACAATAATCTGTAACTTACTGACGACACACAAATGAGTTACAAAAATAATAATAAATAAAACTCTTATTTTTTTGTTTATCCAGTGAGATTTTTCATATATTATATAGATATAATTTAGCGAGCTAATAATTAAATTCATTTTTCGATACTTAATTTGATTTATAAACAAATTAATTAAATTCCCCTGCATAAGGAAAAAGTTGTAAATTTAAAGTTGTTTTTAATATACACAAGTAACAGACAGTTGTCTTCTATAGATTAAAAAATGTATCAATTGTTCCAAAATATATAGAGTGTATTTCACTAATAAGTAACTCAACAATGAATTTTTTTTTTTTTTTTTTTTTTTTTTGCAAAAAAAAAATCTATAGTCAAAATTTCAAAAGGAAAACGTAACTTTAGTAAAGAAGTATGTCAAATGGAAACCATTAATATTAAGATGCTAAAAAATACAGTATAGAAATATTGTATACATAATTGTAAATAAGATAAAAGAAAAATTAATAAATTCAAAGGACTAATGCTGTGAAGCCAAATGAATTGTAACACAATAAGATTTAAAGTTTTTGAATAAAGTTCTTAAAATAGACAAAGTTTTGAAAAAACAGAGATTTTCATGATAACCACACGTTATGGAAATTATTAATATGATGATATTATAAAACGCAGTTGAATTGTACTATATACATCATTACAAAGTAGAAAATATAAAACTAAATTTCAGAGGCATCTCCAAAGGGATATGAAGACAAATAAATCAAAACAATAGTTCTTTTCAAATAATGTTCTATAAGTACATTTATTAGAAATTTATGCGTAAATAAATAAATGTAGATAAATACTTTTACAGCGAATTTATAAATGATACCTTATGTATAAATATAAAATTGAATTTCTTGCTGGTTTCAGGATTAATAATAAGCAAAGTAATTGCACGTAAAAAATAAAACATAATATATCTAAACATTAAAATATGAAATATTTTGAATTCGAATATAATGTTAATAATCGATTCTAATTTTAATTAATCGATTACAATTTTCAAATAGATTAAAATTTCTCATGGTATCCAAAATTTGTTATTACAAATATAAGAAAAATCAAACCATTTCGACTAATTTTTGAAAACTTCTTGATCAGTTAATAAAACAGTTGCAATTAAACTTCAAGTATTGAAGTTTCAAAATGATTGGAGTTCATGAACATTAATCTCAATTAGAAAGTAAATTCTAATAAACAAAAGAGCAATTAAACTGCTTAGACAAGTAAGTAGCCATATTGGATTCAACTTGATATACCACATTTTGGCATACCTAAAGTAGATAGTAACCTGGTTATCGTTATAGGATCAATAATGGCTTATCTTGCCACACTAGGGAAAACTTGGCATCCACTATCGGTTTAATATTGGACATTTATTATGCCAATTATCTTGGCATTTCCTATATTAGAGAAACCTTGGTTCCCATGAGAGGATCAACCATTGGCTTATCTTAGAATTTCCAATATTGGAGAAAACGTGGCGTCAATTATAGGTCCATTATTGGGCGTATTTTAATGTGTTGTATATTTGGGAAAACTTGACGCCCATTATTGAGGTTATCTTGACATGATTGCCAATATTAGACCAAGCTATTTTGTTATTTGGAATGTGCTGAGGTGATCAGTGGCGTACTGACTGGGGGCAAGAGGGCTATCATGCCCCGGGCGTAGCTTACAGAGGGGCGCTAAATCATTTCAAAGCTAAACAAAAATTTTCAGAATATTTCAATCTTAGTTTTATTATAATATTAATTTTATTCGGTGAAATAAACTTTGCAATTTATAATTATTGTGTCATGTCTAGGGAAAAATAAAGCTCCGGATTGGAATCAGAACGAGGAAGAGCTGCAGGAGCTTGCCATAAATGAAACTCTTACTCTTATATTTCTTAATCAATAATAATTTTGCATGGTTTAGTTCCTTTTAAAAAATTTGTTCTTTTAACCATGCTTCGATTTTCATTTCTTAACTAGTTAGATTATCGATTTTCATTCTTTTAATTCTTCCCTTCTTAAGTTTCATACTTTGCTCAGAGTTTGTGATACTATTGTTTTGTACTAAAAATCTTGTAAATGTGTAAATAACGCAAATACCTTGATTTTTTTTTTCACATAAAATTTTTGGAATATTAGATTGATCAGTTCCATTTTAATGCATATAAAAGGTTTTCATTTTAGTATAAAAACATTTACCAAATTATTTGTGTTAATGTTATACGGTAATTTTTGGATCAATTAATTTAAGGAGATTACAGAAGAGTAAGCTCATTGAAATTATACAGAAATAACTATCATATTGGAGTTCTACTAACCTATTTAATTTCGTGAATACACCAAGATTCATATTGCCCATTATGACTAAATTGTTATATAGGTTATCAAAGTCAAGTTATATACTAAAAAAAGTCATAATAATATTTAACAAAACAAATAAGTTTGTTTTACTGAAAATAAAAAAAAAAGTTCAATGAATATTATTTTTTGGACCCTTCTGGATGTTATAATCATTCAAAAATTCAAAAACTTAAAAGTTTTTTGTCGAAATTTCAGTGTTTTGAAATATTATTTGATGTCTATTTTTAATTCCTCGTAACAGATTAAATCATTTTATTTAACAAGCAGCACTTCACTAATATTTTTTGTATGATAAAAATGTGAAAATTTAATTTTATTTTGATAATAACGTAATAAATAATTATGCGCTAAAAAGAAAATTTCATATAACTATATTATTAATGAAAACTTGTGTAAGAATTTAAATGTTCTTATAATAACAGAAAAGTCATATTTACTTAAGTTATCAAGAAGCAATATAGAAAGATCTGTTTAGTAGTTATTGAGACTTAGTGAAATAATACTATTCATTATCCTAAATTAAAAATAAAACTCTTTTATATTTTTCATTTCAGGCTTTTACTGCTGTAGCCTTTTAGTCTAGCGTCGTGTTACACTCGTGAGAAAATTCCTGCTGAAACGTGCCTCATATTAGCGGTTCCCTTTGCCAAAAATATTGTGTCCAGCACCAGACTGACCTTCAAGGAAAGGGAGGAAATTTTTCTTAAAATAGCACTACAGTATGCCCCCGAGGGAATTGTCTTCCTGGAATAGAAATGGAGGGGATCGAGAGCTAATTACCTCCAAATTCTAAGAAAACGCGTAAACTTCTCTTCCTTTTTATTGTTCACACGGTTAGTATTTCGTTTCTTCCAAGATAACGCTTCATCGGAAACAAAAATGTAAACTTTTGAAAATCTGGAGTTTCGACATATAAAATATTATTGCCGTAAGTTTTATTTTCTGTTTACTATGTATTCTTTCAATATGAATATTTATTTCATATTTTTGCTGGTATAAAACTAGTACTAACATATTTTTGCAGAGTTTTGAAAATTAAATATTAAATTACTTATGTGTTAAAACTATTCATTTAAAAAATGATTTATATAATATTTAAATGTTTTTATTTGGGGAAATAATTTTTATTTGACTCGTAATTTTGTTGGCTTTACATTAGCACCTTATATTGAAAAATTCTTTTTTCAATATTGAAAAATTCTTTTTTCAAATAGTAGAAATTAAAAATCTATCAATGTTTTCTTTCCTCTTTAAATGTTTTTTTTTCTGTATGTTTAAACATACAGAATCTTTTTCTTTAATAGCGTAACAACCTATTGCAGGTTTTAGCTGTCTCTACCGCACTCATTAAACATACAGAATATATTTCTTAATTAATTAGTTCAATTTATATAAAAAACAAATTTTTTAACTTGAAAAATTCTTTCAAGAAATGTATAAAGAAATCGTACATATTTGTCATTCTACATTGTAAAATTTTAAAAATAAGATCGTCTTTAGATGATTTATTGAAAGAAGAAAACTTCCTGCCATTGCATGAACAGCACATCCAAAATGATTCTTGGAGTCGAAAAGTCTGTGGGTGTGATAGAAAAGAACCACATGGGTAACGAAATCGTTACTCATCTTTTTGTTGCTTTTGATTTCTAAAAATAAGATAACGAATATTATTTGATGTTTTGAATTTTATTTTGTGCACTGTTATAAATATTTTTTTTTTATCTGGAACTTTGATTTAAAAAAGGGTATATTTGTAGAACATATTTTAAAACTTTTGTTTATGTTACTAATTATTACAGTTTAATATATTTGCATATTTTTGTATTTTGATCAAAGATTTGAAAAGAAATTAATGTTTGAATTTTGAATATATTGATATAAATTTAAATCGAAAGTCTGCTTATAAATATCATTTCAAAGTTATTCTTGTTTTTTCTTTATATTAAGAAATAATTGGGTTTAATTCATTGTGTGCTTATTTAATAATGTTATTAAGTCATTTCCGCAATAATTCAATTTATGATTTTCAGTTTGAAAATCTAATTTTGGTTGAAATAAAATCAAAACTTTTTCGGAATTTATTATTTTTGAAATTTTAATTTAATAAATTCATTCAGGGGTGTTAAAATACTAAGCATTAAATATGACTTACTTAGCGAAAGGAAAAAAGTTCTTTTAGTTTTGGCTTCAGAATTAGGCATCGCGTGGGAACCTGATGTCACGATACTGAAAATTCGAGAGCTCATTACTGGTTAGTTCATTTGATGTAACGGAATATTAATTAACTTTCATTGTCAACAGATGGCGCTATAAGCGCATGTTAGAATTTGTTTATTTTGTGATTGTTGAAAAAAGAATGTTTTCGTTTCTTAGAATTTGTTCCATTGTAATGTGTGCGTATTGGTTTGTTTGAAGGGATTAATATCCTATGATGTTTTATTCCATTCAATTTAGATTTATAGAGGCTTTCAGCCTATTCCTTTCATGTAAATATTGTATAAACATTTATTAAAATATATAGAAAATTATTCGAGCTTTTGCATCTTTAGTTATTGAAGTTGTTCTCAATGCTTAGTTTCGATTTTTAGTTCTTAGTAGAAAAGAGTAAATTCTTTCATTGGTGCATCGGCCGGGAAGTAACCCAATTTTGATAGCTAGATTAGTATAGAATAAAAATTTGTTTAGTAATTGTTAGAACCTTAATTGATTTAGTTCAAGGAACATTGGATAGCATTTATATGCGAAGACTGAAGACTGCAAAAGGTAAAGTTTTTAATACTTTTGTTTATGATGGATTCCAAAGCTTTAAACAAAAAAAGAGCTACACTACGCAGTTCCATCACAAATATTTTTAAGAACGTCAACAAATTTATTGAAGATAAAAATTGTGACGAATTAGACGATTGTTTGGAACTGTTAAATTCTAAAGAAATCGAAATTAGGGATTTAGATGAGAAAATTCAAAATTTGATTAAAGATGATGATACTAAATTAGAAGCAGATATTAAAACTTCCATAGAATACAGTGATAAAATAATAATAACGAAATCAAAAATAAAACGTTATTTCAAAAGCGTTGAAGCTCAAAATGTGAACTTAAATATTTCTAACGACTCACGTTTAGAAATCGGAAGTAAAAAAGAAAAGGAATTTGAAAAATAATGTTAAATTACCTAAAATGTCAATACAAAAATTTTTATGGAGATTATAATGAATGGAGCAATTTTGGAACTCATTTAAAATTACAATTCACGAAAATTCAACGCTTTCAAAGATAGAAAAGTTTAACTATTTAAAATCTTATTTGGGAGGAAATGCTTTAAATTCTATCGATGGATTTTCGATTTCAGAATCCAATTATGATTCGGCTGTAGAAATTCTTACCAACAGATCTCACAAACCCATTTGATAATAAATACGCACATGTCAAACCTCTTGAATTTAAACGCTGTGCAAAGCTCGAGTGATGTAACAAAATTAAGAAAATTATATGACACAATAAATGTTCAAATTAGAAGTCTCTCCTCTCTCGATGTAAAGCCAGAATCTTATTCTAACATGTTAATTCCGGTTTTGATGAAAATCATTCCCAACGATATTGCTTTGGAGTTCCATCGTACTAACGGAGATAGTCCAACCTTTAGTTTAGACACTTTTCTTAAATTTTTAGAGACTGAAATAGAATCCCGTGAAAAAATCTCCTGTTTGTCGCTTTCTCAGAAATCAAAACCACAACTTCCGGAATCCAAGAACACGTATAACAAATATAATTCAAAGACTACGTGGAATTCTAATGTTAAAAGAAAAGACTTTAACAAATATTCAAAACAAAAACCGTCGGTCAGCACACACGAATTTATAGCTACATTACCAAATCACATGTGCATTTTTTGTTCTCACGAACTCTTATCAGAAAACTGTGGAAAGTTTACAGCAAATGAAAAAAGAGACATTTTAAAACAAAATAATAGATGTTTTTTGTGCACGTCTTTGAAACATAAAATTGCGTCTTGCCCTATCGACAAAAACAAAGGCTTGCAGGATTTGTGGGGAAAGCACTTTGAGGGGATTTGTTTTAAATCAAATGCGGCAGTCAAGAATTCGGAACCTGATAAATGTGAAGTTTCTTCTATTTCAGAAACTGAAACACAAGTTGAATCGCAAAATGGAAAAATTGTTTCTGCCGTTTCGCATGTTAACAATGTAATACTTTTGCAGACCTGCAATTATAAAAAATTAAAGAGGAAAAGAAAAAATGTTTGCCAGGCTCCTTCTTGATTCAGGATCCATGAGAAGTTTTGTCACTCGTGAATTAGCCAACAAATTAAATCTCAAGTAATTAGGAAAGAAAAATTAACTGTTTACACCTTTGGGAACACCACCCCTCTTCAAAAAAATTTATGATGTGGTTAAATTGAGTTCGTACATAGAAATTCTTCTGATTCTAGAATAGAAGTTGAATTATTGGTAACTGATCAAATATCAGGCTCAAACATTTTCGGCTCCTAAATTACAAAGAAATTAGACAAATTCATGTCAACTAAAGAATTTGATACTCGCAGATTCGCTCGATAGTGAGGAATCTATTGGAATTTTAATAGGAGCAGACTACTATTATGATATAGTTATGGGACACATTAAGCGTTTAAATAGAAATCTTGTCGCAGTTGAATCTATTTTTGGTTGGTGTTTACAAGGAAAGGAAAGTCACAATGAAGTCTCTCTATCATTCAATGTTGTTCTAGGGAAGATTTAATTTCTAAGCAAATAACAAAATTTTGGAGTCTAGAAAATTCAGACTTAATAGAGAGAAAGAAATTTTAGATTCAACTGAAAATGAAGTAATTAAGCATTTTGAATCCAATATAACATTCGAAAACTCTCTACAAAGTTAGATTGCCTTGGAAATGTGACACTTTAGATTTGAATGATAATTGGGCAATCGCAAAACAAAGGTTCGACTGTCTTAGGAAACGGTTTATAAGAAATCCAGACCTATTTTTCGAATACCAAAATGTAGTACAGGATTATTTAAATCAAAATATCATTGAACCAGTTACAGATGTTCTAGGTGAGAAAAAAACGTTACATTTTACTTTGCCACATAGAGAAGTAATACGCAAGGATCGAAACCACGAGCAAATTGTGTATCGTCTTTGATGCGTCATCGCATCCCCCAGGCTCGACTTCTCTAAATGACTGTCTTCATGTTGGACCTAATTTATACCCTGAGATATTCGACATCCTATTAAGGTTTAGATATAATCCTGTTGCATTTACTGCAGACATCAGACAGGCCTTTTTGCAAATTGTCATAGATGAAAGAGACCGAGATGTAACTAGATTTCTATTCTCTGATTTTCCCTTTGATGAAAACATCCCCCCTAATATATATAGATTTACTCAAGTGTTATTTGGGATAAACAGTAGCCCGTTTCTTTTAGCAGCAACTATTAGACACCACCTGAAAAAATATAGAGAGGTCTATCCTGCAACTGTGGAGCTTTTAGATGAGAATATTTATGTAGATGATGCAATAGGAAGTCAGCCGGCAGTCAGAGAAACTTTAACTACAACTCTAGAATCGATCAAAATTTTCAAAGAAGCTAGTATGCATTTGCATAAGTTTCGTACTAACTCAAAAGAATTAAATGACTTGTGGATAAGGGAAGGTGTTATTTCAGATGAAGATCCTGATTCCTTTGATAAAGAAAATCTCCATTTAAGGTGTTAGGTATGGTATGGGATAATTCCAACGATCTGTTGTATTTTGATGTTCGAAGCTTATTGTCATTTTTGTCTAAACCTATAGAAACGAAAAGATTTATCCTACAGGTGTTAGGTCGGATTTTCGACCCTCTAGGAATTTTCGGACCTTTCACTGTTAGAATAAAGTGCTTGATTCAAAAGATCTGGTCATCGCGTATAGATTGGGATGAACCACTACCAATAGATTTGACTTCCCAATGGAGAAGCTGGTGTGAGGAGATTCTCAAATGGCCAAATTATCTACCCCTCGTCATTACTTTTTCAAATTCTCAAACTTTGATGTCCAAAATATCGAGTTTCACTGTTTCTCAGACGCAAGCACGAAAGCATATGGTACAGTTGCCTACTTACGTTTCACAACAAGCAATAATGAAATTAAAACTGCCTTCGTTGTTCTAAAAACAGGGTAGCTCCACTAAAAACTCTCACTTTGCCAAGGTTGGAATTGATGGGAGCATTATTGTCAGCAAAGTTAAGTAACAATATTTTAAAATCGATAAAGTTAAAGTGCACTGTGCTTTTTTGGACAGACTGACAATCGTTTATTTTTGATAAGAAAACAACCCGAATCCTTCAAACCCTTTAGAAGAATCGTGTCGAGGAAATTCAAAAATTAACCTCACCTCAAAATTGGCATTATTGTCCTGGCGTAGACAATCCTGCAGATCTCGTATCTCGAGGAACGAAAATCTCTAGATTAACGGATGAACCCATTTGGACCCAAGGTCAAAGTGGCTTCAGCTCTCTCCTGATCTTTGGCCGAAATTAGATCATACAGATACAATTGACGAAGCCAAACTTGAATATCGAAAATATCCACTGATTTATATCAGCTTGAATGCACTATCGAAAATATTGATAACCTTTTGACGTTTCAAAATATAGTGATTTAGAGAAACTGTTGAGGGTCACCGCTTGGATAAAACGCTTTCGTTTCAAGATTGAGAAAGTGTAGCAGATTTGAGGGAACTCTAAAACAGAAGAACTATTAGAAGCTGAAAATTTCTGGATTCAGTCTGAACAAAAACATTTTTTGCCGAAGAATATAAATCCTTGGAAGAAAGTAGATCGATTGACAAGAATTCCCCTCTGTACAATTTTTGTCCATATATTGATGAAATGGGAATCATGAGATTAGGAGGAAGATTAGAATTTTCTGACTTTACCTAGATAATAAAAATCCAGTAATACTACCTAAAAATTCTAGATTGACCTATTTAGTTGTACGTAAACAAAACGAGAAGATAATGCATGAGGACTGCTGCAACTTTGGCTAAGGTTAGATCTCGTTTCTGGGTCCTGAAAGGTCGTCAGTTAGTCAAAAGACGATAAAAAGTTGTTTCATTTGCCAAAAATATTCAGCCAAACCTGCAAACCAGATGACAGCACCCTTACCTGAAGACAGAATCCTTGAATCACCCCCATTTTCTGTTTGTGGTGTTGATTTTGCTGGACCAGTTTACGTAAAGAATTCAAAGGATACTCAAAAATCATACATCGCATTATTCACATGTGCAGTAACCCGAGCCTTACATCTGGAACTAGTTTCAAATATGTCGACAGATCTACATTTTTTACTTGCATTTCGCAGATTTTTGAGTAGAAGAGGAAACTGTAAAATCATCTATTCTGATAACGCTAAAACCTTCAAGAAGGCTAAAAAAGAAGTTGAGAATTTTTCTAGAATTTTAGAAGATGATGTGTTTAAGAATTTTATTGCCAAAGAAAGAACTCAGTGGAAGTTTATCATTGAACGAGCCGCATGGTGGGGAGGCTTTTACGAAAGACTAGTGAGATCCGTCAAAAACTGTTTGAGGAAAGTTATAGGAAAAGCGTTGTTAACCTTCGAGGAAATGTCTACTCTACTCGTCGAAGTAGAAACTGTTCTTAATTCACGACCTTTGAGCTACGTTTATAATGAGAATGATGAGTCACAACCCTTGACTCCCCATGCATTTCTGAATTTTGGACAAAGTAATCCTAAGTACCTCTAACTTTCGCTGAAATTATCAATAGCGAAACAACAAGAAAGACTCTCTAAAAGAAAGCGCTATCAGGAATTGCTGTTAAAACAGTTGTGGAGTAAATGGAAACAGCAATATTTGTTAGACCAAAACTGCTCACTCTTTAAAAAATCTGATTTTCAGCCCAAACTAAAATTAGATGATGTTGTGCTGATTCAAGGAGATAACAAAAACAAACTGTTATGGAAACTAGGCAGAATTATTAAAGCCGTTCCTGGACGTGACGGTAAAGTCCGATCCTACGAATTAAAAACCGGAAATGAAACTTTGAAAAGAACTGTACAACATTTATATCCTCTTGAACTATATTGAACTCTAACATTTCACATATTTATATTTTTTATTTTATTTAAATACTGAATTGAATAATTTGAATTTGTTTAATAACTTACTTTCTTAATATTTGTATTTATTTTGATAATAATTCTTTTTAATTTGTTAAATGCTTTCCTATTTGATTTTTAGATAAAATTTTTATGTTTCTTGTATATTCTAGATATTGAAAAGTATTGTTGATATTGATGTACTTTAATTCAAGTATTTACCTTACTATTATTATCTTTTTTCTTGTATTGCATTTTTGAAAAATCTGATTGGCAGAAATTTTGCTTCTTAGAAATGTGAATTTTTTATTTATGAATTTATTTGAATAGATGAACTCCTGTCAGAGTTCAGGTGGGGAGTGTGTAACGGAATATTAATTAACTTTAATTGCCAACAGATGGCGCTATAAGCGCATGTTAGAATTTGTTTATTTTGTGATTGTTGAAAAAAGAATGTTTTCGTTTCTTAGAATTTGTTCGATTGTAATGTGTGCGTATTGGTTTGTTTGAAGGGATTAATATCCTATGATGTTTTATTCCATTCAATTTAGATTTATAGAGGCTTTCAGCCTATTCCTTTCATATAAATATTGTATAAACATTTATTAAAATATATAGAAAATTATTCGAGCTTTTGCACCTTTAGTTATTGAAGTTGTTCTCAATGCTTAGTTTCGATTTTTAGTTCTTAGTAGAAAAGAGTAAATTCTTTCAATGATGAAGAATTTACTAAATCGTTGTTAGAAAAAATCATCGACACCCGAAAAGAGTTAGAAGCAAATTAATTGGTTAGGAAAGAAAGAGAAGTGGAAGCAGAGAAGTTACGATTGGATAATGAGGCAAAAAAGCAGCAAATGGAATTTGAACTGGAGAAATTGCGAATAGAAGCAGGTCTAAGTGTGCCGAAAACAGAAAGATTAGCGCCGAATAATATACAGATGGAACTTACCAAGTCGATGCCTCGTTTCGATGCAAAGGAATGCGATATTCTGTGATATCTTTGATTGTTTGAAAGACAGGTCAAAAGGATAAAAATTGAAGAAAACGATATGGTTTCATATCTGTTACCTCCTATGCCGCCAGACATTGTGGAATTAATTGCCAGAATTCCAGAAGAAGAATTTGGAAATTATGAATACGTGAAAGAGGTGTTATTAAAGAAATTTAAAATGAATGCAGAAGGATTTTGGCAAAAATTAGTTCAGCACCAACGAAGTTCGGATAAGACATGGCGAGATTTTGTTTACGAAGTGACAAACTATTTTCAGGGTTGGATTGATGGACTTGAAATAACTGATTTTGAAGGACTTAAGAACCTTATAATCACCGACCAAGTTTAGAAAAGAGTTCCTATTGAAATAAGAGACCATTTCGTCGATCAATGGGGAAAGATAGTCAAACCATCACTTTTGGCTGACAAGCTTGATGAATATGAAAGTGTACGCAAATCATTTAAGAAGCAAACAGGTGCACTACCTAAATTTCCAACCCAAACTTATAACAAGTATCCATTACAACGGGATATCAGAAGATATGAGAATCATGGAACGCCTCGTACCGAAAACAAGTATGCGAGTTTAAAGTCCCAAGAAGAAATTTTTAAAACTCGTCCTAAGTATGTGTACTATTTTTGTGGTATGGACGGACACGTGAAGAAGTTTTGCCCAAAACTTTCAAAAAACAAAGCTGAACAAGATGTAAAGAAGTTCAACGTAAATAGAGCTGCAATGGAGATTTGTGAAGAAAAGGAGAAAGCAAAGCCATCAGAAACGGCCGTAGTTCCCAAAGTAATGTCTCACAAACGAAACATAATTGGTAAAAACTTGTGTAATTTAGAAAGAATCCAGATAAATGTTAATGGAAAACGAGCAACCACCCTGGTAGATTCAGGAACTGAAATCACCGTGGTTAGAAGTAATATGGTAGATTTCCCTACAAAGAACAAGCCATCAATTTATATTAAAGGAATTTTTGGACCTGCAGAGAAATGTCCTTTAGTGAACATACCAATGAGTTTATATATGGGAGGTACGGGTGACGTCGTGCATCAAGATGTCCTCTATGCAGTTGCTCCTTCCCTCGTAGAAGACGTTCTCTTGCCGCCAGAAATAAAAAATGTGCTAACGGGAACTATTGTTTCTGAATCAAAAATATCCGTAATAGACCATTCCAAAGTTGAATGTGAAGAATTTGATGATATACGCAAAAAACAAAAAAAAGAAGATATCCTTACTGACGAATTTACAATGAATGAAGCTTGTGTTGCAGAAGTGGAAAAATCTCCGGTGAAACGTACGAAAACTGAGGAATTTCTCCAAGAACAGGAAACTTGTAAAGATCTAGAGGAAGCTAGGAAAAATGCAAAGGAGGAAAAAGGAGGACAAATTTTTGTTCCATAAAGAAAAAATTCTGGGAGAAACAACAAACCAATTAGTTTTATCAAAATGCCGAAGAAAGGAAGTTTTAAAACTGGCTCATTGCTCTGTATTTGGTGGTCACATGGGAGCAAAGAAGACTACTATGAGAATAAGATATTCTTTTTATTGGACTGGTCTTTCAAAGGACGTTAAGAACTTTTGTGAAGCTTGCAAAGACTGCCAATTGACAAGGAAAATTAAAGTTAAAGATCGAGCTCCTATAACACCTGTGGCGAGACCCGAATTGCCATTTCAAGTGGTAAACGTTGATATGATAGGACCAATTGAGCCGCCTAGCTCAAAAGGTCATAAATATGTGTTGTGCCTGGTAGATCAGCACACAAGATGGGCTGAAGCTGTTCCATTGACAAGTCTTACAGCCAAAGCAACATGTGAAGCTCTGTTGTAAATATTCATGAGAACTGGAGTGCCTAATATCATTGCATCAGACAATGGGACTAATTTCAACTCTGAGCTGACTAAAGAGTTTGAAATGAAAATGGGATCAAGTCCAAGATTTTCTACACCCTTATATCCTCAATCCAATGGACTAGTGGAGCGTTTTAACCAAAATTTAAAACGAATGCTGCATCATGTCATTCTCGATGAACCTCGAACAGGGCATACCAAAATTCCTTTCATTCTTTGGGCTTACCGAGAAGTGCCAAATAGAAGTGCCACTGGTGTTGCCCCATTCCAGCTGCTGTATGGACGCAAACCTGAAGGTCCACTCTCAATTCTAAAGAATACATGGACTGGAGAGTTAGAAGATCTTCAACATGACACAACTCCAATTTCAGTATATATGGAAAATCTCAAAAGGAAATTGGAAGATGCTGCTTTGAGAGCCAAAATAACCTCTGAAATCGAACAAGATAAGATGGCGCATTATTACAACTTGAGATCTTGTTCAAAGACATTTAAACCAGGTGACAATGCTGTTGTCCTTCTTCCAGACTCTAAAAATAAGTTGTTAGCTCGCTGGCAAGGTCCAGGGACTATTACGAAAAAGAAAAATGAGCATTCATTTCTTGTTAAGATGCCGGATAACAGTTTTAAACATGTGCATCAAAACAAGATTAGAGAATTCATCGCTGAATCAAACACCGTCAATATTATCTTCGAAGGAGAAGAATTTGGGGATGTTCAAACCATGCCAACTAGTCATACTGAAAGGTTATTCCATGAAAAACTACATGACTTAAAGATGCCTTAGTTGACTGACAATCAACAAAATCAATTGATAAAGCTTCTTAGAATATTAACCAGTGAAGGTTGGTGAACATAGGATAGAACTTTTATCCAATGCCACCCGACACAAACCACATTCTTACAGTGCTCCGATGTCATATGGAGCAGAGGTAAGCCGGCAAGTACAAGAACTTCTTGATTCGAACCTGATCGAGCCATCCGAAACTGAGATAACTTATCCAATTGTGTGTGTAGCCAAGAAGGATGCTTCAATCAGAATGTGTGTGGACTATAGAGCTCTAAATGCAGTGACAATGGTTCCGAATTTCCCTATGAAAGATATGCAGGAAATGATATTTACTGCGGGTATGGCTCAATATTTAACATGTCTAGATTTACAAAAGGGGTATTATCAAATAAAAATGAATGAAAATTGTAAAGAGCTGACTGCTTTTTCCACTCACGATGGAGTATACCAGAGGAAAGTTATGCCTTTTAGGTTATCTGGCGCATCTGGTACGTTCCAGAAAGTTTTGAACCAGGTATTGAGGGATCACTCTCCCTATGCTCAAGCATATATTGATGATATAGTCGTTTATTCGAAAACTTGGGTTGAACATTTAACACATTTAAAAAATGTCCTTACAGTATTAGAAAATTATAAATTTTCTGCCAAACTTGAAAAATGTACCTTTGCAGCTAAAGAAATAAAATTTTTAGGTCATAAAATAGGAAGCGGTACACACGCGCCTGATAATGATAAAATTTTAGTTATAAAGAAATTAAAGCGACCAACGACCAAAAAGGAAGTTAAATCAGTGTTAGGATTAATGGGTTTTTATCGAAGTTACATACCATATTTCGCAGAATTAGCGTCGCCTTTAATGGAGTTAACTAAAGGGAAAAAGTCGAATGATGTTAACTGGGGAAAAAGAGAAGAGGGATCTTTTCAGCACTTAAAAAATCTGCTGTGTAAAGTAACTGCATTGTCGACTCCCGACTGCAGTAAACCTTTTCAGATACATTCGGATGCTTCTAACTATGCAATTGGTTGTTGTCTCACGCAAAGGGTTGCTAAGGATGATTATAAACCTATAGCCTTTGTTAGTAAAAAATTTAATGATACGCAGAAAAATTGGTCGACCATAGAAAAAGAAGCATATACGGTTTTGTTTGGTCTCAAAAAATTCGATATATGGCTACATGGTACAGTGGTCGAGATTATTACCGATCACAATCCTTTAAAATTTTTAATTGAGACCACTCCTAAGAGTCCCAAATTAACAAGGTGAGGATTAGCACTGAAAAGATGGAATTATAAAATAATTCATCAATCTGGTATTTTCCATCTTGAGGCAGATGCTCTATCCAGGCTAGAAATAAATGAATGAGTTTTTTTTTATGTTATCTCTTAATGTTTATTGTGTTTTCCAATTTTTATTTTTATATATTTGAAAGTGTGTAATATAAGTATGTAAGTTGAACGTGTTGTCCGTTTTTTTTATTTTTTGATCCCACTAATTATTGAGTATTTGGTAAGTTTTTTTTCTTTTGGTAAAAATCAACTCATGTGTGTGTGCATTATTTCTTAATCTCAGCTTGTATACGTAATTTACTAATGATTTTTTTTAATTTCTGTCTGGGTTATCCTGCAAGGAAATAATTCCATGATAAGACTTTATAAGTAAAACAAGCCTCTGGAGAAGCTAGTTTTACTCTTGGCGGCGGCGTGTGAGGGCGCGCCAGTCAGAGAGACAAGCGGAAGCGTGGGCGAGGAGGAGAAAGAAGAGAGAATTGGGACGAGAAGGGGAGCGAAACCCCTAGACTCTCGGAGAATGAGGAATATATGCTTTGAAAGACATATATATATATATATATATATCAATAATTTATGTTTTAGTATTGAATGTTTGTGTTTGTTAATATTAAATAAATGAGACATCAGAAATCTTGTTAATTTTCATGTTAACATCACCATAGAAGGTTGGAGCTCGGATACATGACTATGAATCACTCGGCGTCATGTTACAATAGTGCTATGGCATATAATTTAGCTATCTAAACTGAAATTATATTGAGACTTATTAACAAAGGTCTTCAAATTTTGGAATCAGAAAAATTGGTTTTATTGTATAAAAATGAAATATTATAAACTATCAATATTAGGTTTTGTGATTTAAATATTTTACAATAAAAATATATTTTTGGTTTACCTTAATGATATCATTTAAAAAGCTATTTTAAATGCGAAATTTCCCATAAAGTTAAAATTGTTTTTCATAGAAATTTTTCTGAAATTAAAAAATGAAATAAAATTTTCTATTTAATCTGTGGTAAATGAAATGTTTAAAAAGATATCATTGTGAAAAATCAGGTGAGTTCATCCTAAATTAGGAGTGTGAAGTCTTACCCAATTATTATTTTGCAATAAGTAGTTAAAGTTTGGTAAGTTAGTAATAGTAAGCGCAATGTTGTGATAAATTTCATTTGCATCCAAGTTGACTCGTCAAAAACTGCGCGGACGAACATAGACAGTGGTGTAATCGCCCGTAATCAATCCAGGGCTATTTTGTACTTGTGATCTTTCATTGCAACGGGTAATTGATATCGTGCTCCTGGTGGAAACAATTTATATCACTCTTGTTCGGACATAATTTGTAATCTGGAATTTTTCGTAAGTTAACTACAAATTTTTTCGTATTATGTAACGCGTATTATTATTGTTTTAATAACACAAAACTTGTATTTTCAAAATTTCTTTATTTATTTCCAGTTATTTTAAAATTATGACGACACAGAACGAAAATGAAAAAAAATACTAGCAGGAAAATAGATATTTTAATAATGATACGAAGAATTTATTTTATTGACAATAACGGAAAAGCATTAGGTCTTATTTGTAATTCTATGGTCAAAAATTATAAAGCTAACAATATACGTCGACAATATGAAATCAATCATCCTCAGTTTTCTAATCAGTATCCTCCGAATTCCAAATTAAGATCAGATAAACTTTCTTCTTTAAAATCCAGTTTAAATAAATAGCAATAAATTTTGATGACCCTTATAATGTGACTAAAGTTAGTTTTATTATTGCATGGAATACTGCTCGTGCAAAACACCAGTATGGAATGGGAGAGTTTATTAAAAAAACCTGGAAGATGTGCTTAAAGTTTTGGATCTAAATATGCAGCATTGCACAAAGTTGTTTCGCAAATTTCCTTCTCGAGACACACAACTGAACGACGCATAACTGGAATTAATCCAGCTCTTGAATATAATTTTAAAAAATGATTTATACTGCATTCAGCTTAGCCCTTAACGAATTAATAGATATCATAGATATTCCACAATTCGCAGATTTCATTCGTTTTGCTTCCCCTGACTTCGTTGTTAAAGAAGAATTATTAAATTTAATAACACCCGTGGTGTCAATATTAAAACTGCATTAGATTCCACTATGAAAACTTTTGTGATGCTCTTAATAAGCTTGAACGCATTGCAACTGATGTAGTTTCGGCAAAGCTGCGCAAAAAAATCGGTCTTATTGAGCTTTTAAGAGATGACTCTCAAATTCCACAATTTATACAGATTCACTGTATAATTCACCGAGAACATTTCGTTACAAAATATATAAAATATCCTGATGTTATGAAAACTGTGTTACGCATTGTAAATTACATTTGCACCAATGGAAAAAAAAATCTTCGACAATTCTAAAACTTCCTTGAAGAGTTAAAAGACTAAGAACTTTCAAATGACATTAATTTCTTCTACCTTGTTAGATGGTTATGTAGCTACAACACATTAAATCGATTTGTAGATTTGTTTGATCCGATAACTGCATTTCTAAAAAGAAAAGGAAATATCCTATTCAGAATTAGATGATAACCGGTAGTTACAAAACTTGATGTTTTTGACCGATGTCAGGGAACATTGCCAACTCTGAATTCACAATTACAGGGTTAATATATAGTATAATAATATCTGACCTCTCACAGTGTATATTTAGTTTTCAAACTAAATTACAATTTTTTTTTCAAAAGGACATTAAAAATAAAACATATTATCATTTTCCTCGAATAAAAAAAATTGTTCCAATATTAAATAAAGAACATTATCACAGAATGAAACTCATTTTTTGTTTCCTCTCCTAATTGTAAGTGGATTAAATTTTTTCCCTTCAGTTCCCTTCAGAATTAAGAACCACTGGCTCTACACTATCTTCAAAATTACGCAATTCCTCACTGGAAATGGAAAATTCAATGGGTACACCGTTTCCACAATAAAAACAGTGGCGTGTGCATGTGCAACTCCGGGAGTGACAACCCTTACCACATTCTTCTTGAATGCCCCACAAGAAAGAATCGAGCTTTGTAAAGACTTAAAAAACAGATGCCCCCCCCCCCCCCGATTTTGGTGGACCTAGTAAAGAATTTTGTATTTTTTTAAAAATTAATCCTTGCTGTTATCTAACTCCTTTTTTTATTTTTATATCTATTTTTGTCTTTCTGATTTCTATTATTATTATAATTTTTTTTTCATTTCATGATTTATTTGGATTTGTTATGCAGTACATTTGGTATACTTTCGAGCCCTGTGTGGTATTCCTTGGTGCACAGGGAGATATTTTTGTTTCCCTAAATAAAAAAATATTAAAGAAGAAAAACTCAACGAGTATACAGAAAGCAAGAAGGAATATTGACGGAATTCCGAAATAGATTTCAAGACTTGAAATAATTTAAATCATCTCTTGTTTTCTTCTGAATCCATTCGAAATTAACACAATTTAAGGCGTGTCTTTCATTTCCAATATCATTATGATCTAAATAGCATCTGAACAATTAAAAGAAACAGAGATGCGAGAAGATCAAGCTCTACAATTAAAATATAAAGTCAACGCCGATTTCTGAATATTATCGAAATTTGTACCAGGATCCAAGTATCCTGAATTAAAAAAGGCTGCAACTCGAATTAGTTCAATATTCGGGAAAAAATACTTATGTGAATCCTTTTATCCACTTTAAAATTCGTGAAATACAAACATCGGTCACCGTTAATTTACCAGCATCTCAAAGAATTAATGAGAAGTGCTGTCACCAGTTATTCACCAAATTTTAAAGAATTATCAAGAGAAATAAAATAAATGTGTTCAATTTTTAACAGTTAAATTTAATACACATATTTTGTATTTTAATTCATATGTTTTCAATAAATATGATTTCTGTAAAAAAATTTTTTAATACCTATTTTGCATGCCTTTTAAATACGTATTTAATTGTGGTTTGCGAAAATTTTCAAATTTTGAAGAATGGCTCAGACTGTCAAGGAACTTGACCACCCCTGGTATAAACTGTAAATAATGATAAATGCGCGATTAAATTAGATTATGTCAAAATTGAAGGAGTGGAATCTTTTGATGAAAGGTGGAAATCTTGAAATTAGTAAATGACGATAGTGATTGTTTTACACTGTGAATATACGTGAGTTAAGATGTATTACGTTGATTAAGAGGGAAATTAATGACATTCCTGGAAGTAAATTAGTTTATAAGTCCTCCCACACCCAAGAAAAAAATGAAATGAAGCTGAGAACTCAAATTAAAAAAGAATGAAAAGATAAATGGAATAATATCAAAATAGATCGCCTTATGCTAGTCCAGTATTGTTAGTTCATAAAGAACTAAAAGGATAGACTTATTGTAGATTACAGAAAATTAAATAATCAGACTATTAAATACTGCTTACCCACAACACCTTATTAGAATGTCTTGGTGAATGTAATATTTTTCCAATATTAGATTTGGCTCATAGTTACCTTCAAATACCAGTATCAAAGGAAACTAAGTTAAAACCGATTTTAATAACTCAGATGAAATTGGTCAGTTTAAACGTATAATTTTTAATTTGGCTAACTTCACCTTCAGAATTTCAAAGATTAATGCATCAAGTGTATTAGGACTATTGCTAAATAAGTTTTATGTTATTTAGTTGATATTTTAATATCAACTAAGAATTGAACTGATATAATGGAACGAATAGAAGATATATTTTTTAGGAAACTTAGATATATACTAATTTAGCTTAAGGTGTCAACCTGTGAATTTGGAAAATGGAAGTAGATTTTTCGGCATTTCTTGCTAATGGATATGGAATAAAACCAGTGATGAGAAAAGGTAGTGCAATAAAAGAATTTCCAGCTTTTAACAACATTCATGGCATTCGTAAATTTTTAACTTGTTATTTTCAGAGATTTATTGAAAAATGTAGTGAAAAATAAAACATTTATCACGATTTTTTCAAAATAAAAAAAATAGTTTAAGAGGGAAGAGAAAAGTATGAAAAGTCATTACGAATACTTAAAAATAACTTTACAGAGCAAGTTGTGTTGGCTCACTATGATCCTCAAGCTAAAACGAAATAACATTGCTATACATGTTTTATTGACTTAGTTGGTATGCTTCCGCAATAGGGATCAGACAATAAATGGTGGTTGGTTTATTGAACCAAGGAAAAAAAATGAAAATAAAAAGAAACATATTATTCAAGAAATCTCGAATTAATGGCCATTACCAGGATTCTCGAAAGGTTAAGATTATTTTTAAGCATAAAATTCACAAAACAGTGATAGATTGTCAAGTATTGATGCACATGAATTCTAAGAAGACAATCAATCCTCAGATTGATGAATGGTATGATTTAATTAAGAATTAGATTTTTATTGGGAACACACAGAGTAAGAATAAAAATGACTCCGTAGAAGCCATGAACAGAACTCCAATTCGGGAATCAGAAGAACATTGACATCCTTCATTGAAGATAAACTAGAAATTTCACTGAACTTCAGTAAAGATGAGCAAATGTTGATAATAGAAACTAATAAGAAACATTTCTCTCTAACACCAAAGAATATGATAAAGAATTCTATTGATAGAATTGAAAGTAAAATAAAGGAAGGTTGTATTAGTTTTTCCATACCTAAAACACTACAGAGGCATGTTGTTGCGCTCCAAAATCAAAAATAAGTATTTTTAACAAATACTTTTAAAGTTCTTATTTATGGGGTTTACATCTGCCCCATGCTGGAGATACATTGTTCTAATAATAAAAGTATTTTAAAATATGATTCAATAAGAAAAATAAATAATTTCGGCGACAAACACAAAAGCATAAGTTTATTGCAATATTTCTAGAATTCTACTTCACTACAAGAAAAACAGAAAACATGAAGTGACAAACAGCGCCGCTTAGAAGTCAGGCGCAGTTCTTTTCCCTTTCTAACACACGTTTCGAAAATATTTGAATGTTCAAAGAACAAAATTTCGACAGGAAAACAATATTATATAATAATTAAATCAAACTGAAACAAGACAAAGACCTTTTGCAATTATATATATTGATAATTTAGGATCTATTGTTAAGAATTCTAGAAGTAACCCGAAACTTTTTTGTCATGAAAGATACTTACACAAAATTTATACAATTGACTTTTAATTTGTACATTAGCATCATATATGCTAAAATATCTGAAAAAGTTTGTAAAAATTTGTATGATTTGCTTGAGAAAATAATCACACATAAAGGAACATGCAATAATTTTAAAAATGGATTTCATCATGGATTTCACCTATTAAAAATGGATTTCATCATACACTCAATTGTACGTTACGATCATTTGCAAATGACATGGTGGAAAATATTAATAAAACAATATTGAGTTGTATGGAAGATCAAAATCTGAATGATTGGGGTACTAAAATATATCAAGTTGAGAGAAACTTGAATAATTTTGTAAGTAATTCATCGACAAAGACAACATTCGAAATGAGCGGGTGAATGATGAAATTTTGAGAAAGTTAACTGATATGAAAGTTCAGATTTTTGGAAAGATTCATCTGTGTGCTGGAAGAATTTAGAAAAATAATTGAAGAAAAAGTCAGCGAAAAATGTAGCAATATCATAATAAGAAGTGATGTTGAGCTATGACAATTAAACGAGAAGAGATTGTTGAAATAAGAAGAGGTTCGCCATATACAGGTCAACACACGAAGACAGAACACAAAAATTGTAGACACTCCTTATTATTGCCGAAATTTGCTGAATGACATTCATCATGCTCAGTTGTCAAGAAAAAAAAGAGGCAACAACAGCTGATGTTAGTCAACTGAAATTATAGATAAATGGATAGGATTCGAATGAAGACAGTGATATCTGTAGCAAACAGTGATGAGAATAACTATTCTCTGCACAATGCTAGATGAAATTTACACTCCACGAAGGAATAAAGGTGAATGAATGTGAAAAATATGAGTTGTATATTATTATTGCAATACTTATCTTGTGTAATTTAAAAAGGATCGACTATATAACATAAATATTATGATAGTTTGATTTAATTTGCTATTGATTGTGTGCTATATATTATCATACTGCTTAGTTTAATTTTATTATTAATATTGGAGAATTTGTATTAGAGCCTAAGAATAAATTTTAAATTACCAATTGAGGATAATTGTAAATCCCTTTTCCTCGAATGTAAGAAATGTAAAATCACCTCCAGAATAGGAGTCAAATAAGGTATGCAGCCAGAGGAGAATTGAGAATAAATCCTCCTCACCAACTATTAATGCATTGAAGAGAAGTGAGTTCTAAATGCAGTTCTATAAAAAAAACTACGTTATCCCTAGCAGCAGCAGAAACTCATTTGTAATGGTGAACAAACACCATTACTGGCTAAACAGTCAAGGAAAACTAAAAAATCCTACACGTGATCAACTATTTTGGCATCAGGTTTGGTTGGTAATAAATATTTGGAGCTTCACTTTCAATGACAACCTGACAAATCCCATTTATTTTAATTGACATACGATATTTGGAACTGCTTAAGGGCTTATAAACTGATCTTTCGAGCAAACAACTGTTACTGCAGCAATGAAATGTTTGATACCGACATAACACGATCAGAATACCCATTAAATATACAATATTTTGCCGAAATATTCGAGGGGACATAATCGACAGTAGAAGTTGAGTTGAATGGTTAACACTCTCATAAAACCTAAACCAATGGAATATTTTCCTGTGGGGGTACCTCATAAAGCGAATGTGGGTGAGAATTTTCTGCAACAGCCAGAAAATTCTTATTCATTCGCTATTTCATTTCTAGCGTATGCATTGTGAATGAAGAATAGGAAGATCTTCAACGATCCAATAAAAATACTGAAAGGCGATTTTGTTGCAGTTTAAATAAAATTGGTTTTTTTCTTTTTGAACATTAAATAGTAGTCAATTTATTTTCTTTAATGACATTTTGAGAAATATTTCTAAAGTAACAATTTTTCATTCAATCTTTTTATTGCTTGTTTAGTTGTTTTATTGCACTGGCAATTACAATTCAATGAAATATGTTATATATTATTATATATTATACTTTATATTATTATACTGTGTGATAGAAAATATAGATAGCTCTTGGCGCTTTAAATTTCTCTGTACTGCTCAGACACTTATTTTAAATAAAAGTTTCTGACTTTAGGGAATGAAATGTTATTGCTGCATTCAGGAAGTTCAGTAAAAATGACTGTCTCCTCTGTTATTAGTGACACAGGAATGCTGATATCTTTCACGACACCGAACTAAAATATTCGGTCATATAAATTCTATGTCACTTGAAAGAATTTCTATCAACAAGTTTAAAATAGCAAGCAGATACTAAAATCATGATAAGTCGCGATTCTACCATGATGGAATTTCGAATATTTGTTGAATTTTCTTTTTCATTCAAAGCCCAAAAGGCGTTTATAATAATAGCTAATATTCTATATGATTTCTAGATGAGGGAACCTAAGGTTTAAAATATTCCTTTTTATAAATAATTTTAATAGTCATATATTTGCTTTGTGTGCAACCTGTGGAAATCTATTAATTAAAAAACTTTCAAAAAGGGACATCTTTTTGCCGATCCCTGGTATAGTTTCAGCGAATTTGGAGCATTGAGCAGGTGTCACATGGTCAAGACTGTCTTCATAGAACAATAGCTCCTCAGTCTATGATTTCTGATTGTTTCATAAGTCGTAGCGGTATTTATATATCAATACTATAATGGAAAATTCTAATTTGGTACGTATCTGTATTAGGCATTCCTAGGTAGAAGATTAACAATCTGGATTGGGACATAGTTGGGCAGTGTGAGTAGCACATATCTGTACACATACAGGTTTCTGATAGGTTTATGTAACAGAACAAAGTCCTGGACTCCATTGTAAAAGTATATGCTTCAATCATTATCTTGAATTCGTTTTAATAGACAATAATACAAATCCCCACAAAATTGTTGTCTTTGACGATAATATAGAGAATGAAATGTTGAACCTATGGAATGGTCAGGGAACTGACCACTATTGTTGGGATACATTTATCCGTGCAACGTATACATACTTCTCCCCACCAGTCATACTTCTAGAATTAGAAATTGATTGGAGGAAGGATGATTATTTGGTTCTGAATTTGCTGATTCACATAACCAAAATCAAAAGCTGAGAATTTTGTATAGAGAATCGAGATGTTAACATTAACTATTAATGTTATATTTCTTTTTTGTACTTTAACTTCTTTTGTAAATGAATATAGTAAATTGCAATATAATTTCTCTAATTCTGAAGCTCTGAAGATTAAACTCTGAAGCTTTTAAGAGATTATATGTTGCCGCTTGTACATGCATCAAAAACGTAAATTTATTTTAATACTTACTTATTTGTGTTTCGAATACAAAGAGATTGTTATTTAAAGGTATTATTTGCTTATTCAATTTTTTTATTACAATACTAATATAGTTAGTTTATTATTTATTTGATAAATAAGACAGATTTAAAATTTTCTTTTTTCACAATTTTTCTCAAAATTATAAATTATTAAATTTATGGCAATCACCAGCGAAATAGTCTCAATTTTTGTAAATCTAATGAAATTTACGGTACATTACTTTAATAATAATAATAATAGATTTATTTTTAAATAGTATTTCACTTAAATAATTTCAATATTTTCGTTAGAATTCGAGATGGAGTTTAGTTAAGATAAGACTGGTTTTATATAAGACATTATAACATAGTTTTATATAAGACTTAAATAAATTGAATAATTCTTTGTAATTTTTTCAATTAATATTTAAAGTACATTATTTGCTATACGAGGGTTAATCTGAAATTTTTGAGATCCGCGCAGAGGAGAATTTACAAAATAAAAACAACGGTTTAATTAAAAAAATACAAAATATTTTAACACAGAAGACGATTTTTTACTGACTTACTTCAACTTGTTTAGCGTTGAATAAATTTTAAACAGAAGAGAAAATGGAGTTGACGCGAGAACATTTTCGCGCTTATTTTCTACGATTTTAAAGCAGGATTAAATCAAGAAGAATGCGTTCAACGGTTGCAATTAGCATTTGGTGATGAATCTCCAGCTCGTGTTACTGTATTCAGATGGTTTAGAGAATTTAGAAGAGGTCGCAATTTTCTTCAGGATGAAGAACACACAGAAAAGCTGCCGTCGGCAGTAATCCCGGATAATGTATCTGCCATACGAAAAATATTAATGGATGAAAATCGCTGTACCTATAAAATGATACAGAACGAACGTAACATTGGATCCGCGGCCATACACAACATCATTCATGAAGAGTTACATAAGAAAAAAGTTGTTTGCCCTTGGGTTCCCCATAATCTAACTGAGCACCAAAAAGAAGAGCGCGTCAGAATCAGTAAAGAAACTCTTAAATTGCTAAATGATGGTGGCCACCGCATCATTTCTAAAATTGTAACAGGTGATGAAACGTTCATACCGTTTTTTGACGTTCCAACACGTCAAGAAAGCAAAGTATGGGTCAATGAAGATGATCTCACGCCGACAACGTTGAAAAAACAAGGCGCACTGAAAAAGTGATGTATGCCGTTTTCTTCAGAAGTACGGGATTGGTCAAAGCCATCAAGTTGGAAGGACAGAAAACAGTAACAGCAAACTGGTATACCACTAAATGTCTTTCAGAAATTCTACAAGAACTGAATGTTAGGGGACTAATGCTTCACAATGACAATGCATCTTCACATACAGCCGGATTAACAGTTGAGTTTGTTTAAAAAAAAATAAATAATAATAATAATAATAAAGTGATCGAACATCCTCCGTATTCACCTGATCTAGCTATGTGCGACTTTTGGTTATTCTTTAATCTAAAAAAAACTTACGTGGACGTCGTTTTCATTCAGAAGAAAAGATTGATGTGGCTATAAATGCATTTTTTTCATCTATTCCAAGAAATGAATGGCTTGAGGCAATAAATCTGAGGAACATTCGTCTACAAAAGTGCATTGATGATGGAAGAGACTTTGAACGCACCTAAAATTTTGTAAGTATAACTTTAAAATCCTAGATGCATCTCAAAAATTTCAGAGTGACCCTCGTATAAACAAAATCCTTAAACTCACCTAACATTTTTCTTTTTCCCTTTTAAACTTCGAGACAATTCATTTTTGTTACGAAAATTAAAAAATTTGGTAATTGTGAGTTAATATTAGAAATTTTTTTACATTCCTGTTATTCTAATTATAGTCATTAATTAGCTCTTCGTTATCAGTAGAAACTAGTAATAAATGTAACTTTGCAAAACTTACAATGAGATATAAAAGAGAAGTCTTTTGCATAATTTATCCTGACTATTTAATACGTAGATCTAAATAATCTAAATTTGTATGCTTTTGTTTTAAGATTTTTATCAAATTCATTGACGTAGTAAATTATGATTCTTAATTCTAATTGTATTTATACAAATATCATAAATGTGTTTGTTTTTAGATTTTGAATTCACGAACATATTTAAAAATGTTTCATAGTTGTAAATGAAACAACTTGGGATACAAGGAGAGAACTCCTTTAATTTTATTTATGTACGAGTATATGTGTGTGTGTGAAGATTGTTTCTTATTTAATGATATTTTCTTATTTACTGATGATAATTAAAAGATAATGAATAAGAAACATCTTTAATGTATACGTTTAATCAAATATGTTCAGTGAATAATTTTTTAATAAAGGCAGTTTGTTTATGAAGTAAATTTTAAATAAATCATTAATAAATTTTAAGAAGCAGAAAACTCTTTTGTTTTCATTTTAACTATTTTAGTAGAATCTATAAATATCTAATTCGAATTCTTCTTCAGCACGACAGGCCGGGGTGGGCCAAGGCTTTCTTCAGAACAATCCTCCATTGTGTTCTCTGGGAGGCGACAGTTCACCAATTTGTCACTTTCAGCATTTTAAAGTCACTACACAATCAGTCCATCTAAGTTTGGGCCGACCCCTAGATCTGTTTGCAATGGGCCTATAATTAAAAATTCTAGCAATCGCAGACGAGGGCTCCATTCGACAGATATGACCTGCGAATTCCAAGCAACATATTTTAACATAATTGACGATGTCAGCTTCCTTAAAAAGTCTGTAGAGCTCGAAACTGTATCTGTGTCTCCAAATTCCATTCTCATTTACAGCACCAAAAATCTTTCTTAGGATTTTTCGTTCAAATATTATAATTTGATTTGACTGAGTCTTTATTACAGTCCAGGTTTCGTATCTATAAGTGAGAACAGGTCTTATGATGGTTTTGTATAGATTGATTTTTGCAGATCTTTTGATTAGTTACGATTTTAAGAAAGCTCCCAGCTCATATAAGCAGCGATTAGCAGCAAGAATTCTTCTCTTTACTTCTGAACTTGTCATTATGAGAATTAACGCTTGAACATAGATATGTAAAATTGTCAACCAGTTCAACTTTAAGATTGTCAACTTAAAAGGCCCCAGGGCTCACAGATGATTTCGCCACTGGCATATACTTGGTTTTGTCTGCATTAATGTTAAGTTGCATTTTTTCTGCAGATGTCTTGAGCGAGCTGAAAGCCTATATTAAAGAGCTTTTTGTTCTTGCGATTATGACTAAATCGTCGGTATAAGACAGGATTTGAACAGATTTAGTGAAAATAGTGGCCCTTGTGCTAATGCCAGGCTCGCGAATGATCCACTTGCAAGTCAAGTTAAACAGAAGACACGCAAGGGCATCGTCTTTCCTCTCTCCATCTTCAATTCTAAGGTAGTCTGTGAGACTACCTGACATCTTTATGCAAGAAAGCGTATGAGTCAGAGTCGATTTGATAAGCGGCACATATTTACTTGGCATACTTAGCTCTTGAAGAGCTACAAGTAAGAATTCACGATCAACACTGTCATAGGTTGATTTGAAATCAATAAATAAATAGTGAAGATCAATATTGAACTTCCAAACCTATTCCAGTGTTTGACGTAGATTAAAGATTTTTTTGGAGGTGGACATACCTTTCTGAACCCGCACTGATATTCTCATACTACACTATCAACTCACGGAGAAATTCTGTTGAAGAGGGTTATCGAAAAAATTTTATAGATGCAGTTCAGAAGGGTAATACCTCGGTAGTTATCACAGTTTGTAGAATATCCCTTTTTGTGGATTGGACAGATGATGCCAAAGATCCAATCAGAGGGTACAACTACATCGTTCCAGACAGAGAGAATAAATTTACGAATTTGTTCCATTAGTAGTCTTCCTTCATGCAAGAGTAGTAGTCTTCCTTTATCTGGGATTCTATCAGGACCAGACGCCTTGTTTAGTTTTAACATCTTAACAGCCAGTTCAACTTCATCACAAACAGGTAGAGGTACCTCAGTGTCTTGATGGTTTTGTTGGTGCACAATAGCTGCATTGACAGAATGGGAGGTGTTAAGGTCAGAAAAATAATATACTCATCTCTGACATATTTCAGTGGGGTCACTGAGAATTTCACCATTGCGATTTCTCCACATTGTGACTCTAAATTTGAAGTCCTTTTGACTATTGTTAAATATCTTATAGAAAGCCCTCTTTTGTTGATACTTTTTAGCTCAGCATCCATGACGAGATCATCAAAAAATAGTCGCTTTTTCACTTTGTAAGTCCTCTTTTTATTTCTCATGGCGGTTTGTAGTCTTCTGATGAATCGTTTCTTGTGCGTACCACGGTAAACTTTATATGTATTATATGTAATTTGAATTATTTCAAAGTTTTACAAAATGAAATAGTACTTGAGAAAAAACATTTTTATTTAAAATCATATGTTAAAACAAAATATTTTTATTTTAACGCATGAGACATATATTCAAATTATTATGGGCTCTTGTTTAACACACTATTTAATTATTAAAATTTGATTGACAATCTTTCATTTTTGTGATGCATTATGGCAGTTTTCAATTGACTATAATTATAAAAGTTGCTTCAAAATATACAATACTATATAAATACACTATAAATAAATATCATCATCGATTGCACACAAAGTTTCAAATTTGTTACAATCCACAGTTTGTTCAAATTCAGGTTTAATAGAATTTTCCCCCCTCTTATGAGTAGAAACCTTTTTCCTCCGAAGCACTGATTGATCTATTTTTATCAAACAGTCAGGATGGATATTCATAAATATTTTACTTTTCAGCTTGTGAAATAATTTAATTAAAATACTCGTTCTCCCTAGCAGTTCTGATACAAATAATTCCGGAAAAGGGCGGGATAGCATTTCTTTAGTTAAATTATAAATCAATGTACCGCAGAGAGTTTCGTGGAGTTTCATACGTTTAAAAGGGCAAGAAAAAAGTAGATTCAAATAGGAGAAAGATAATATACAGGTTTGAAGTTGACTATAACTGTGTACAATATGAAGAATAAGAGGATTCCCGTGATTTAAAGTTGGCTTCTGTAGGTATTTTTTTAAATTTTTTGCTGCAAATTGAGCATCAGACAGTGAAATATCGTCGATTAATGAACAAATATTGTCACTATCAACATTGTCTTTTCTTTTATTAGCTGACCCGCAGAAATTTATTTTCTGTAACACATTAAAATATATTAAAGATAAAATTAAAGAGTACACAAATTCTTCTGTAGGACCAGGCTTGCTGTTAGAAAGCCAGTAATTAATAGCTCCGATCAACAGTTTCAATTCATCAGGAATGGTTGAGAAAACATTTTCATCGCAACATATCACCTTCATGAGTAAGTCCCGCCGATAATTCTCATCTATACTGTATAATTCATGCAACTGTGGCAATCTGTGACTATTCTGCAGCTCGAAAATAGGCTCAACGGTAACACACTGTACACTTCCACTGCGGCGATCATATTCTTTAATATTCCGCAAACAATATTTTGAGTGGTACTCGGGATTTGAGGACAGATGATGTAAAAGAATCCCATAAAGCACTTGGCGAACAGGGCGTGAGCATAAAAAACTACTGTCATCACAGATATTCTCAACTTGAGCAGGCAAAAATACTCTATGCAAATTGATAACATTCAAGAAAAAAGAAGGAAGATGACCTTGATGAAAAGCGATAACAAATTCGATAGGTAAGGGTGATCCACATGGTGAAATAAGTTTCGAAGTTAAAAGTAGCTCATTTTTACATAAATCAACATCACCATTTAAAATATTAATTAAATTGCAGGCTTCTGTCTCATAGCCATGAACAGATTGTTCAATAATCAACTTCACACGTTCTCTTCGGTCTTTCTTAAGGCGGCATAATACTTGACTTATACCTTCGTTTATATTGTAATCTTTCAACCATGATAGGATGCCGATAATTTTCCGTTGTCTCAGATTGATTTTCAGGCCCTTATATTTTGTCTTTGGAAGCTGAATGTTTGAAAAAAAAGTTTCGAAGTCTTTAGTATTAACAAAATCATTTCCAACCAAAGTTCCAAATAAAGGAAGAACGTGCCGATCAATACCAGGAAAATAAGAAAGAAATTTATCAATATAATAAATGGAGCATTTCAAATATTTAATCTGAGTACCGTCATCTGTGGTCTCCTCGTAGACAGATGTGTCGACAGACGAAAGTCTTATAAAACCTCCAGTAATGTCAAAAATATAAAAATCACTATCGTCACTTAGAACAGGGCACTTGTAATGATTTGCGAGAGCAGTGACTTGTTCATCAGCTTCGAAATCACACTGCGCAAAAGAAATGGCCATATCTTCAAGAACATGCTTAAAAACTTCAATAGCATTTATTGGAAGAACATTTCCGGCGCAATCGCCGTATCTGGCAATATGTTGGGTAAGTGTTAATCTTGTCTTGTTTCGTTGAAGAACAGTTTTAAACTTGCGATCGGATTTGTCATAGCCTCCATCAAAGACAACAAGCGGTTTAATGTCACATGCAATGTAGGATAATAAATATTTTCGAACAGCTGATGCATATCTGAAAAAAAGAGAAAAATAATGAGTAACATCTGAAGTAATAATTTTGCTTAAAATATTCATATGATATAAAGTAATAGCGAGTGTATAAGCACTATGCTCTATAAGATAAAAATATTTTAAATGCCCAAAACTACACATGCAGGGTGAAATATAATTTTTTGGAATGAATTTCAAAATGACAGCAGTGATAGATATTTAACTTTGCTTTTCAACACTAATGTAATGTATTATCTGTGTAATGTTATGTGTTAATTTGCATTTAAATATGATTATTGAAACAAAAGCTTTGCGTAGGAGATAAAATACAGCAATTTATCAAATTTTTTTTGTGTAGTTACCATTATTGACCACGTAATTTCGGCATTATTTAATTGTAAAAAATGATGTAAAATTAAAAATATGTTGTTATATTTCGACTAAAACGAAGTTTTTCCACTTAAAGTTTTAGTAATGAAGTCTAAATCAAATTTTGTAGAATTATTCTGTTACTTTTCATTCGGATATTTATTATTTATATCATATTTATTTCTAGCTGAGACGTTTAATCCTAATATTTTTATAAAGTTTTAGAAATTTTCGTATACCTTATTTGCCTTTTTATATCAGATCAACATTTTTCTTTAAATACCCAGACAATTTGTGATCGAGCCTTAGGTAAAAAAGATTTATAAATGAAATTTACTATCAGCAACAATTTTTAACAATTCATATAGTCCAAAATATCCATTGAACTCATCAGTGAACACAGAAAAGCATCAAACGAGGACAATTCAATATTACATAATGATACCCTCTTAACATTATTCAGAACAGAGAAACTTATTTGATCAAAGGAACCAACAGAACTTTTCATCACAACTCAAAAAATGGAACCAACAGTTTCACCTCCCGCACGACACACGCAAAAAACACGTTCTCGATATAAATCATATCACTTTCCAAAATAATCCTTACACAAATTGACTATCTAACCCCGGCACCAGCACGAGATACAACTCTCAGTGGTAGTCTATCAAGTTAAGTGGCGGTAGGCTGGTTGATAGGATATCGCTCATTATCGAAAGATAGTGAACTCGAATCAATGGAAGATCAGTCGTGTTCACTAAAAACACGATAATAAGTCGTAGTCGTAATGTCTTCCAATGGTATCATTCACGCTAGAGGTAATAAACTAGGATAATACTTGACATGTCACCTATGGGGGTGACAGATTCAGGGATCTTCTGCTAGATCCTTATTCTAAATTACGAAAATTTTCCTCCAGAAGATTCCATCTGATCGGTAGAGTCCAGCTCTGGGCTAGGTATAGGGAACTATATAGATGCATAAACAATTAAATTATAAATATTTAATACACGAATAAATACATTTAAATGATGCATAATTGATAAAGTTCTGAATCTGTGTATTTTTCTCAAATAATAATACTTGTATTAACCTGCGCATTAAAGAAATTCTACTATGCGGGAATGCTCAATCACATAAGTTGATTAGTTTGGCACCTTACTTACATGTTTGCCGATCTCACTATACTGAAGATTATCTTCAACTACTTGGACAGAAATCAACTCCAAACTGTGCACAGAATTAAGAATGTCTTTTCAGGATTGCACATTTTATTCAAATAAAAACAACCACAAATACAAAATGGAAGAAAAGCTTTTGATAAGTGCATCTCTCGAGAATGGATCGAAATGTCTGACGATATGAAGGAGTTCCTGTGTTGTGAGCAAACATTTCTAATTTAAAGTTTTTAACTATAACTCTCTTATTTTCTAAAAAACAATTAATTTTATTAAAAATTCAAGAAAAAATTCATTATATCTATCAGTTAATAGCAACACTGTGGTAGAGGCAACAGTAATAACTTGCTCAAAAATTTTCTTTTTGATCTTTCTTTTTAATTACATTAGTTCAACAGAGTTATTCTTTTCTTACACTATTTATAAAATATAAGACTGGAAAAAGCTTTCCTTTAAATTATGTTTATTGCAACCTGTATGCTTAAAGCACACTACTAGTAATATGAAATTAAGAAAATTATTTTTAAGATTGGTTTTTTTTTTTTAAGCTTCACAAGTAAGAAAATAAACTAATTAAATATGTAGCAGGAAAAAAGTTAAAAATTAAATTGCATATGATGGCACATTTATTTAAGGAAAGCAAAATATCAAAAGTTAAAACATAAGCCTTAAGCTTAAAACTGTTTCAAGGTATCAAGGCATTTGGTCATTTCTACCAACAGAATTAAGTATAAATAGTGGAAATAGCAACATAATTAATCATAAAGGAACGAACTATAATTTTTTTTATAGTGGGCTATATTCACAGGATATAAAGGAGGAAACATGGAAAATTTCGGAGCACTCACCTTGATACACGACATGTAAAAAGTACGAATGCATGCATAAACCATTGAGCAAGAGTCCTTGCTCTCTGAAGAATACGAACCTACCAGTTTGATACAGTAACAAAAAACAAAAACAAGAAGGTTAGAAAGTTGACTAGTTTCAGTTGTGCTATTTGAAATGGTTGATCGCCCTCTCTGATAACCTACTTCTGTTTTTATTATATTAATTCATAAATGAAAATCTGCTTCTCTACAAGGTTTGATTTCAACAGCACTTGAACTATTAAAGAGGAATGTTGTGTTTCTGTCCTCTTCATAAACATTTATTGTGGTGAGTCCAGGGCAGTTTTCCACGTTTCCTCCCTTGCATTACATTGATATGGCAAGAGACTTTCTAATAAAATGCAATAACGTGTGAAAAATAGTAAAAAGTCTTTCATAGACATCAATTCTAGGGTTGTCTGTTATATGGTGTTAAATGTAATATCTTTTGTTCACCATTATGACACAACTTGATCAGGCTAACTATGGGATAGTAGTAGGATTACATTCCTCAGAGGGAAAGTCATTCGTTACATTCAAGCTGCTGTTAAAAAACAGGAGATGGACATTGCAATTCTGCATACTGTCATGGTTGTGACTATAAAAATTATTTTCGTTTTATCCTTTGTGACAAATGAACATGATTCATTGTCCTTACCTACATTAAACCTTGAATATAGTACTTTTTGATGAATAAAATTTTAAATTGATATTAACATTGCATCAGGAACTAAGTTGTACATTCTCAAACAAGTGATGTTGTTTTAATGTATGAAAATAATTCACATACTTGGAGAATTTCTCTTGTCAGATTTACTAGATACTTTAAAGAATTATAGGTTTGGGCTTTATACACATCATTTTTTAACGTATTTAAATGGAATGTGTTTTTTTATTACATGGTTATATTTTTCCTTAATGCAGGGCTATTTCGATTGGGACCTACGAATTAGTAAAATTCACTGAAATGAGAAAGGATAGTCTTTATAAATTCAATATTTCTTCCAAGAAAACATTTTCTCAGTATTTGTTGTTGTTTCTTATCCTGTCTGGTTAGTCATCAGGCTAAATCAGATCCATGAACTAATAAAAAGTCCAAAACAAAAACCACTTTGAAACAAGTCCTTTTTCAAGTCCTAAGCAAAAAAAAAAAAAAAAATATATATATATATATATATATATATATATATATGATCAGGGATAAAATGTGTGATATTGCATTTCCTACACAGGGGGACGATCTTGTTTCCTTGATCAATTCTACGTCATTTCAGCTGCCCAAGATATCAGACTCATAAGTGAGTCTTGATAAAGATGTTTGCAGTACATGACTACCTTTGAAAGAAACAGCATCATATAGTTGCTTGCCACCATACCAGTTGAATTGGGTAGAACACCAAAATGAAGCAATGGTAGATTTGATTTTTGGAAAGATCTTCAAAAACTTAGGGTAATAGATTTAAAGCCATTAAACTTCGAATCCAGCAAAAAGTAGATTATCGTCTACAAGTTTGCAAAAAGTATCATTTATTATAAATTTCATTTCAATTAATATACTAATAGTAATGTGAAATATTAAGTTTCCGCTAGAAATCAACACTCATATTAAGAGGTGAAGATTAGTTCTGTTTACATAAAATTAGTATATATAACAAAAGATATGACTCGATTTCCCGGAAAACAAAGTATATTAATTTATTTAAGTGAAGTTTTATAAAGTACTATAGGTTCTTATAAACTTCAAATAAAAGTTTTATTGTTATTGCTACTTAGATGACACTTGGACCAGCCAAGTTCGCTATGCCATTGGCTATGCGAATTTAAGTCAGTAGGATGCGCCTTTCTTTTAACCAGAGCACCACGAAGGTGAAAAGTACGACTTTGTTCAAAGACTCCTCTGATAGATGAGACCACCAGAGGATCCACTCCCTCAATTTTGACTTAGATATGAAGGGGAGAAAAATTTTTAAAGACCATTACACCTACAGTGATTGCTCAACGGCTGACCGCAGGACTTACGATTCCAAAGATTTAACGAGCACGCATATCGCATGTACTCAGGGGGGGGGGGTATTTGGAGGCATTGGGAATCGAACTCTGCCCTTCCGGATAGAAGGCTAATGGCTTAACCACTAGGCTACAATGGCACTTAAATAAAAGTTCTGCATTCATAATTTAAATATCTTCTGAATTATATAATTTAAAATGTATTTAATATTATATAATTCAGAAGATATTTCATATAAAGAGTAGACAATACTAAAAACACTCTTATTTTTAAATTAGAGTAAACAATCTTTATAAAAAATAAATGAATTAATAGTAAAAAATATTGAAAAATTGTAAACATAAAAACTAAAAATTAATAATAAAATCCAAGAAACATGTAGTAAACACAAATTAATTTATTTAATTAATGATTACAAAGTAATTTAATATATATAAGAAATGGGGAAATAAGGAAAATATATAGTTTAAGAAAAATATGTTGCCTATAAATTTGATTTTTCTTTTTGCTGAGATTAGGAGGAAAGTGAGAAATTTATGAGGTAGGTTGAAATGTAAAATTTCATGAAATTGACAAAATTAGTACTTTAAAGTATTTTACAAGCGTGTCATATATATATATATATATATATATATATATATATATATATATATAGATATATATATATATATATATATATATATATATATATATATACTTTCATTTATTCATTCAATCAAACAACATAAAATTACATAATAATTCTTTCATTTAAAAGAATATTTTTTGTATTTTATAATTGTCACCATGCCTTTAAGCAAATTTCAAGAAGGTTTTATATTGTATAGAACATTACATAACTAAAAAATACGAATTATATTTTGCATGTTCCATTGTTTAAAATATTTTTTTCCTTAGTAAGAAAGTATATGCAATATGTCTAGTTTTTCAAAAATTAATAAAATTCAATTATTTTTAAGTCAGAATATCATTTTAATTTCATGCATATCGTGATAATTTGGCTTGGTTTTTATAATTAATGAATTCACTGAATCTAAATAAAAATCTTTTTTATAAGTTTTTAAAAATTTTATATTTATATTCTTTGTGTTTGAAAAAAATACATGAATATTTTACAAATCCTTATGAAATATATATGTATAAAAATACAATATGGGCCATGGTTGGCAAGTGGTTAGGCATCATGCTTCCATCTGGAAGAGCTGTGTTCAATTTTCAATGCTGCCAAAGACCCACTGAGTATATGTGTTAGACATGGTTATTAAATCTGTGGAAGTGAAAGTCCTGTGGATGGTCGCTGAGCAGTTATCATGTGTATAATGGTCAGAGAAAATTTCCTCCTCCTTCAGATCAAAGTCAAAACTGTGGGAGTGGATCCTCTGGTGGCTCCATCTATCAGAAAAGTCTTAGAGCAAAGTTATACTTTCACCTTCGTGGTGCTCTAGTTAAATGAAAGATGCTCCCTTCAGCCTTAATTTTGCATAGCCATCAGTTAATGAGCTTGGATTATCCAAGAGTCTTAAGTAACAAAAACAACATATATGCACACATACTGAAATATAAACATATAATTTAAATCTTCTGTTAAGATACATTAAAAAATAATTATAGGAAAAATACATGATGTCCTGGCTACTTATTCAGTATTTTAAACTAACATAGCTGATTTCAGTTAAGTAATACAGTATAAAATATTTTTTTATTTAAGCATGTTTCATTGTTCAAAAAAAATATCATAAAAATGATGCTATTCTCATTGTTGACATGTTTTCAATATAAGTATTCTTAAATGTGGAAAAATTATGTGTGTGACCAAAATACAACGAAAGAATAATTGCATTCTAGAATAGTAATTTCACAAAATATTAAATACAAGTTAATTCAATTATTTTATTATGAATTATATTTTAAAATGTGCTATATAACTTGAAAAATCAAATGTTTTCCATTAATCAGAAAAATATCTTGAATTGCATTATTTGAATTAAAATTATATTGATTCAAAGAAAATTAGATTGATACCAAACTGATAGAAGTAGAATTTTAGCTACTATAAATATATGCATTTCTTGTTGCACTAACATACTTCCCTATATCTAGTCCTACACTAGGCCCTACCAGTTAGTGGAAGCAACTAGTTGTGTGAGAATCTTCATAATTTAGAAGCAGGAATAAGAGAGAAGACTCCCTAACACATGGTACACTATTTCTAGTGCATCATTTCACTTAGAGGACATTGAGACCATGGTCTATTTAACATGCCTCAGTTGCCTTTATACAGATGACCAATTTTCTTCCTTATTGACGGCCATTGGACATTAATTGCTTGTGATTGGTAAGAGGTTTTATAACTGATTTTGAACAATCCATTGCATACCATTCTTTCACAAGCACTAGTTGTTTATTTCTGGATAAGGCACTATTTACCCATATTTCTATGATAAAAGTACAATTTTTTAAATTAGTTTCCAAAAATCATTTTCCTCTTTCATAAAACTACATAACATTTTGATTTAAATTAGTAAAATTAACATAAAAGTCATACAGCAACATTATACATTAGTAAGATTTTACATTAACGTACCTGTTATAATCACCTCCATACACACAATCAACTTTATTTCTAAAATATAAAAGATGGATGAGATTATTTCCATCCATTATAACTGTCGTATTACACATTTTGAAGGATTGAGAGAGATTTGGATTATTATCGAAAAAGGTACTCAAACCTCTGACTCCCATGATATATGATAAAAGCACAATTATATAGAAATTTAGAATATAACTAATTAAATTTTGAGATTCTTTGATTCAAAAGAATAGTTTTCAGGTATAGAAATTCGGATAATGTTTTATTAAATATTTTCAAAAACCACTTAAGTAACATTTATAAGTTACTATATAAAACAATTCAAAACAAAAACAATAAACTTTACATTCATACACATGGTCAAGAAGTCACATAAGCTTTATGCAGACACCATTTACCATGCGTTTCTTAACAGCCAACCCTATAATTTTGGATTGAATTCAAATCGTTGGGAAAAGTTGAAGGCCTGCATAAGACAGATAGTTTTAGTCTTAAGCTTTGTTTGCAATGTTTGTTCTATATAAAATAAAATCCTTTTACTGAAAGGAAAAATACTTACATAAATTATATTTTCAGCCATCAAAACCTTTTTAAATTTATAAGGTTTTATGTTTGGCAAAAAAATTTTCAATTTTAGCATTTAATGTAAAGAAATTTGGCAATAGCTAGATTTGTTTTTGAATGATCAAATTTCTGGAATTGCGTCATTTGTTTCTTTTTTTCTTTCCCGAGAGAATGATCTGCGCATGCGTTTCATATGTTGCGATGAAATGAATTTTTGTTCTTTGGTTCTATTTTCAAATTCATTAGAAACATAATCCATTTTGATTGAAATTGTTAATAATTGTTAGTCGTTGAATTTTATATTTATTTTTTGTTTTTGTGATTCGTATAATTGTATTTTAGAAAAAAAAAAAATAAATATCGTATTCCTTTTAAAGTGCCCTTTAAGATTGATTTATGTCTTGTTTCATAAGCGGATTAAAAAGAATGTCAGTTTTTAACTGTAATAGACAGGTTTTAATAAGCTATTCAGAATTTTTTTAACTTTTTTTGCGTTGCAGTAGTTATTTTTTACAGGTATTTATCTTCATAAATGCATTATAAAATTAAATAACTTTTGTGAATGAATTTATTTTACTTTTGTTATAATTATAAGTATGTCATTTTAAATGTACTACATTAATTTCTCTATTTTTCCCTTTTATCATATATTTTATTTAAAATATTTTGTTATGTGATTTTCTGTATGAATATTAATTAATATTAATAAATTGTTTACGAGAATTTCTCAATAGATAATCATTAAATTCAGGTTAGAAAACGTGCCATTGTATTTAGTATAAAAAAAGTTAAGATTTTTTCCTTTATTTATTCATTTCGCTTTATTGTTATATCTTTTTTCTTAAACTAGTATTTACTTTTCTATTAAAATCGTAGCATGTTTAAGTGTTAAGACAGAAATGTTCTTACATGATTAGTAATTTTTATTACATTATGTTGCACATATGTACTTTCAAATTTGGATAATTGATGTTCATAGGTGAAATTTGCGGAATCTGCAATTTTTTCTTACCTGGTATATATATTTTAAAGTCTGTCTATGAATAAATTTTTATTTAATATTTATATTGCATATATTTTTGAATTATGACAATATCTGTTGAAATTATTTTATATATTTCAATGATCATTCCTGTGCAAAGTTATGTGTAGTTTTATTTTGGTGTTTGAAATCCATTGACACATTTTTTTACAGATTGAGAAAAATTATTTATATATTTATTTTGTTTTGATATAAATATTATTTAAATATTTAATTTCCAAATGGTGTTGTAGTTTTGTATACTTTAATAATATGAATTTAATTTTAATTATTATAAAACATCTTTATAATTCATTGACAATAGTCTGAAAATGCTTATAAGGATTTTCAAAAATTATGGAAAATATTTTTGGACAAATGAAAAATAATTTTTTTGTGTTATATTTTTTGATTAAAATTAGTCACATGATTCTTATGTAATAATATATAGATCTAAATAAAATGAATAATATAAATTTTTATAAATGGATCTCTTGCAAGGTATTCGTTGTCCTTGAAAAAGTATTAAACATCTTTCTTTATGTTATTTTTATAATGTTTTTCACTTTAAAAATAAGTGTATAATTCAAAAAAAAAAAAAAATGATCATTAGCAACAATTTTCTTTTGTCTAAAAAAATTATAAAGTGATAAATTTGGAAAATTATCAATTGTTACAACATATTTTTTTTTAAATATTTCATATTTACAGACTAAATAAGTGCTCAGTAATTGTTTAACAAGCAAAAATGTTTTCAAACTTATTTGATATTTTATATTTATTTATATTGTCGCTTAACCTTATTTAAGAATTTATCTTTTAAAATATGAAAATAGAACCTTATTTTTATAAATAATTTTAAACAATTTTCTTGCCATATGGTTAGTACTCTTGTCTTTGGTTCAACTGTTCATGTGTTCAAATCACATCTTGGGTTTGGATGCTTGTAGTTGTTCAGAATTCACTTTAAACATAGGTTCTAATCTAATTAGCCCTCATGTGTATAAAATTGATTATTGAGCAAAAAGTAAACCAACTAGCTAAGAAATTTTTCTATTTTAACATGAATGTTCCAATAAATATTTAATTGTTTGCTACAAATTTAAGTATCTATAAACTTCTTAAATTGAGTTATATAGAATTTGTTTATTTCATATATATATATATATATATATATATATATATATATATATATATATATATATATATATATATATAACAAACTGTCTTATAAATTTATTCCCATAAAATGTGAGTTTTTATAATGCGCCAAAACATTTTGACTAGTTAGTTGGTTATTCTACTGTTTATTGTACTGTATAACCTTTTTGCTCCATTGTATGAATTCACAATTTATGGGGATGTGTAATATGAGAATCCCACTTTATATGTGTTCTTATTTGTATGTAATATTGTAATAAAACTTGTTTTATTTCAAAGGTTAAAAAATGGCTGTAACAATTTTACATTTTAATGATTGCTACAATGTAGAGAGTCAAAATTATGAACCTGTTGGTGGAGCATCAAGATTTTGTACTGCTTTAAAAAGCATGGGCTCATTAGATCCTCTAATTTTATTCAGTGGGGATATTTTTGCACCATCTATTAGTGAGTACAAAAATATTTAATTAATGACGTTTAATTATTGTTAAGATTGCCAAATAATACTGTAATATTAATTTTTTTTTCTGTATAAATTTAGTGAGTACTTTTACAAAAGGGGAGCAAATGATACCAGTATTGAATTCTTTTGGTGTTCATTGTGCAGTTTTTGGAAATCATGATTTTGGTATTTATTTAGTGATTTTTATAAAAATTAATATTTTTTTATTTATTGTATTGTTTATAAATATTATTATAGTTGAAATTGAAGTATTAACCTGTTAGTTTATCGAATTGAAATAATACTTCTCTTAAGAATTGCTTAGAAAATGAGAATAGTTTTTGCTGTTTATGAGATATTTTTTTCTATAATTTATTCATACAAAGTATTAATACTTAAAAAATTTTATTAATTAGTAATGAACAGAAAACCTTAGGTTTGTATTAAATTTCATTAAGTTGTTGAAATAGACTCTACTGAGATAAGATAAATAATTGTTTTCATATTATAATTTATTTTTAATTAGTTAATTTTTCCCATAAAACTGGAAGATTATAATTTGTTATTTGCAGCAGTATTCTACTTTGATTTAAGTTGTTAATTGAAGAATCTTTTTAAATCTCATAAGCATGTATTTCACAAGTGATTTGCTCTCTTAGTCATCCTTTTCATGACTTTGCATAAAGTCATATAAACAATTTTATATTGAATTAATAAGATTTTTTCAATAAGGTATTATCAAAGACCATTTGTATTTCTTTAATAATTATAGTGCTTGGCTATGAGTAAGCATTTATTTTATAACTGAATTTAGGGCTAGCTGATCCAAAAGATTATGTTTTGTACTATGTGAGATGTAAATATACAATTTGAGTCTTAGTAGACATCTGCATGAGATTTTTTTAAGAAGTTATAAATGGAAGTAAATGCTGTTTCAATGTCTTTTATGGCAGGTTTGAATTTCATCTCATTTAGTGGAAGGTTTTACATATTTCCTTGTTAAAAATATTTTCTTCCTCAGCCATCAGACTTTGTCATCCAATTAAACAAAGAATGTGGCTGTTTCTTTACATTTTGCCAACAGTATTTGTCTTGCAGATTCCATTTTTTATTACTGAATACTACTTATCCATTTTCCTGGTGCAACATGTAATTTATATTGAATTTATTCTTCTTAAAATGGAAGATTAATTAAAATGTGATCTAGTTTATTAAACCTAATATCTTGGTATGTTATACTGTTATGAATTTTGTTTTATATTTTTAATTAGAAATTTTGTTAATGGAGGTATCTTTTTTATCATCACTTTTGCCATTCATTGATCTGTTTTCCAAAATTGTTACACATAGTTACTTGTAATATGGTTTATGTATTAAATGATTATTAGTAACAAATATTTATATTTAAATAGATTAAAATTTCAGAGATTGTGAGAATGTATTTATTGTTTAATATCATGTAATAGTTGGTTATCCATATTAGGATAATCCACAATTTTTTGTATTATTTTCTTTCACACTTTGTATTATCATCAGTATTTTAATTATATTATTTAGAAATTTAATTATTGCTTTTAAATTGTTCCAAAAATATGATTTTATCTAATCAATTCAAATTTTTTCAAATCTAAATAATTAAATTTTCATGACAGTTGTATTTGACAGAAAAATTTGAAAGAGCTCATTTTTAAGTCAAACTTTGTAGCTAATATTATACAACTGTGTAGGCAATTATTTTTCTTTTTATCCATATTCTAAATATATCTCCTTTCACATAGAAATGCATATGTTATTTATCTTGTGTTTAAATGTTAATGGGGCACATTAGAATATATTTCAACAAATTAAAATGGTGAGAAATTTTTGAAAAGTTTTTTGTGCATATATTTCACAATTAAAAAATTATTTAGTAATTCTATTGTATAAAATGATTTCAGAAAAAAATTTATTTAATTTTTTTCTGCTATATATCAAGATATTATTTTATTATTTCTAAAATGAAAAATGACTTTTTTAGACTTTGGTGTTGATATCTTAATGGATTTTGCTAAGCGCTCTACATTCCCATGGTTAATTAGTAATGTCATTGATAATGAAACAGGAAAGCCTTTGGCTAATGGATTAATTACTCACATATTAGAAAGTAAAGGAAAAAAGGTATAAATTAATTTTATTTTTTGTATTTCATGTCTAACGTTATATAATACTTTAAATATATTAAAAATTATTAAATTTTATTATTTTACATTTAAAGTTTGGCATTATTGGTCTTGTGGAAGAAGAATGGTTGGCAACTTTATCTACTATTGAAGCTGATGAAGTGACATATTTTGATTTTGTAACTGAAGGGAGAAAGTTAGCTAAACAATTGCGAGAAAAAGTAATTATGATTGAAATTGATTTTTGTTTGCATGTCATATTTTTATTAAAGTAAATATGTTGACTGTACTGGAAATTTAGATGATTTTCTGTTAATACGTAAAAGGAATGATAGGTTTAAGAATTTATACTATTTCATGAAAATAATTATCACATTAATAATTGAAAGTAATTTTCAAATATATGTTGAATTCAATTTAAATAGGGGTGAAATATCCAAATTTTAACCTTCTAGATATTACAAAAGTTTAAGCTGTAGTAAGTACTTGTGTTGGGAAATCAAAATTTAACTTATACAAGAAAAGTTTAAATATATCTTAATATTAATAATGAATTAAAAAGAAAAAAACCAAAATTCTACTTTTTATTTGAGAATTAGATAAAAGTGAAATCAGAAATTAGTGGAAAATCAGTATGATACTAATGAATTTATTCAATAAGTTATTAAATAAATAAATAAAAAAGAATTTAAATTTTTGAGAAGCCTAATTTTTTTCCTGGAATCTATTAATAAAAAGTATTTCCTAACATATAAAAATCACTAAAGTATTTATTTGTTTTAAAGTGATAAATACATTTTTTGTAAAAATGATTTGTTTTTTCACAATTGCTGAAAAATGTTTTTGAAGAACAAAATATCATTATTACTTTCAGATTTTTGTTTGATAAGGCTGTTGAAAATATTAAACTCCTTTGAACCTCAAATTATCCTTTTTAAATGTTTCTTGTATTGAATGTTTATTATTTGGTAATTTATACTAGATTGATATTGTAAGTTTTAGTTTGCTTAGCTTATGTTTAAATCCTACATTTCTTTTAGTATCGTAATAAAATACAACATAAATTATTTAAAAATAAGATATCAGATAAAACAGTTTAAACATGGCTTTAATGAAGTCATTTCATCACTTTTACATTTAATACTTGTACATTCAGCACTTCTACATTTAATATTTGTCATGTGAAATGTACCAAATGTAGATTACTTAGTTGAGAAGTTTTTAAATTCTTCCTTTGTTTAAATAAGTTGAAAGATTTTCACAAAATCATTGGTCTTTGAAAAAAATATAAATAAATAAATAAAAGCAAAAAGGAGCTTTATTGTGTCAAAAGAAATTTTTTATTAGAATTGTTTTATGCAAAATGATGCGAGATAATGAAGTAGTTTATATTGTACTATCAACAGAGTTGCCAAAAATAACCATAAAGCTCAAATTTAGTTATTATTTTACTTTACCAGAGTAACATCATAAGAAATTAGTGTCTCTGAAATGCTTTTCAGGAATAAAATTGCTGACAAATTGGTAACAAATGCTTTTACTTGCCAGAACTTCTTGTGAACTATTAGATTCAAATTTAATAGAGTATGTTAAATTTTATTCTAATAGTTCACATTAGCTAATGCATTAAAAAAATAAAATCGCTAAGAATACTTTGACATCATAGAAGTTAGTGTATTGAATAATGCTTATTCATTGATTTTTTTATGAAATGTGTATCTATTAAGAATGTAATTTTCATTAGTTTTTTTTAATTTCGTTTTTCTTGTGATTTGTTTTGAATTTTCTCGACATGTCAGCATCCAATTTTGTTGCATTTAGCTAATTTCATATCATGAAATCGCTGGATTTTTTTCTATTTTGGGATTTTGTATATTATAGAATAATGAAAATAAAAAATTATTTTTTGCATTTTCTAATTTAGAAAATGATGAATATAGCAATTTATTCACATTCATTTACATTTTGTTAATTTATATCCACTGTTGTTGTTGTCATGTGACAAGTGCAAAGAGAAGGCGGAAAAAGAAATAAAGAAAAGGTAAAAAAACAAGTATGGTAAAAAACAATGTAACCAAAGGCATGGAGCACTGCTCTGGCCACATCTCCAGCTTTTTTGGTATAGAGGGTGTCATGGCAGCAGTTGGGGTTGACGCTGAAGAGTGTCGGGGCAACAGATGCAATTGAAGAGATGCCTCAGATCTAGTGGAACTCCTGTGCAGTGCCTGCATTCTGTGTATGTTCTAGATCCATCGGGCATGATTTTTATGCCACTCATATATTATTTCACTTTCTGGAAATTAGACTTTGAAAATTTAATAAATAGATTTCCTCTTTTTTATAGTTACTATAAAAAACTAAGTAATATTTCAAAACGATTGCATTATTTTCAAAAGTTAAGACACACCTTAAGACATTTGGGATAGTTAGAAATATTGTTATAGGCAAGCATGAATATTTTAATGCTATAATTCTAGAAATTTCAGATAAAATACTGCTTGAAATTTTATCATTCAAAAACACTTATAATTAGAAATATTTAACGTATACAAATTTTATACTTACATTATTCACGATATAATGTGCATAATTTATATTAAAGTCATTTTCCAAAACATAACTGTCATAACATAATCCATAAAGGATTTTTTGGTTATTTAATTAAGTATATCTTGGGGCTTAAAACTTTAAATTTCTTAGATTATTCAAATTATTTCAATTTTTTAATAACTTGTAAATTTGTTGAAAAACTAACAGAATTGTATTTGTGAGTTATGTTTTTTAAGAACTCTTAAAACTTTAAGATTATTAGAGATTCATTTTATAGCATTTTTTCTAGTTATATAAGATTTTTTGTTTTAGATTTTAATACTTATTAATGATGTTGAAGTTTTAAATACAGAGTTAATGACTACAATCTGTTTGATAAATTCAATAAAATAGAGAATTCACATTATTAATTTATCATAGTCAAGATATTAATTAAGGAAACTTAATAAAAAAATCAAATTTTGGGAAAAGCTTAACTAAAAGGAAATTTGTAAATTCTTTTAAAAATATTATTTATTTGGAGATGCCTGAATAAATAACCCCCAAAAAATAATTTGGACAAAAAGAAGCAAATTTATTTATTTCCTAATAATATAATAGTTGATGTTGCTTCCTTATCATAGTTTTTATAGTTTGAGCTATGTTTATTACTAATTTTTCATAAATATCTAATATTATTTCTCTAATTTCTTATTCAATATTAGAAACAATTTATTTGATATTTTATATCTTAAAATTTTAGTTAGCAATTGGTTTTGTATGTAATTGCAAAGATATTCTTTTAAATCAGGTATTTTAGATAAATTTAATTAAAATCCTTTGCTGTTATTTATTGAAAATTTATTGAAAATTTTTACTGAATACTTTTCCATTGTATTAGAATGTATGAAGGATTTTATTTAAAGCATTGTTTTGCCTTATAATAAGCATAATATTTATTAATTTTTGAATTATATCAAACTAATCATTCATGAAATCCAGTTACAATAATCTATTGATAAATAATGTAATTAATAATATGATTGGGAGACAAATGGAATTCTGTTTTAATTTTTTGTAAACAGTGTCATTCGATTTCATTTGCAGAACATCAATAAATGTGTATTTATTTCTCAAATACTTTGCTTTTATTTACCCTCTAAGGTCTCATAACTTTTTTTTATTTAATTGTTTTAATCTCTTTAACTTACATTTTCATTGATTGCTGTTAAAAACTATTAATTTTTTCTGTTTAAAATTATTTCAAAATCTCAGGAGTAGAAAGATCTAATTTTTGAAATGTTTACTTATTCTTAATATCATTCTTTCCATTATCTCTTTATTTTTTACTTTTTTATGTTGCTTACCTAGAGACTTCAATTATTAAATAATCATTAGTAATTAGTTTGCATAGAAAAATTTTCAAATTTATTATAATATTGAGAATAATATAATGTTAAACTATGTAAAATATTAAAACCAATCTTTTTTTATGATGATTAGAAACTAAACATTTATTTGAACATGTTAAATTTGAATTATGTTTTGCAAAAATAATTTGAATTATTAGTAATTTTTTTAATATACAGTTATATATCAATTCAGCAATCATTTTTTAAATAACTTTTCTAGCACAATAAAATAAAACATATTTTGTATTTATTTTTAATTTTGATTGTTATTTTAGATACCTTTGTTGTTATTCTTTAAATCTCAAATCAAGAAATTGCTGGTTAATAACTATGAAATCTTTTTCATTAAATGCATTCAAATATAAAACTTTTTTACAAAATTATTTATTTGGTATTGTTATTTTACTATTTTTAAAATATAAATTCTGTTTAATTGATATCATTTTAGAGTTCTTAAGCATAATTTTAAAGCTAATTTCTAGGCTATTTTAATTTTTCCTAGGATGGTGTAGATTATGTGATTGCTTTGACACACATGAGGACTCCCAATGATATTCGTTTAGCAGAAAATGTAGAAGAAATAGATCTGATATTGGGAGGTCATGATCATGTATATGAAATCAGAGAGGTATTGTTTTATCTAATTTATGTTATGACTTCTATGTATTATTATTTTCTCCTGCCATTTAAAATGACCTTTCTGATAGTGGAAAATACCAAATAATTAGATATGCTAAATAATATATGTTAAATAATGAGATTGAATTAAAATTCACATCAGTTATAACTGATGAAATGTTTGCAGTAATGAAGTTTAGAATAAATTTAAGTAATTTTTGCAAATTTTTAGTTTCTGTGTTTATGTATCTAGTTAAAAAAGGAATTTTTTATTAAATACTCCTTCTAATTCATTTTATTTACATTGCTTAAATATCAATATTTATTGATTTCAGGATATTGTGGAATATCGAAACTTGTCTATGAAAGTCAAGAAGCAGACATAATAGACTGTTTTAATGCTACATGTTTTAATTTAAATATTCTAGTGCTAACACATTTAATGCTTAATCATAGCATTTTAACTTAATCAAATTTTAAAATGGTAAATATAAAAAGAATAATAGCAAAACAAAAGAATAAAAGATTTCATAAAATTTATGTCTTAAGAGTTCTTTTATTCTGAATTTTAAAAATTTAAAGAAGTTAATTTTTTGACAAATTATTAATTAAATTCTAATGTATTCAAATAACACTTTAGAAAACCTGAAATTGAGTAAAAAAAAAATTTATGCGCATATGTGCTTTTATGAAAGCCAGGCATTGGGTTTTCTCAGATTATCTCACAAATTATTCAAGACTATTTTTTCCCACTTTTTTCATGTTAAGAATTTTAAGATGTTAAAAATGTGAATTAGCAATAAAAAACTGTTTGTAGTACAAATTATGGTTTAAGAAAATTTTTTTTCTTATTCTAACAGGAAATTTAATATTATTGTTTAAGATTCAGAAATATTATTTCTATGATTTTTACTATTCCCTTTACAAAATAATAATATTGTACATTAAAACAAAAGTAAGAAACAATTAATGATAAAATCATTTTAAATTTTTGAATCTTTCATTAAAATTTAAAACAAAAAAGTATCTTTATTAGTAATTATAACATCAGTTGAAAAATATCCGTGACAATAAAAAGTTTTCAAGAGATGAAACATGTGAGAATTCACTAATTTAATTCAATGAAGTATTGTCTGAAGAGCATAACATAAGAATGTTATAAAACTTGCAAAAAATATATTATAAGTATTTAAATGTAGGAGGCGATTATGTAGAGAAGTAAAGGATGCATCATGTTTGTAGAGGAATTGTTCCCCCCCCCCACATATATCACTTAGAATATTTTTACAACAAAGTGACTATTACTTTCTAATTGATCCTTGTATATTTGTATTAAAATGGCTGTTTCATTTGTGCGATCATTAAAACTAATCTTTCTTATTTTTTCAAACTTTGTCTCACTGATTTTCTAATTTGCACTCATTAAATTAATTTTATTTTTTACTATACCATGTGATATGATAAGTTATTTTTTATTTTAAATGTTATTTATATTTATTTAATTTTAAAATCTTGTTAACAATCATTAATTTTTCAAACATTTTTGGTATAATTATTATTGAAAATAACAAATTTTGCATTATAGTTAAAAAAATTGTTTAACAGCGTTGGTATTAAACTATTTATAAATACAAAGGTCATTCATTAGTTAATGCTGCAAAATGTGCCATGAAATAAAATAGAAATAATTTGTAAACTTTTATATCAATATCTAAGAATGATAAAGAAATTTTTAAAATGAATTATGATTTTATAAAAATTAATATCATTATAAGTACTCTTTTTTTACAAAGAACATTAAAAAATATTTGTATATTGATTTGTTTATGTAATATCTTCCTGTTGTAAGCAATAAAAAGTAGTGTGTATGAGTTCAGGCTATAGATTTTATTTAAATAAAACCTTTTTAGGAAAAACAAAAGTTGAAATTAATATTTAATACAGTTTTATTAGAATTCATGATAATATTTTATGTAAATTTATGAAAGATGAAATTAATAGATTTGCCATATGTTTATTATTTCCAATGTTTGATAAATCTATTAATTCAATCCAATATTCATTATTTCTAATGATTGCTTCCTTAAACTATTCATTACTATAATGCATTTTACACTACATCATTCATCCTTTTATTAAAGTTCTTTTTTTTTCAAATATTAATAGTCAGTTCAACTAATGCCTTCAAACATATTTAAAATAAAACATTTAAACTATTAAGGATTGTACAAAATTGTTAACAATGAATTAATGTTGAAAATTGTAATACTATATTTTAAAGTGAAATTAGTATTATTTATTGGAAGTTAATAAAAAAAAAATTCGTATTCTCTGATATTTTATTCATTATAATATTTTATCTTATTTGAATAAAAGTTGGTATTTATTTTGCTATTTATAGAAGATGAGATTTAATTTGAGTTTATACAAAGTTGTGAGCTTTGTATAAACTTAAAAAAAATGGGAAACTGGTAATGTTTTTATTGTCAAATTATATTAGTAATTTTAAGAAATAATTTTTTTAATAATAAAAACTACTTTTACTATTTTTATAATATACTTTGTTAGTATAATAAATAATATTAATAATCAATTGATGTTGATAGTGAAACGAAGCTTTCTTTAATTAAATGTATCGTGTATCAATAATTTTTGCTTAACATATTGAAAAGTTTAGATTGCTTAATTTATTTCTTTAGCCATGATTTATAAATCTAGGATTAAATTTTTTGAAAATATTATCTATATTAGTTTATAGAAATTAAATGAAATTTGTGCCGGTTTTATTCATACATAAACTTTTATGAGGAACAAAATCCTTAAATTTGAAATTTTATATCATGTTTTAAGGTTCTATAACTAACTATTTTAATAACAAAATTATTTTTTTATCTTGTTGTATAGTTCTGAATTTGAAGTGCTTTTACTATTTTGAATTTATATAAACAATAGATTCATTTTTGAGATAAGAGTGAAAAACTGTTTGAAATCCTGGTTATTAAAAGTTCAAGAACTAGTATTAAAATGTAATTGAAATTTTTCTGTATGTGAAACATTATTATTATTGGTTTATATTTTAGTTTTAAATTCTACGTTTGTTTGTTTGTTTGTTAGATATTTTAGAACTGATGTGGTGAGGTTTAATTTTAGAATGTTATTAACATTGTTGTAAAGAGAAATTGATTAAATTCTATGTTAAATCTAACTCTTTGATAATCAACCTATCTTACAAAAATTAATTATTTGTCTTTCTAAAGTTTTTAATGTATAACTAATTTTGGATAGTAATTTTAAAGTGTTTTGTCAATTTTATGACTGATATTATCAATCAGTGACATTGCTTTTACTGTTAAAAATACTTTGGTTACTTATAAAATTGTTTTCCTGTATAAATACATGTATTATCCTGTAGACCATTTTTGTGACAAAAATGTTTCACCAACTATTCCAATTTAATGACTGCAATCAAATTTTTAATTTTTTTATTATATTTATGTTCACATTTTATATATTTTATTTTTAGCTCAAGCAAGTTTGAAAAAATTGATTAAAAAATTGGAATATGAATGAAATATTAAGTTTCTATCTGTTTGTTTCATTTAAGATTCAAATTAAATACTCTCTATTTTTCACTCATGTGCTGGAAAAACATTATTAAAATTTTAAGATTTGACAACATTTTTTGATGAAAATGTTTGATAGTTAAATATGTAACCCAAACAAGTTTGAAATTTCTTATGGACTTGACATAGACATTTAGAGAATTAGTTACAGTTGAATAGTTTTCATCCTAACTATTTGGCTTCTCAATTTTAATTTGTGCAAATACGTTTGTTGTGGTTTTGAGTCCATTTTAAATTGTAGGTCTCCATTGAATCAGCCATTACCAGAAAAGCATTAACCATGAAACAGCTAACAAAATTTATCCTGAACTCAAAAGTTTAAAAATTTTTAAAACTGATTGGAAAAAACTATCTATTTATTTATGCATTTTTAAAGAGTAATTTACAAATTTCAGTCTGTGTAAATGAAAACATAAACAAATCCTCATTATTTCCTTTAATTTTACAGTTTGAGATATTTTTTAATCAAATTTAAATATGTTTTCTTATTTTTTTAAGAGTTAAATGAATTTAATTTTCTCATGTCATTATAAAATAACTATTGGTAATTTTGTATGGGACATTATTAGATTTTAAGAATTTCATTAAATACCTGATTTAGTATTTATGATAATACCTGATTTAGTATTTATGAAATTATTCTAGATTAATCTATTTTTATTATTCCATTTTTTATATTTAATTAATTTTTTACTATCATTTATTTTTCAGGTCAAAGGAAGACATATTATTAAAAGTGGTACCGATTTTCAGCATTTCTCACAGATTACTTTGACATTTAATGCAAATAATGTAGATATTCAAGTTGAGAAGGTGGCTGTAACTTCCAAATACACCCCAGATCCATTCCTTGAGCAAGAATTATTTAAATATAAAGGTAATCATGTTTTATCATTTATTTCATTTAGTAAATAATTATCCTTTCATTATTACATTTTTATCTTAGGTGAGAATATTAGCAAGGATTTATTTAGTTATGCATTGAACTTTCTATTTTTTAGGGTACTTCTGTTTTTAATGTAGGGTAAAAATACATTTTCTGCTATAATATTATGTAATTTTTGTATAATTTCTTTCAATAAAATTTTCATTTCATTATTTGTTTTAAAAATATTTTGGTTTTGTCAAAATAAGTAAACTTGTACAGAATTATATTTAATAATTTGAATAATATTAAGTTAATAGCATAGAAAATATTTTAATCAATCATTCAAATCAATCATTTAATGATGCAAATTTAGATGAAATTTTTATTTTTAGTTCTAGTCATTTTTTTTCTAAGTTTCTCCAACATCTTAGAGTTTTATTGTTAAGTGAAAATAATTTATGATTTTTATTATCATTCTTAAGGATATTTTTTATACTTTAGATAAATGCTTTATAATAAGTATACATTAAATTAGTTAATTTATATTTAATTATAAAGCAAATAGAAAAAACAAAATTTTATTAAAAATTGTAATATAGAAACTGTATTGAAAAATTCCAAATCTGTTTAAAGTGAAAAATCATTATTACTTAAAAAATACCCACAAGCCGATTTACAATTACTTTTTTTTTTTGAAAATTTATTCTTAAAGGAATTTTAAAATGAGCTATTTTTCACTTCATCAGGTTAATTTGAATTTTGATACATTAATCTTTTAGGAAAACTTTTAGAGATAGTGTTGTCTTATCATTTGTGAAAGTTCAGACAGGGTACATAACCATTCTGGTTTACTGTTATAATTATTTAAAAATAAGATATTTCAAAACAGAATTTTGTCAATATTTTAAAAATTATAATAAATTTGTGCTAAAGTGCAATTTTTGATCAAAATTATTATGTTAAATTGGAAATAAAAATCATCATTTTTATTTCTCCAAAATTATTATTTCATGTCAATTTCATGCTCATGATAATATTTAGTTAAAAAACTAATTAAGTAATTTTTTATACAAGCTTGCTATATAATTTTTGTTATTCACATAATTTTAAATTATTGTTATTATTTTACCATGATGCTATTTAATTATAAATTTTTTTAACTTTTTTGTTTCAAATGATTTTTGTAAATTATACTTGAAATGGATTTATAGGATTTATTGTCATCATCATTTGGCAGATAAATATGAAATTTATATTGTATTTACAAAAATAGTGTTAATTATAAAATTAAAATATTTATTGTATATGAAAATAATTATATAACAATGCATATTTAAAATATTTAATCCAGCTATGAATACAAAGTTGAAAGGATGTAAAGTTTAATTTTAATGAAGGAATTAAGCCTTTTTTAGATTGCATTTTAATGGTAATTTAAATGATGGAATAAAAATTTACCACTAAAGCTTTCCAAAGGAAATGCATAGCTTAAAGAAAAAAATAAGTCTTGTTGATCAGAAATTTAAATTTCATTCAGACTGCAATCCACTAACTGAATATTAAAATTAATTCAAATGGTTATTATTTATTTAGAAACTAACTGGGCAACACAAGTTTAACTAATAATTTAATGGATGACACATAATTATACAAATAAAGTCAGGAAGATAAAACCAACTTGCAACAATCACGTAAGCTAGATTATCCACAACTTGCTCTTTTTTGCTGATCCTAATCAAAAATCTAGAAAAAGTTCAAATTGGCGAGCAAGTCTTGCCACCTGTGGACAGTAATGAGAGTTCTCCACAATACTTCATCCTAGTATCAGAGATATGAGAAGTTTGAGATGACATGGGTTAAATCTGACTTGAAAACCTGAACATATTGTTACTGGCACAGGAACGTTGTTTGAGGATGGCGGAGGTGATGCTTTTGTGGAAGTCTCATTTGTAGATGCTGGGTTAATTGAAGGAGCATCCCAGAAAAGAAAAGCTGGCTTGAACTGTTTTTATAAAATTATTTTATACTGATCTTTAATATGCAAAGTAAAGTGCTTGGGAGTACATTCAAACACTGACTAAGTTGTTGTATGGCTGTTGTTGTAAAGCTTTCTTCATACCATCATTTCAAAGACATGGGATCATGAATCTAGTGCTAGATGGACAAATACTGAAGGCTAAAGAGAGGCAGATGTTGGTGTGGGGAAGAGGGATTGTATAACACCCTGAAGTTGATGTCGAAACTCAATTGCTTCAATTTTGGAAACTTTAAAAGATAGAAAAAATTTTGCAAAAAGCCTTAGGGTAGTGCCACACACCAACTCAGAATTGCTGCACTATAGAGATTGGTCATAAATGCTGACTGTAGTCCAAGGAAGACGTATTTTAGAACTTCAGTCCATTTATGGTTCTGATATCATTTTAGCGCTTATTTCAGTGAGTGGCAGAAATATTCAAACACACCATTGCTTTTAGGAAGGTACAGTACAGTGATATTCTAGCTCGTTTTATTCCCAGGAAGAAATCTAGGACAAAAACAACAGTGATTAGGGTCTTTGCTCAGTTTTGATGACTGATGGCAATCCAAAACGAGCAATCCATTGGTCTAGAAGAGCATGAGCCACAGTTTCTGTAGAAGTGTCTTTGATTATGATGACTTTAGGCCACCATATGAAATGATCAATACATATGAGATAGTGTGAGAAACCTGAAGGTGAGAATGGTCCAACGAGATCTATATCGATGTGGATGAATGAGTTAGCAAGATGAACTGTTAAAATGGGCTGTGTGTGTACCCTAAAATGTTAGATTTTTGACAGTGAAGGCACATACAAATTTATTTAGTTACATATTTGCTGATAGATGGCAATTTGTTGTAATGGTCTAAATTTTTTGATGTCTCAAGTTTCAGGGTCTGGCAATCCAAATAGGATGTCAAAATTTCATGATGAAAGTTTACAGGAACATAGGGGCATACTTTGTCATTATTTGTGTCATAGATATCTATGGTCATTGGTTTGAATTTCAAAGATTGCAACTTAAAAGAGGATTGGGAATCTATCATCAATTCTCCATCATTTGAAATTCACACTCATTCGTAACTTTAACTGGTGACTCAGATGTGAGGAATAAAACATGCAAAAATAATTTTACAACACTGTAAATAATCTGATTGACTTGGATTGCACTTCATAGTTTTATCCTACAACAGCAGCGCATGTTTTACATTAGGTCACCAATTATGGTAACCAAATGTTAGAATTAATTCAAATGATTACTATATATTTTGATCTCTGATAAAATAAGTTTAACTAATAATTTAAAGGATAACACATGCAAATAAAGAAAAAGATTAGATCAGCATGCAACATATATGCAAACGAGAGTCCAACTGGTTCTTTTCTGCCACTCTTAAACTAAAGTATGGGAAAAGTTTGAATTGCTAAGCAGGTGCTGCCACCTGTTGATAGTAATGTAAGTTTCCCACTATTATAATAGTCAACAATTTTGTATATCATTTTTATGTCAATTGTAAAAATTTTTCTTGTTTATTTTTAGATTAGCAATTAAAAGAACTCAATTTTCTATGCATGGGCAATTATTCTTTGATAAGATAAGATAATATTTTTATCATTTTAGAAGTATTTTCTTAAATATTTTTAATTATCCTGACAATTTTTAAGTTAAAATATTATGTTAAAACATCATGAAGTGTTTTATTATTTACTGGAGTAAAATGTAAGAATAAAATATTAAACTTAAAAATGGAAAAAGCATCAATGTTTGTAAAATATTAAGGATTGATGCCTTATATGGGATATTATTCATCATTTAGAAAATGTTTCTATATTTATTGTTTTTCAAAAATAAAAATAAAATTCTTAAGTTTCTGTAAATTATGATCTTTTTAAGAAGTAATGTGTAATTTAAATAAATGAAAAACCTCCTTAAAATTAACATAAGCTGAATATATCTGGAGAATTATTACACAACTATCAATGTATTGCTTGTAATGTTAATATTTTCAAAGATTATAATCTTTGAAATCATTACTATGCTTCTGTAAAATTATATAAAACTATACTTTTATGTTACTTTTTCCACGTTACACATTATTTTGTTATTTATCTAATTTAACGAGTGAAAATTTATTTATTGTTATGGAATTTTAAAATTCAATATGCTCCAAATAAACTCTCTCAATTTGGTTTTTATTACTTTTTATTATCTACATTTTATTATTATGCTTATTACAGATATTGTTGAAGGAAAAATGGATGAAGTATTGGGGGAATTTTCAGTTGATTTAGATGGAAGATTTGCATGTATAAGAACTCAAGAAACTAATTTAGGTGCATTATTTTTATTAATCAATTTAATAAATCCTGACTAATTTTGTTACTAATTTAACTAATTAAGGTAAAAGTAATTTTGTAAATTAGTTTTTGATCAGTGCAATTCTATTTAAAAATCCTGATTTGTTTTCTGGTTACAGTTTGTATACAAGTAATTCTGACTTGGCAATCATCTTGGCATCATTTCAATACCAGAGGCCATAAAAATTCATTACTAAAAAAATCATTAATTTTTTATATGTATATTTTACTGAAGATTTCCTATTATTTTAGTAATTTTTTATGAATCTTTTAAAATTATATCTGAAATAATTTATTAATTGGATTTTTATCAAATTTCCATTTCTAAATTGTGTGTAAACATGAAACGGGAAACAGTCAAAAGGCGATATTTTTTTTATGGAAATGCACAAAAACATCCCTTTGGAACCATTAGTTTCAGAGTTATATCATTTGAAACAATTTATCCATTATTATATTATCAAAGTATATCATATTTTCTTTTAAAATATTATGTTGTATGCTTCTGTTTTTTATATCAGTTCTTAATGTCTCTGAATATTGAATATTAATAAAATTTATGTTATTCAATTTTTATGTTTATCATGTGTGATTTATACTACTTAAATTAATGACTTTAAAACAAATCAATTTTACTTATTTATTTAATTTTTCTTAAATCTCATAAAATAAATTTTTAATTTGTAAAATGTTGATGAGATACCTTCAAATGCATTATAAGCTTATTGATTTTTTCTATCTCATTTAATTTAGGATGAAAATAGTATAGAAAATAGATTTTGTAAATTTAAAATTATTCTTTATGTACAATACAGTCTATAAAAATAATTTAAAATTTTAAATTTAATAATTATTTTTTATGTGCAATATTCTATATTATTCTTAATTCTGGTACATTTAGATGTAGTTATTGATATTTAAATAAGAATGCATTTCAATTTTTGAGGAAATAATTAAATTTTTAATTGAAGCATCCCGTGATATTAACATGGAAATACTTTTAGGTAACTTTATTTGTGACATTATGTTGTCTGCAACACATTCAGATGTTGCTATTCTTAATTCTGGTACATTGAGATCTGACCGAATTCATCCAAAAGGACCTTTTACAATGAAAGATTTAGTTACAATTCTACCCATGATGGATTCGTTATTGGTTGTTAGTGTTTCAGGTAAGAAATAATTTGTTATTAAAAGTTTGATTTAGTACAGCAGAAATAAATTTTATTGATATTATACGAAATTACATTGATTTCTTAGTATTTCAGATATAATTTAAAATATTTTGCTATGATATGAAGATTTGCACTACATTTTAATCAGAAAAAGGAAGAATAATTTCAAACTTTGTTATATACAGGATTATTAAAAAATTATCACCAGCTCATAGAGCTCTGAAGAATGTTAATTAGATTATAATGAAAAATGCTCTGAAATTTCCAATAAGGAGAAAATAAAAGATGTGGTGTCTCAAAAGTTACGCTTATGTCATTTACTAAAGAAATTTAAATATTAAATGATCAATATTAATTGATAAATTTTTTCTGTGAAACTGGTGGTCAACCTGCGGCTTGGAAGCCTCATGTGGCTCTTTGAAGGATTATTTCTTACTCTTGATAAATGTACTTGGATTCATTTTTCCTTTTTATGTTATTATATTTTAAAAAATTACAATCTTTCTGTTTGTGTTTCAAAATGTCTTTTAAATTTTTGACAACAAATATGAAAGACTAAGTACAACAATGAAACAAATTTAATTTCAGTCTAAGTTAAGAATGATATGACATTGAAAACTCCACGAATGAACATAAAAAGCTACGTAATATTGTTCATAATCGACAACTCTAGACTAATTTTGAATTTTTAAACTTTTATTGATATTGATAGTTGACATTGCACTCTGGAGGAAACAATGTGTATCATTCTTGATATGGATATAACTTGTAATCTGGAATTTTTGGTAAACTATAGTTTGTTTCCTAGTTTGTATCACATATTGTTATTGTTTTAATAACACAAAACTTGTATTTTTTAAATTTCTTTATTTACAGTTTTTTTTAAAAATATGATGACTGATAACGAAAATAAAAAAAATACAAGCAAGAAAATAGGAGTTTTAATAATGAGTGGGAGGTGAACTTCTACTTTATTGACAATGATGGAAAAAGCATTATGTGATATTTATAACTCCACAATCAGAAATTATAAAGCCAGCAATTTACGTCAGCATTATGAAGCCAATCATCCTCAGTTTTCTAATGAGTATCCACCAAATTCCAAATTAAGATCAGATAAACTTGCTTCTTTAAAATCAAATTTAAATAAACAACATTCAGTTTTGATGACTCTTAGTAGTCAAGCTAATAATGGCTGAAACCAATTTTGCTATTGCCTGAAATATTGCTTTTTCAAAATGCTCTATGTAAAGGGAGAGTTTATTAAAACAAATTTGATAGATGCACTTAAAATTTTAGATCCAAATAATGCAACATTACACAATGTTGTTTCGCATATTTCCATCTCGAGACATACAACTGATTCATGCGTACCTGCAAGTGATACTTCTCTTGAATGTAATTTTAAGAAATGATTTGAAGAACTGTATTGCATTCAGCCTAGCCATTAACAAATCGACAGATATCAAAGATCCTCCACAATTGGCAATTTTCATATGTTTTGTTTCACCTGACTTTGTTTTTAAAGAAGAAGTATTAGATTTAGTAGTACTTCATGAATCAGCTTGCAGTGTTGAAATTAAAAATGCATTAAATTCTATTCTGAAAACTATTGATGTGCCTTTTAATAAACTTGTAAGCTTTGCAATTAATGGAGCTCCATCAATGCAGGGTAAAAAAATCGTTCTTTTATGCTTTTTAAAGATGATTCTTTAATTCCACAATTCATACCGATTCCCTGTATAATTCACCAATAATATCTCGTTACAAAATATTAAAATTATCCTGATGTTATGAAAAGTGTTACACATTGTAAATTACATTCGCACCAATGCAGAAAATCATTGACAACTCCAAAATTTCTTTCAAGAATTAAATGACGAAAAACTTCCAGCTTTTGTATTAGTAGATGGTTATCTTGCAACAACTTATTAAATCGATATGTAGATTTGTTTGATCTGATAACTGCATTTCTGAAAGAAAAGAAAAGAAAATAATCTATTCAGAATTAGACGATGATGAATGATTACATGACTGATGTCATGGAAGATTGATTTACAGTTTCAGGGAAAAGGTAAAATAATATTTAACTCCTCACTGTGTATATTTAGTTTTCAAAACTAAATTACAAATTTTTCAAAAGGACATTAAAAATAAAAGATTTTATCATTTTCATTGAATTAAAAAAGTTTATTCCAATATTAAACAAGAAAAACTCAGCAACAAGTATATAAAAATCTAGGAGGAATATTGATGGAATTCCAAAACAGATTTCAAGACTTGAAATATTTTAAATCTTCTCATGATTTTTTCTGAATCTATTTGAAATTAACATAATTTAAGGTGAGTTTTCCATTTCCAATATTATTATGATCTAAAAAGCATCTGGAGAATTAGAATTAATTGAGAATCAAGAAGATCAACCTCTACAATTGAAACATAAATTGATGTCGCTTACTGAATGTCAGAAATTTGTACTAGAATGGAAATATCCTGAATTGTAAAGTTGTTGTTGTTCAGTTATTTCAATACTTTGAACAAGGTACTTATGTGAATCATTTTATTCGTCCTTAAAATTTCTGAAATCCAAACACAGATCAGAAGTAACTAACCAGCATCTGAAAGAATTACTTAAAAATACTTAAAAAAACATTCATCTTTTAATGTCATTTGAATATTTTAAAACTATAATGTTTATTTATATAATGAGTTTTTATAAACCACATATTATGTCATGTTAGTTAATAAGATGAAATAATTTGCAGTTTAAAAAACAAATAATATGATAAATTATAATTTATTTTTATCTACCTTGTTTACATTTTATAAATTTTTTGTTAATTATTTATTTTGATAAAAATTACAATTTATATTCTAATTTAGAATATACAATCACATTTACTTTCTATACATTTTTACTACTTTTATTAATACAATATTATATGAAGGATAATTCATTATTTTTGTATGAAAAGTTTATTAATGTTTTTTTAAATTTTGCGATTGAATTTGGATTACTGTACTTATTTTTGTGTGTACATCCATTACCAACTTTTAAGATAAGCATAGCTATAATATTTATTTACTTAAATTCTTCATTTCCTTTTATGGAAATTAGTGAAATTTTATTTATCTGCACTTATCTGTTTGAAATTTTATACTAATATAATGAAAATTTATCTTGTGAACATTAGTTCAAAGTAGATTTGCATCCTGAAGAAGATTATTTTTATTACAGTTATATTTGATATTATTTGTATAGATTATTATATTGCAGTTATTCACTCAGTATGAAATTCTTTTAAATGAAACACATAGTGCACATTTTTCTGGATTATAATATTAAAATTAATTTAAAGTAATTTTATTAATTTACTTGATGCTTTTTTTTAAATAATTTAATGCAGGTGAGCAGTTGTATAGAGCTCTAGAGAATGGAGTTTCTCAATATCCAAAGCTGGAAGGAAGATTTCCTCAAGTTTCTGGAATTTCCTTTGCATTTGATCCTACAAAACCACCAGGACACAGAATCGACTCAAGGTTTATAAAAATTGGAGATGAATATTTAGATTTTGCACAGGTAAAATTTAACATTAAATCATGTTTTTATAATTTATAGCTTAAATTGTTATTTATTATCTGTTAAACACAGATAATAAATAACAATAGAGCCCATATTTTATTGTAATTATAATAAAATAATTTAAAGCTATAAAAACAAATAGTGAAATTTAAAATGCATTGAAAAAAGAAATTGTATAGAAAGTGCATTAATTTTGATTTTCTTCTGTTTCTAGTGCATTATATTGAAGAAATTTATAATTATTTCTAATTAACTAATATTTGATACAAAATGAATAAAATGTTTAATTAATCATTTTGATAATGAAAAATGACATTTTTATTTTTAACAATTCATTTATGTTCTTAAATCAGTTTGCATTAATATTTGAGCATTTTGAGATCGATTTTTGTAATTAATCTAGAGAAATCCTTGCTTAAAGTGTATACATGAAAATGTGTAATCAGTCATTGATGCTCAGTCAGTAACTTTTGCTAAGTAATATTACCAGAATTACATTTTACCACTTTAAAGGCATTTTCTGTTAAGTAACAAATACTATGCATTTATTAAAAACAAATAATTAAAATATACTTTATTCACATTGTTTGTAAATATGTGTGGTATGTTCATATTTAATATAGCTGCTTTTATCGCAGTTAATACAACATATTGAAGATTATTTGCCTTCTTTTTACTGGATCGAATGTGATATGTTTTCTATTGGATAAATTTTCTATTTTTTCTTGGTGATCCACTATTTTCACTAAATGGAAACTGTTATATTAGTTCTATCAAATTTTGGAGAAAGTGATGAATGCATGCTTTTATGCTGAATATATTATTTTATGCAAAAGCATTATGAAAAGAAATACCGGAAAAGTTTTTGTTGTGACTTTATGTTGCTCAATTTTAAGATTCATGGAAAATATCAAAATATGTTCCATTTGCGGCCCAGTGATTTTTCACATTTACATGTGATAACTTATTAAATCCTTCAAAGAATAAATATTCAAACAGCTTTTTAATTTTTGTTATTGAAGTTTCTTTGACATCACAGCTTTTCTCTTTAAATTTTGTGCTACATTTTCTGTATATTTATTTGCGCAAAACACAATAATCATTAGAATAATATCATCAATCAATAGATGTGTTACAAATCAATTTACATATATTTCTTGTTTTACCAATGTCTTTTCTAATTTTAGAATAATATGGGAATGAATTCTGATATTTCACTGTTTTTCAATTTTACGCTAATTTGTGACATCTTTGCTAATAAAAAAATTTTTGACAAAATGGCTTCATTTTTTTTCTTTTAGAATTAGAATTTGTATAAGGACTATGATCTTTTCCTCATTAGAAGATTTATGTCACTAAAAATTTCTTCATTGTTAATATTTCTTTATTTATCCTCATATTTATTGATTCTCCATCAATTAATACATTCTGAGCATAGTTTCAAGCTATTTCGTTTCCTTTTTGTATGACTAATATCATTTAATTTTACTCCAAAACTTAAAAGAAAATAACTGGAATCTAAATACACAATCAATCATGTAAAACCCGAACATCAAAATATCAACAAAAGGTAAATACAGAAGTTTAAACCAATAGAAAGTTTACCATAGACATAGCTACTGAGAAGCCATGGTGCCCTGGTTAGTGAGGGCGTTGTTTTCGTTATCGAAAGGTAGTGGGTTCGAATCTCGTCTCAACCGAAGATCTATCGTGTTTGCTAAAGGCGTCTGGACCACTTAAAACTGGGAATAGTCACAATATCCTTCAAGAGAAATTATACAGCTGGGGATGGCAGGCCACATATTGGGGATTTTCTGCTTGGTCCCTGCTCCAAAATCATGAATACTCTACAAGGAATGCCTCTATCTAACTGGTAAAGCCCAACTCAGAGTCAGGTAGAGGTAAGCATGCTGGTGCAACAACAACACAGCTACTGATAATTTGAAGCACTTTTGTAAAAAAAAAGGATGTTTCCTCTTTTTTTATAAAACATATAATACTGTGTTTAAAGAACAAGTGTGCCTGTTAGAGCATACTTGATGGTTAAAATATTTATATATTTAAATATTTAAGATATTTTTTTGTAAAATTTGTTTTTCAACTCTTTAGGAACTTATCAATTCATAAATAGTTATTCATATTATAGTCAATCAATTCATAAATAGTTATTCATATTATAGTAAGATTATAGTAATCATATTCTGATTATCTATAACCTTACATAATTGAGACAAAACATATTTTTTAATTGGGATTTTTATTTTAACAGTGATGGTAAAAAATTTTTTGATGCTAAAGTAGGGATAGCCGTACAAATAAAATAAATCTATTTATTTATTGTAAAAGGGTTTACTCTTCCTAAAAAATATTCATATTCATTGAATTTAATTAAAAAAAAAATTTATGTAAATGTTTGTGTTATCATATTTTTGAAGAAATTTTGGAAAAAAGCAAATATTTGTATATATTATCTATGAATGATGCAGGCCATGAGTATTGTTTCCATGATAGTTGATTTTAGTTGCCTAAATAAGTTCAATGCTTTTAAAACTAAGAAAAGTCATAGTTTCATACTACAGTTTTCACAGCAACAATATAAAGTTTATTAAGTTAATGTTTATAAAAGTAAGAGTCTTTTATATTTTAATATTTTGAATAAATATTTTTTAATTTAGCATTATAGATTAGTAACAAAGTCTTATCTGTGTCAAGGCAAAGATGGATATGATAGTCTTAAGAATTGTAAAACTCTGGTGAGTATTGATGTATTTAGTTTTGTTGTGTACAATATAGCTGTATATTATGAGATGTATTTATATATATAGTTCTTCTTACAAGATGACTGAAGAAGAATGTCCTCAACTATGTACCATAGTGCAAAATCATTTTCATGCCATAAAAGTCCTTACAGGAGCTGTAAATCATCAAACTAATCATCGTCAAAGCTTACTTTGTCTCTCAAGGAGGTAATTTTAATTTATCATTATTGTCAAAAAGAAAAAAAAAATCATAATTACGTTTGAAATTTAAATTTTGAACATTTATAGTTTTTTGTGGATTATCTTATGTTTTAATTCTAATATAAAAGAAAGTATTTGGATGTCCATGCAAATAAGAATACCTGTGGTTCTGATATAAGTCATGTTTTCTGTATTTAAATATCATGTAGAATACAGCACTGGCATTAGTCGCTTACAGAATGCCATAAAATTCAAAGCTATCTGATTTCAAGAAAAGTGTAATTGTCATGTATCATAGAAATGGGATATCCTTAAGAGATATATCTAGTGAGTTAAACATTCCAAAATCATCAGGGACTTTTATGATTAAGAAGAAGGTGAAGAGTGAGTATTGGAATAGTCTTCAACTTGCAAAATCACAAAACTAAGAGATAGAAAATAAGGAACTCTGTCCAGAGAAATTCAGAAAAGCCCTACAAACTGATGACCCACATACTCCATGAGTTCCAATAATCATCCTGTATTGTAGTTTAAAAAATACCATCTGCAAGAAAGCACTTTTTCTGATTATCCTGGTCAAGTTACCACCCATAAGTCTTTGATTACAAAATCCAACTGCTGTGCAATGTACTTTGAAATTGCACCATAAAAGAGTAGAAACAAGTTCCTTGGAGTGATGAACACATGTTCAAGCTTAACTAGTCGGATAACATAGTCTGGAATTGGTAAAAGAAAACACTTTTTGTCAGGCTGCATTGTGCTTACAGTAAAGTTTGACAGCGATAAAATTATGGTCTGGGGATTTTTTTTTTTTTTATGGTATAAACTTGGACACTTGATCCCAATTCATTTAATGGTCAACACCATCTCTTACTTCACTCATCTAAACAACCATTTGCTTTCTATGCTGCGATAATTTTATACGTTGGATCATTGTTACTTCCAAGATGGCAATGCACTTCGCATGTTCCGATGTCAAGCATGGATTAGTATGCTGACAATAAAGTGAACAAATTGAACATGGCTTCCTAGGATCCTTGAATCCCATAGAAAACCTCTGGGATGAGTTGGATCGCCAAATTAATAGATGCAACCCTCGTCGTAAACCAGTGTAAGAATTTACATGCATTCTCTCAACCTATTGTAAGAAAATACCACTGTCCATTATCTAAACTCTTATGGAAAGCATGCTTCAAAGAGTGATAAGGCTGTATTTGCCTCATGTAGAGACTTTAACAGGTATTGAATATTAATAAACGGTTATTATAGGTGCCCATATATTTTTAGATAGTGTATATCTTAATTTTAATATGATTCACTTAAGAGTTTCCTATCATTTAAAAGTAATTTATTTCATCAATATTTATTAAAAAAAATATTCTAAAATACATCTTAAAATTGCTTTCACATCAATTTTTTTTTTAAAAAAAATTGTTCTCCAGAATGTTTTGACTCAGAATTTAAAATATTTTTTCATAGTAAAATTGCAGAGACAAAATTTGGTTTTAAACTGTTTTACTGTACTCCTTCTTTAAGAAGTATTTTTGAAATTGGCATAAGTTTTGCAAGTATTGTTCAATATGCTTTTAAATAATATATTTAATATTGAATCTTCTTTCAAATGTAAAATAAGAAATTTTGATTGTATAAACTCTATACTAAAAATAGCAAACTGATGAACAGATATTATATACAGATGGTTTTAAAAATAATGGAAACACTCATGAATAAAAGTGACATTTAAGAATTTGCTTTTTAAGGATTAAAATATAGTTTTTCATTACATTTTTAGTATAAAAATATTTATCTTGTTATTGGTGAATTCGTTTTAATATAATAATAAAATAATAAATATCAAGTAGCTTTGATAAAATGGTATATATCTTGAATTTTTTTCAAAAGCTGAAATACATGCTTCAAACTATATCATTCATAAACTTTTAAAGAAACCAAATGAAAGAAGCCTGAATAGCAGGAGAATTGTGATAAAAGCTTTCTACATTAAGACATTTGAAGTTATGTGTCTAAAGTCATGACTGTATACACATGACATGAAAGGACAAGCTCAACAAGGAAAAACAGTATATGGGATGAGATCAAAAGCTATTGAAGTGGAGAGTTCAACCAGCAACCAAATCCATCAATTGCAATGGCAGTCATTTTCATAAGCAGAATGTTTATGGTAGAGCAGAGATATACAGTTTGACAAATCATGTTGCACTTTTCCCTACAACATGATATATGTATGTTTACAAGATATCTTTCAAGCATATGTTAATGATTACCTCCTTTCAACTATTAAGAATGGAGGTGTATTTGTCTTAGTATGCAGGGCAGCCATGACATGGATTTCTGTCTGTCCAATCCTCTCTGAAAAGAAGGAACACTGGGAAGAAACATAGGGAAGCTATAGCATGGAGTTTTATCCTATGCAAATTTTATTTTCTAATAGAAAGAGAATTTGTTAAAATGATAAGGCTTCTGTTTATGCAGCTGTTTGTCCAAACATGGTTCGATGAACCAATATTCATAAAATAAATTAACTAAATGGTTCATGAAATTCAACCAAATCAACTAAATAGTTAATAAACCAAATGAAGTGAAACATCTATCTTGGCCTTCATAGTTTGCTGACCTAAATATGTTTAATCTGGAATCTATGTCCTCCATCGACATCTCTCCAGGAACTTTTCTCCATGATTAATGATACAATATTCTTTTAAAGACTGTTTATAATTTCATTCCATGATCGATTTCCAGATAAATCCACACTATATTTTATGTCAAAAGCAGTCTTATGATGTGCTAATAAGGAATTCCTTATAAATCTTCAGTGTATGTACATAATTTTCATGTAGTTGTTTATATACATGTATGCATACATACATAATTTACATGTTAAATTATTAAAATTTAAAAAATAAATTTTAAATCAAGCTTTTTATCTTAAAGAAATGCTAATATAAGTGTAATTCATTCATGAAACCAAAAATGTTAATTTTTGCATTTGTTGAATTTTTACATCAAACATGGAATTTTTTCTCAACTGCTCATTATGTCTCTTTCCAGTCAGCCTTTGTTTGTGAAAAATAACCAATAAACAACAAACAAACCAATTTAAGTCAATTGTGTGCCCTTTTAACTGTAAAAATGTAATCACTGATTTGTTGTGTTCTTGGTACATTTAAGTGTAGAAGAACTTCAAAAGAGTTGTGAGTTTTAGAGGTTTCTATTTTTCTTTCTTAATTTAAAACAAAATAGACATATGCAAAGAAATATGATGAGAATAAATGCAATAAAGTGTTAAATGTGTATTATTCTTTTAATGTATTCTCATTAAATATCATATCAATTAGAATCAATATGAATAAATTTTTGTTTAATTCAAAATTTCTAAATTTTGTAAATTATGTATTGACTTTTTCCTAGTAATTAATATTTAGAATATTGTATAGTTTCATTTTATAAAGAATATTTTAATAGCATGTGTAAATTAACTTTTGTTTTACTTTCAGGCATAGTGCAGTCAAAATACTCGAAGAAGTCGGCCGTTTTCAGGTTCATAAGCCAAATGATAATCGGGGGGACCAAGTTGTGCCTAATATTGTAGAAGAAGTGGAAAGAAATCAGTGCAACTTAAAACCAAAAGTAGAAGGAAGAATTTTAGTGTTAACTGATAAGGTTAGTTTAGGTTTTTTCCTTCACTTTTATATTTAATCCTAGAAGTTTTTTCAAATTATAGCAATTACTTTTCACAATAGGTTAGGCAGCAACTAGAAAAGGAAAAGAAAGAATTCTGCAATTGTGATATAAAGGTTGTTCGTCTTTCAGAAGATGCAAACATGTGTGATAAATTAATATCCCTTGAAGTATGAATGGCGCTAAATTTTAACACAAAGTAGCGATTCAGAAAGACTATTTTATTTCATGTTTAAACGAGTTTTGTTTTTCATCTATGATTGTTAATTTGTAGACATCAGTCGGGAGGTAGTCGAATAAATTTTAGGTGCTCAAATATTATGAAATAAAATCTCATTGATTTTTTATGATTAATACATTATTTATTTTTAAAATGTTTTCAAAGAGTTTATTTTTGTTCATGTGATTGTAGAAGAATCAATGTGGCCTTATATGTGAATACCTTTAAAAATTCATGTGTCTTGTTCTAATCTTTTATTAAGAAAATAGTTAGCTATACTCTGTATTATAATAAAGCAATACAGTAAATATATAACTTTTTTTCAATGTATGTTTCAAATTGGACGAAAATAAATTCTATATTTGCTTAATAATCAGCTTTTAAAAAGCAAATAAGTTATGGGAATTAAAAATTTTCAACATTGAAAATATTAAACATAATAATTGCTATTTTTGAAAGCAGATAGATTTAAAACTATTTTAACTACAGTTTTATTTTATTTGTATTGAATTTTTTTTATTTATAATTAAATTATAAATTTATAATTTTTTTTTAAACATAATATTTGAAATGTCATGTCAGGGTTCATACACAGTCTGAAATTTTTTTATTAGCTATAAGTTTTCTAGCATAATATTTATGTGCTGAATAAATATTGTTATTTAACTGATATTTTTTTCCTTAAAAATAATGAAGCATGATTTTTTTCTGTATATATTCACATGATTATCATATAAAATTAAATATATTTTTCTAAAAATGTTCTAAAATATGTACGGTGATACTTTACAAAGAAAAGAACAAGCTTGTTAGTAATTTTACATACGAACTTGTTCATTTGTTTAACAGGTTTGACAAACATAATTCATTAAGGATCCATTATGCTTCTTTCTACTACATGGATGGGAAGAATGATAGGGAAATATACTTAATTTATTCCTTTTAAGAATTCCTTGTTATAAGAAATTTTTAGAAATAAATAAAAAAAAAATTCTAAAATTCGGAATATTTTTTAGATGAGATTTAAAATGCAAAATATTTTGAATTTAATTAGTTATTTGAAAACTTAAAAATTTTTCAGTGATTAGAAATCTGATTTTGAGAGTTTTCAAGGATTTCCACGAGTTGTTTGAACCCTGTGTAATTTTATTGGTGAATGTATCTGGTAAAGATAATGGATAATATTAAAATGTATTTGTAATACACTTCATATTATTAATAATATTTTGCAATTTCTTTAATCCTTGAGTGAAATTTACTGTGATAAATTAATTGATCGTTATGTGAATGTAAATTGATTGTACTTAATATCTGTGTTGCACTTGCATATGTAATATTTAAAATTATTTTAAAATGGATTATATATATTTAAAAACATAAAAAAATATTAATGAAATCACATAATTATTTATATTTTGTAACTGTTAAGTTGCATTGTGATTTCTTCAAAATGTTTGTATTCAATAATTATTCAATTTATCATTTTAGTTTTTGTAAAAACTGTGCAATCTTAATCTTATAGCTATTCGTTATTAATCAAATAAAAATGATTATGAGATATAATAGAAGTTTCTATGCAAAAAAAGAAAGTATATTTTAAAAGATATATGAGTACTATGAGGCTAGTATTAAAGTATTTCATTCTGCAGGTAAATATATTTATGAAATTGTATGTTTACTCATTTTTAAAAGTTTCATTCTCAAATAAATTATTTAATAAAAATTTTATTAATATTTTTGTATAAAGATAATTAATATTCTACTCAACCACATAAATTAACTATTGATGAACAAAAATAATTTCTGTATCTTTTATAACCTATTATACATTAATATAATCTATAAAATACATATAGTCAGTCTCTAAAAAATTCTATATTCTATAAAAATATGCTTTTCTAATGCTATTGAAAAAATAATTTAATTAAATATATTGCTCTTAATGTAAACTTTTATGTAGAATAATGGAAAACATAGAATTTTTGTTACATTTCTATTAAGCTTAGAATTTTTCATAATTTCTATTATAAATAAGAAAATGAAAAAAATCTATATTATATTGAACACTAATGTGTTTTGTTATTAAGAGACAAACAAAATTTCTCACTAAAAATTTTAAGAAAGCTGTTAAAGCTATTAAAATTATTTTGAATTAATTTTTATAGAATTATTATATTTTTATTAAATGTTTCATATATTTAAATTGAAAAAAATTTTTTTATTTATATAGTATTGATAAAATATTTATTATTATATCACTGAAGGAATATAAAATTACATATTTCTTACCATGTTTATCAATTTCTATGGAATGCTAATATTAAGTAATTTGAGTAAATTAGAATTAACTCACTGTATGCATATTCTACATAGTTTAAAGTTTTTTTATTTGAAATTTTATTAATAATAACATATTTTACAAATAATAATGTATTTTAATATATTTTAAATTATTAAAAAAATTAATTTATAGTAATTTATAAATTAATTTTTTAAATAAATCGTATTTAAACTTTTTATTAATTTACTGCTATAAAATAAATGTAGGTTATTCTCTATCTGCAAAATTTAATTATTCATTAATTATTATGGAGATATAAGGAATTATTTTGGTGCTTTAAATTTTGTTTCCTTTTCTAGTTTGTAAATTTTAAAAATTATTTCTGCATATAAAATGTTCTAATTCTAATTGAATTCAATTAAGCACTGAATTATGTTCACCTTTAATTGTTCAGAATTAGATATATGTATTTCTATCAGTGAATAATCTAAAAAATAACTAGCAGACATTTTTATGTTCTTTGTCTGTACTGCTATGTGTGGTTGGAATTTCATGCTAAAATTTCGCATCAAAAATATATAGAAATAGATAGCCTATATATTTATCACTAATTATTTCTAATATTTTTAGAAATAATATTGTGAAATTTTTTATATAGTAATATGAAGATATGGGAAATTATAGGATTTTATAACTATATATATAGAGGGAGTTATAATATAATGGGTTGTTTATATTATGTGTTTTACTTATGATAACATTTATGTTTATTGTTTATCCATAGGTTTACATAATTGAATTTTAATTGAAGCTCTTAATTTTTTTATAAATTTATTCTCAAATTAGAAATTTATATTATTTTAATCACATTGCCTCTCCATTATATTATAAATGCTGCAGTTCAGTTTAGTTTCTGTTTTATTGTTAATGTGAAATTAAATATTTTTTGGATCTACTAGTCATTTTATAAAATTTGTTCATATTTTTAATTAGCTTGTTAATATATTAGTTTTATCAGGAAAATTTATATCGGGAAACTATTATGCAGCATTCAATAATACTAATTTTTTAAAATATATATATATATATATATAGTAAAGAATAATTTGCCTCATAAAATATAATTGATTATGAGTTTATTTTCTTATATTAGGATGAAAATAAATTTAAAGAATAATGTTACTTAAGATATTAATGTTTTTATATAGATGAATATTAAACATTGATCCTATTAAAATTTGTTGAATTTTTCACTGTTAATAATCTTAAATTAGGATATTGTGCTAAGCAATAATCATTTACTTGTTTTTGGGTATTTTCTTGTTTTTTGTCTACTTGCAAATATGATGTTCTTATCATACATATTTATTGTCATAATATAAGTGAATGTTTTTATATATCTCATGTACAAATGCTCATATACTTATTTTTAATACATTAGATTTATGTACATTGTAAGTAACTACTGCCATGTTCTTTTTCAATGTATGTATAAACATAGTCAAGCCCAAATATTTTTCAGGAGTAATATAAAAGTTACAATTGTTGCATTTTTAAATATTTATTAGTCTTGATATATACTTGCATTATGCAAACTTAGTGAGATTATTATTTAGTGCAAATTGATGCTTTAACCTAAGGTGCCTATTCTAGAGAGGATGTTTGTCATAATCTTTATTAGGAATTTAAACTTTTACTTAACTTCTCTTAAAATACATTTAGAAGGGATTATCTAGTTGCATTCAAATGAATTATAAATTAAATTTTTTACGTCATAATTTTTACAAGTCACATCTTTAGACTAATTTCCACTTTAACTTTATGCACTTGCCCATAAATTAACATTTGACATATTCTAGTGTGATAAAAAAAATTTGCTCAATTTAGAATTGATAGAGAAAAGACATATGCACTATATTGTGCCTAAAGCAAATTCATTTGGCAATATTTTTTATTATAAAATATTTTTTTTCCTATTAAATCGTTATGATAATATATTTAATTTCTAAAGTGATTTTAGAAATGCAAAAATATTTATGCATACATCTAAATGTTGAAAGGAAATCTTAAATTTTTTCTGTTCAACTGTAAAATTCTTTAAACATTAAAAAACATTTTTTCATGATTTTTAAAAACACACAAAAAAAAAAAATTGTTTTTAACTCAAGCAATTATCCACAACTTTATTTTATTAATATTTACACGCTTAATTTATAATATTTTTTATTGTATAATATGATATTTGAATTAAATATAACTGAAATAAATTTAACATAAAACTATAAAAATGAACTGAAAATTTATTTTTGTAGTTTTATTATCCTAAAACTTACAGAAATATTGTATTAACTTATATATGCATTACAGACTTACATTTATTTATTATATCTAATGCTTATCAAGTCATGTATATGGATTGTTGAAATTTGAAAGTATACATTAAATTTTATCTTTCAAAATAGTTTTGTTTTATTTGTCTAAAAATAGTTTTGTGATAAAAAGTGATAAAACATCATAAAAATGGTGTGATTAGAATTTTACTTAAGTTAGAATAAAAAAATTAGTAAATTTAAATTTGTTACAAAACTTTTTTAAAAATACTTCATAAAAATGTCTTATCTATAACTAAATCATAATATAGTAATTAAAATTATTTATGTGAACTAATATATAATACTATTTAATTGTATAAAATTATTTGGTTTACACTCGAAAATACCTAATATCAAAAATAATTTAGACTTTGCATAAATTTGATAATTATGGTTTCATATTTTTTATTTAAATGATTCATAATTGCTTTATTTTAAATTAATGGGATAATTTTGAGCCATTATTTCCAGTAACTTAAAACATTTTTCTAGTATGAAAAATATAAAAAATAGGTAAAATTAAATCAACATTACACTTTTATTCATCAGTATTATTAATTTTTTATCAATGTGTTTTTCATTATAATTTAATATACTCAGTTTAAAATTAATTTATTTTTTGTTTTTATAAATGATTAAAAAAACTATGCACATTTGTTTTAAGGGACTTTGTTAAACCTCATGCAAATTGATGTTTTTTAAAGCTAAAATTTAAGATGTCACTCTCCTACTTGTGTGCAGTATTTACGAATAAAACTCTAAATGTGAAAAATTTCTTCTATAAAATTTTAATAAAAAAATACTTTTCCTAATGTTGAAAAAAAAAGCAATTAGTAAGGACTGTTTTCTCATATATAATTTTGATGCATTTGAAAATAAATGGTTTAATAATTCTTCATAAATTACTAAGAGTTAAATGTATTAAATTAAAAAATTTTTTTAAAAATAATGCTACAAATTAAAATATTACTTCATTAACAAAGGCACTTACAAAGACTAAAAGAGGCCAATTTGTAACATTATTAGAATATAATTTTATTTGATTATAACAATTTTAATAACACCATAATTTTGTTTTGGTAGACAATGTTGAAAAATCTATTTAAAATGAAGTAAAAACACAACTCTATACATAATGTATTGTAAACTGTGCTATCAAAAATTCTGAAATTTTACAGAACATCGCTAGCTAAATTTTGCTCTTATTTCCAACTGTCTTACAATTTTCGTTTTTGTTTTTACAGTATTTTTATAATTAGCCTGAAGTTAAAAAACCAAAGGTAGAAATCATTTTTTAAAATATAAAATTAAAAAAAAAAAGATTACAAAATAATATTACCATACAAAAGGTAATAATGAACTGTTAATTCAATATATATATTAATGAAACAAATTTGTTTAAAATTAGATCATAATATCATTTTTTTTAAGTAATTTATAAAAGAATAAGCTTGTTTCTTAAATAATATATTTCCAAGCCTTGATTTATTTCTGTATAATATTTTAATGGTTTAAGCCTTAATTTATTTCTGTTTAATATTTTAATGGGGTTTATGATTTAAAATGGTATTATACGCAACTATAATTCCAAGATTAGAATTTAATCAATCCTTTGACTAGAAGCTAACAGATTCTAAATTGGAAAGGAAATATAAGGTCAAGCTGTAAAATTACAAGTGTTTAATTGCCAATGAGTTAAAGGCATCTAGCATTACTTCTGTATGCATCAAAATGAATTTTTATATAATTAGTCTAATTAAGATTTAACACTAAAATGTTAAAACTAATTGATGAAAAAATTGATATCTATTAAAACAAGCTCGAGTATCATTCAACGTTATAGGTACTCAAAAGCATCATAAGTCTTCAATCTTCAAATTATGATGAAAAATTTGAGTGCAATAACAAATACTTATTTTGCATAATTGTATGTAGCTAATTTTATCTTCTATTTATGCAGCCATATTTGAAGCATACTTAGCATATAAATTGAGTTTAATCTCTTGTAACATATATGCAAACACTTTTTAAAAATTTTAAGGAAACAGTTCAAAGATGACAATGTTTTTAAATAATTTTTTTATATAGAGAATTGATATTTGTTCTACCGAATGATAGACCTTAAATAAGTTTGAATGATACTAAAATAAGTGGAAAATATATGCAGGCTGTTTCTGAAGAATTTGTAATACATAAGTGTTAGCTAATATTCAGTATTTTTATGCATTGAAAAATTCATTAGAAAATATTTTAGAGATTTCAATCATTCCTAAACATATTAGTTTCTTATAATAAATGATAAGTAAAAGTAATACATTTTCTAAAATCTTTCGATTTTAACGTTCCACATTAAATCGATTGGATCATTCTGAAGTAAATGCTTGTTTTATAATGAATAAGTGCTTAAGTTTACTTGATAATATTTTCAATAGAATGAATTAAAAACTAAGTGTCAAAATTAGGAGAAAATCACAAACAAAACTACCAAGATTGAGAATAATTCGAGTTCGCCAAATTTAAACTCAATGGCTATATTTTAATTGATTTAATCTACAAGTTGAAAATAAGATTTTCATTAATTTCCTTTTAATTTAGTTAACGTTAAAAATATTAGCAGAATATTTTCAAAGAATCAATTTTTATTTATAAAAACTTTTGGTTTTAATAATAAATTCATATTTAATTGATTCTAGAATCAATTTCCGAAAAATTTAATGTAATAATGAATTAAGAATGCTTAATTCAAACCATAGAAGTCCGATTAATTTTGTTGATATATGTAGTATGTATAAGTTATAAAATGTTGAATGTAATCATCAAATGAGTATTTTAAAACTTGTATTTACTAAATAATCCCATTACTGATGAAAATTAAATCTAATTTATTTCAGTAATAATGTAGAATAATTGAAGGTTTTTATTTATTCAATTTATTTAATAGAGTGATACAATTTCATTAAACTACATTACAAGATTTACTTCGATTTACACAAATATTAAATATCTGAACTATAACATTCATAATCAAATCCTTTTTCTCTTGAATATATATAAAAAAATCTCACTAACCTTGAATTATTTTTAATAACTTATCTTTAGTTATGCAATATCATGATTAACCTAAATTTAAAATTAAAGCGAATATTGCTTTGGGATAAAAAAAAAAGTCTTATTAAGCCTGTTTTTTCTTTATTCAATAATGCGGAACAAAAAATGTCTCACAAAAGTGCTTATCCACATCTTTGTTTCAAATGTTAATTTTGTAAACTTATCTAATATAAGTATTGTTTTATATGAGGTTTATAGCTCTTGCTTAACTTTGCTTTTTTGACGTGTTGAAACGTCAAAAAACGGTATGTACGTTTCATCACCTGTTACAATTTTAGAAATGATGTGGTGGCCACCATCATTTAGCAATTTAAGAGTTTCTTCACTGATTCTGTCACGCTCCTCTTTTTGGTGCTCAGTTAGATTTTGGGGAACCCAACGGCAAAAACAACTTTTTTTATATGTAACTCTTCATGAATGATGTTGTGTATGGCTGCGGATCCAATGTTAAGTTCCTTCTGTATCATTTGACAGGTACAGCGATTATCATCCATTAACATTTTTCGTATGGCAGATACATTATCCGGGATTACTGCCTACGGCAGTAGGTAAAATTTGCCGGTTCTGGCTCAGTGGCGGTTGTGGCGGTGTTGAGTTGTTTCCCTCCTGCTGTTAAGTTGAGTTGTTTTTTTCCTGCTGTTAAGTTGAGTTGTTTTTTCTCCTGCTGATGAGTTTAGTTGTTTTTTCCTACTGTTGAGTTGAGATGTTTTTTACTGCTTTTTAAGTTTTCGTTTCGGTTTTTAAATTTAGTTTTGGTTTTTCAGATTTTGTTTTATGGAATGGCAACGGTATAGATTTGTTTTTTTGGAATGGCAACATGTATTGGTAAAACACGTGTTTGTTTTGACCCATCACATGAAACGTTGCCATTTTATAGAATCAAAACTTTCCTGTTGCCAATCAGGAAAATAGAATTTTTTGTGATTTTGAGAGCTTAGTATTCATGAAATGGCAACATTGTAATTTGTGTTTTTAGTCAACACGTGATACTTTTATAAGAGCAATACGTGTATATATGTGTGGCGGTTTTGAGTTGTTAAAAAAAAAATAGCGTGATCTCTTTTTTTCAAAAATAAGTTTCAAAGCCATGGCAACACAACTTTAATTATTGTGGAATGGCAACCATAAATGCTGAGTATTTGCCTCATACACACTAAACACATTAGCAACTTTCTACAAGGTGAAACACGATTCAGCAGAAACCTATTGGGGATTTTGTATGTGATTCTTCTTCTCAAGATTTATTTGAAGTAAGTAGACTTTTAATAATATTTTAACTACCATTTATTTTATAGTATTAAACTGGCAGTTCAATTTATTTCAAAAACATTCATGTCTCAATATATATAAAGATATATTTTTTCTTTTAGATAATTAATTGGGAGTCAAATCTGTAAATATCATCATGAATGGTGTGAAGCGTGCGAATGATTTTAAAGTGAGTATTCTTTTTTAATTAAATATATTTTATTTTTTAAATTAGCTTATTATTATAATCTTTTTACTTATTAAGTTTTTTTTTCTCTACAGGAATCCAGAGAGAAAAAATTTAAGCCGGGTATGGTATTTAAGCGTGACCTACATCCAGAGAACGTTTTTCCTATCGGTGACGATATTTTTATCTATGTTTCCATGTGGAAAGACAGTATTTATGTACACGTACGCACCTTTAAGTTGTTTGGAGACATGTATTATCCTTCATCAGATGGCTTGACAATGGGAGCCTACTGTTTCTTCATGTTGACTCGAGATGATGATGATCGATTCAATCAGAAACTGGATTATGTGGCGACGGATTTAATGTCGCCCTTTAATTCTGACTTAAAAGTGAAGGTTTTGTGTAATGGTTCGGGAATGCCTGTGCGCTTATCTCGAGAAATAATTTGTAAAAGTGGTCGAAAATATAACTACTCGATTGTGCTTTCCCAAGAACAGTGGAAAAATGTATTTAATTTTAAAGATGATATTTTATCCAGTGTAATAGATATTAAATTTAAGAATGTTGATTTTTATGGTGCATACACAAAGCAAACAAACCTCTCCGAATTGGATATTGAGAACGATTATACAGATTTACTATGTAGTCATTTGATGACAGTGATAACAAAAAATCTCCATAAACATAATCTGCTGGGGATGTATAAGGATGGCGATACCGAAAATACAGTTGCACTATTTAATGAGAGTGCAATGGAATTGGATATTGATATCATCGCTGAAGACTTTTTCTATGAAATTATCGGGGTAATGTTGCCAGATGGTAAAAAACTTTCAGATTATATTCATAAAACATTTTTACAAAGTATTAATATTTCATGTATTATAAAAGACATAAGGAAAGAAATATGTTGCTTAGAGTCTTTTTGAGTGTATATTTCTGACATATTTGTATGCATTTTTGGATATGTTCTTTAATGTAATAAACATTTGATATTTAAAAGTTTAGAATTATTCTTTCATTAGTATCACACATACATATGTTTTATTTACTAAATAATGATGTTAAATATATATGCTTTATTAAATGTTAGTATATAATTAGTGTAAAAAATTAACAATTATAATATCAATATTTAAAGTAACTCTTTATTACATTTTCATAATAAAATATTTTTACAAAACTTGATAATCATGCAACATTATAAATATTAATCTTACTTCATCAACATGCTTTTTTATAGAAAATTATTCTACTTCCCAAAAAAATCAGTACTTAATATACATCTACACACAATTTAATGAAAATAATTATTTTAAAATATCAAATTCGAGGAATTACATAACAATATTTAAAAGTACAAAAACAAGAAAAAAAATAAATGAATAAATCATCTTTCAGAGGAAAAAAAGGATACAGAAGTAAAAATCTCATATAATACTATTTCAAAGAAATTCCAATGAATTTAGTTTGATATCATAACAGTTTTCTTATAATGTAAATAATATCATTCGTTCAAAGAATAGTGACCAATGGCAAGAGTGGAAATACCATCAGGATTTACGTACCTTTTACTGTCTTTAAAAGATAGTGCCAATTTATTTTGCTTTATAGAAAATAAATCATGATTTTGGATCGTATTAAATTCATGTTGACGTATAACTCATTGTTATTAAATAAACAGTTTTATAATCATTAAAAGTAATTTGCCTTTTCAAAACTTGTTTTTTTATTCCTTTTAATCGCTTTTCTGATTTATTTTCTGTCGTATATGCATACATTTTTGATTTTAAACCAATAAATTCGGTCATGATGCAACCATTATTTTCGTCTTTCATTTTGCCTAATACTTTTTATTTGTCAACGGCATATCAAATCTATTATTTACGCCATAACCGGAAGTGTCATATAAGTTAATTTTTAATTTCATGTCGGCATAAAATCCTTAGTCTTAACTTCATAAATAAGGGAATCCGTGTCAGTATACATTAATCGTACATTTTCCCCATAATTCCTTTTCATCTCTTCGTAATGAAAGGAATACATCAAATATTTTGAGATGTCGAGGATAGCCATCCCAACATATATCGGCTTAGAAAATTTTATTTTAGTTTTTTTCAGATGCACGGCCATACAATTTTCATTAAAAATAGTCCTGTAATCAAAGTTAGGTTTCGCTATTAATTTCCGAACTTGTTCTTCAGAAGAACATAATCTTATGTCTAATCGCTTTCTCACATTTTCCATTGTTTTTCCGAAAATGCTATTATTCATTAATTTAAAGAAATCTTTATGGAAATCGTTTGCTGCTTCTGTTCTTAATTTTGTATTTAAATCAATGTAAGTTTTTAACCACGGTGATTGTTTGAATTTTAATATTCGATGTATTTTTGTAATTTTAAGCCCGAGTTTCAAATATAATTTTAACACTTTATAATGAACTACATACTTGTTCTTGGGTAATAATGTTGTCATAAGTCTTGTTTCCTTACAATTTGGAGGAACCATATTAATAGGAGCCAGAGGAAAATCTGAGTGGGTATTGTGAAGAGACATGTCGTAATCCATATCTAATTCAGTATATACCCAATATCCGAATTATCGGGGATATTTTCTATATCAATATTTGCAGTTGAGCACCAAGCGAAATCCCCAATAGGCAAATATTGACTCATGGCCCAACCATATAAATTATTAGCGTCTAAATAGATCAAATATTTTTCATCCAGTTTGGGGTCAAAATTCTCCATATATCTATTATTAGCTAAAGAGTATCTATTACTGCATTGACTAACTCCTCCACGGACTCCCTTCTCAATAAACAGTAACATTTCATAATCAATTAATAATTCAATTTTTACGTTTGTGTGCAATAACATTGCATCCCATGATAACGAAGGAGCCGTAAAATACCAACAAGGATCCAACCTATACGTTTTTAAGCAAATAATCCGAAAGTTTTCAAACAAATCTGCCAAAAATGTACGTCAGTTTTAACATACAAATCGCAATACTTACCAAGATTAGTGAGTCTAAACTCATTAAAAACTTTTTTTGCGTGATTATAATCTTCTTCGCTAATTTCTTCACCATTTAATTCATTATAGAATTCATTTCTTTGAGGCAAAGAGGGTTCGTCGCATTTTTTTATATCATCAAAATAATTATAAGGAAAAACACCTTTCCTCAAAAGTAAATCAATTTTCCCTGGCTCGAAATTTTGATTCATATACTTAAATTAATCTCGAGATAGGGTAGAAATTAAATTATCGATGCTTGATGCCATAAATTTAAATGTGTCCAAGAAACGTATCTGGAACCTAGGAGAAATATTTTTACTGAACGAAATATAGCGTTCTTCTGTGTTGGGAATTAAAAATAGAGGCTTTTTATCATAGCCTAATTCTTTGACGAAAATATGTGCATCATAACCGGAGAGATTGTGGAAAAATATCGGTAAAAATTTCGGAACTCTTAGTGATAAATTACAATGATTACAACACTCGCCTCGAAATGCTTGGTTTAAATGATCATGATCTCGGACTTTTACATTGTTTACAGTGAAAGGTTGTGAGCATATGTAACAAGACGTAGACTTTTCATAGTTAATTTTTTGTTCTACTGTGAGAGGTCTTAAAGGTTTATTATTTTTATAAATATTTTCGATTATTAAAGCCTCCTGTTCAATCATTTTAATAAATACTTTGGGGGCATCTAAACCTCTGTAAACAACAGGATCTTTATAATGCCCATTCTCATAGCAAATGAAATAGCAAAAACTAAATGGAACGTGTTTTTCGTACACATTTGTGAATGGAATTTCGGATCTGGATGACAAGTATCAGTTTTACGGTTAAACATTCAAAGTCAGCATATATAACAAAGGGGATTTTAATTAAATGTTGTATATTTTTAAATAAAATGTGCTTACCTTCTTCCGTAGGCATTTCCACTCGCAGGTCTTTTTCATTACATAATTCTTTATGAATATTTAATTTATCATCATTCGAAAAAAATTGCAAACATCGTCTGCATATGCAAATTTTATGCTCATTGTTCGAACACTGTTTTGATATGAGACGGGATAGATTTTTAATCCAACAAAAATGACCATTAACATCTTTCTGAATGTACAGTAAATCAATATGTTTATCTTCCTCACGATCACAAACCAGTAATGGAAAGATTTTGTAATTTTTATCATAAGAATATACATTAATTGATATATTGTTTAACTTACTGAATTTTTTTATGTCCGAAAAATGAGGTGGGTTCGTTATTCCATCAAAATTCAATGTTTCTGCATAAGGGACGTAATTTGAAACTCTTTCAGCATTTTGTTCCACAGGATACAGAGCTGACAAAATTGCCCATTTAAAACATTGCCGATCTTTATTTTTTACATTAATAACTGCTCCCCTCGCTTTGATACTTGAAGGTAGCTCAATATGGGATGAACCTCTCAAAGGCGAATAGTGGTTTGTCCTCAACTCTTGCTCCAAAATTTCACTTAATACCCAGCCAGACTCCTTTTCCTGAAAATCCTCACTTTCAGCAATTATTTTATCCTTCATTTCTTCATACAAATCTGAGATATCTGTTGCTGATAAAACAACTTTATTCGGAGTTTTAAATTCTACATTTTTTGATACCTCCTCACCGTTATCAGTCATTTTCTTGTAAATGCACCTTACTCTGATACTTATTTTCAGTCCGTTTTGAATATTTAATTCATTTTCAACGATGTCTAAAGTTTCGTTCTTGTTGGCAGTCAAAAATTCACTGATTTCTTTGAAGTCTCGTTTTTTTTCCAGTACGAATGTTTTGTATTTTCTTCTAAATGCACTTTTTGTAATTTCCTTTTCATAAATATGATCTCGCTGGGATATGCCACCACCACCACACTGATTCGAAGACGACGATGACGGTCCGGCTGTGTTTTCAACTATAATATCATATCTCCTCTTCTTGGGCTTCGGTTCCACATCTAGATGGGATGATGAAGGTACTGCAACATTGTCAATTTTTGTCTTGTGACGTGTTGTTTCATCAGGAAATTTGATTTTCTGACACGAACCATTTTTAATATGTCTCACCAAAGCATCGTGGCGAGAAAACGTTTTATCACATTGCGCACATACGCTTTTCGATAAATTGTGTACAGCTTCAAAATGACGCCTTAAATCAGCTTCTCTTGTAAAATTTGCATTGCATTGATCACAGCGAGAAACTTGCTCCTTACGATGAACTTGTAGAATATGTCGTTTTACGGCAAATTTAGTTGAAAATATCTTCCCACATTCTTCACAAAGAGACATAATGTTGCAGTTAAATATTCGTCTCTGTACCAAATAGTCCACAAGTCAGATGTTATGTGACCAGAATTCACATGAGATCTTTACTTGAATTTTAATGTGAGAATGGTCTCAGGCTGCACTGTGCCAAACATTCGAGAAATAGAACTGCGTTCATGTATGTTCCTTACTAGCATTTCATCATGAGAAAAGTCTCGCTCTTCATGGGAACTGAACAATCAAGAAATTGAGCACAATTTCTTACTAATAGTGCAATATGAGAACATTTTCCCTTCTTAGCATTTATATAGCCCAGGTAATTGCTATCACATGATGAATTTATTTCACTTCAGTTATTCAAAAAAATAGGGTTGAGCTGTAGTATCCCTGTAAAGAAAATCTAATTGGGACTTAAGGAAAAGGGGCGGTGTTAAACCTGTAGAAGCTATCCAGTAAAAATTCAGAATGTAATGAGCCGAAGCCGAAAATTCTAGAACATTCTTATTCATTGGAAATGTCAGAATATAGTACGATAATCAAGAATATTAATGTCCGAAAATTTCCCAGGGAAACCTATACCTTTGCATGCATTGTCATTTGAGAAAAATAGATTCTGTAACACAATGGTAGTGCATCTCGAAGTTGAATGATTTAACAATTTAAAAGAAATTTTTCCTTTAACTGGTCAGCAAAAGCCGCAGCTTTCGAAGTGAGCAACAATGGGATGTGTTCTCCAACAAGTATTGAACCTGACAGGGATTCAACTGAATATATATGTGAAAGGTATAAAACACAATGTACGCTTAGAAATGCAACGAAAGTCCTAAAGCGGAGTCTCAAATCGAAAAAATGACCCCCTCTAACTGTTTTGTGAATACCGAAATCGGTGAAAGAGAACAACAGAACACAGGCCCCTTAGGATTGAAGAAAACCAGGTGTTACCAGCTTTTTTCTTTTGTAGTGGGAATGGAAATAAAGAAATCGTATTCTTTGTTCCTTATTTTCAGGAATTATTTAATGCGTTACAAGAAAAAAAAAGCATGTTTTATTTTGTATTTATAATAAAATAAAAATATTGATGGAAATTCGGTCAAAAAGTTAAAAGAATCAGATTTAACTTTTTCAAATAATTTATTTTGGCATGAACAATAAAAGAACTACAAACCATAAATTAATATTTAAGTTATAACATCAAATAAATTGTTTTAGTCTGAATACAAGCACGTGAGTATAATGGAGAGAATTTACAAAGATCCTGAGCACACAGCTAGTTTTAGTGGTATAAATGCGATGAGACGAGGCTTGAAGGATAAAGTTAAAATCTCAGACATAAAGAGATGGGTATCTCAAAAAGATTCTTACACTCTGCATAAGCCAATTCGTCACAAATTCCGGAGAAACAGGGTGTTAGTTAGTGACATTGATCAACAATTTCAAATAGATTTAGCTGATATGCAAAGTTTAGCTAAGTTTAATAGAGGTTACAAATATTTACTTACATGTATTGATGTATTTTCTAGAAATTTTGGAGCAAGAGTTGAGGACAAACCACTATTCGCCTTTGAGAGGTTCATCCCATATTGAGCTACCTTCAAGTATCAAAGCGAGGGGAGCAGTTATTAATATAAAAAATGAAGATCGGCAATGTTTTAAATGGGCAATTTTGTCAGCTCTGTATCCTGTGGAACAAAATGCTGAAAGAGTTTCAAATTACGTCCCTTATGCAGAAACATTGAATTTTGATGGAATAACGAACCCACCTCATTTTTCGGACATAAAGAAATTCAGTAAGTTAAACAATTTATCAATTAATGTATATTCTTATGATAAAAATTACAAAATCTACCCATTACTGGTTTGTGATCGTGAGGAAGATAAACATATTGATTTACTGTACATTCAGAAAGATGTTAATGGTCATTTTTGTTGGATTAAAAATCTATCCCGTCTCATATCAAAACAGTGTTCGAACAATGAGCATAAAATTTGCATATGCAGACGATGTTTGCAATTTTTTTCGAATGATGATAAATTAAATATTCATAAAGAATTATGTAATGAAAAAAGACCTGCGAGAGTGGAAATGCCTACGGAAGAAGGTAAGCACATTTTATTTAAAAATATACAACATTTAATTAAAATCCCCTTTGTTATATATGCTGACTTTGAATGTTTAACCGAAAAAACCGATACTTGTCATCCAGATCCGACATTCCCATTCACAAATGTGTACGAAAAACACGTTCCATTTAGTTTTTGCTATTTCATTTGCTATGAGAGTGGGCATTATAAAGATCCTGTTGTTTACAGAGGTTTAGATGCCCCCAAAGTATTTATTAAAATGATTGAACAGGAGGCTTTAATAATCGAAAATATTTATAAAAATAATAAACCTTTAAGACCTCTCACAGTAGAACAAAAAATTAACTATGAAAAGTCTACGTCTTGTTACATATGCTCACAACCTTTCACTGTAAACAATGTAAAAGTCCGAGATCATGATCATTTAAACCAAGCATTTCGAGGCGAGTGTTGTAATCATTGTAATTTATCACTAAGAGTTCCGAAATTTTTACCGATATTTTTCCACAATCTCTCCGGTTATGATGCACATATTTTCGTCAAAGAATTAGGCTATGATAAAAAGCCTCTATTTTTAATTCCCAACACAGAAGAACGCTATATTTCGTTCAGTAAAAATATTTCTCCTAGGTTCCAGATACGTTTCTTGGACACATTTAAATTTATGGCATCAAGCATCGATAATTTAATTTCTACCCTATCTCGAGATTAATTTAAGTATATGAATCAAAATTTCGAGCCAGGAAAATTGATTTACTTTTGAGGAAAGGTGTTTTTCCTTATAATTATTTTGATGATATAAAAAAATGCGACGAACCCTCTTTGCCTCAAAGAAATGAATTCTATAATGAATTAAATGGTGAAGAAATTAGCGAAGAAGATTATAATCACGCAAAAAGTTTTTAATGAGTTTAGACTCACTAATCTTGGTAAGTATTGCGATTTGTATGTTAAAACTGACGTACATTTTTGGCAGATTTGTTTGAAAACTTTCGGATTATTTGCTTAAAAACGTATAGGTTGGATCCTTGTTGGTATTTTACGGCTCCTTCGTTATCATGGGATGCAATGTTATTGCACACAAACGTAAAAATTGAATTATTAATTGATTATGAAATGTTACTGTTTATTGAGAAGGGAGTCCGTGGAGGAGTTAGTCAATGCAGTAATAGATACTCTTTAGCTAATAATAGATATATGGAGAATTTTGACCCCAAACTGGATGAAAAATATTTGATCTATTTAGACGCTAATAATTTATATGGTTGGGCCATGAGTCAATATTTGCCTATTGGGGATTTCGCTTGGTGCTCAACTGCAAATATTGATATAGAAAATATCCCCGATAATTCGGATATTGGGTATATACTCGAATTAGATATGGATTACGACATGTCTCTTCACAATACCCACTCAGATTTTCCTCTGGCTCCTATTAATATGGTTCCTCCAAATTGTAAGGAAACAAGACTTATGACAACATTATTACCCAAGAACAAGTATGTAGTTCATTATAAAGTGTTAAAATTATATTTGAAACTCGGGCTTAAAATTACAAAAATACATCGAATATTAAAATTCAAACAATCACCGTGGTTAAAAACTTACATTGATTTAAATACAAAATTAAGAACAGAAGCAGCAAACGATTTCCATAAAGATTTCTTTAAATTAATGAATAATAGCATTTTCGGAAAAACAATGGAAAATGTGAGAAAGCGATTAGACATAAGATTATGTTCTTCTGAAGAACAAGTTCGGAAATTAATAGCGAAACCTAACTTTGATTACAGGACTATTTTTAATGAAAATTGTATGGCCGTGCATCTGAAAAAAACTAAAATAAAATTTTCTAAGCCGATATATGTTGGGATGGCTATCCTCGACATCTCAAAATATTTGATGTATTCCTTTCATTACTAAGAGATGAAAAGGTATTTTGGGTAAAATGTACGATTAATGTATACTGACACGGATTCCCTTATTTATGAAGTTAAGACTAAGGATTTTTATGCCGACATGAAATTAAAAATTAACTTATATGACACTTCCGGTTATGGCGTAAATAATAGATTTGATATGCCGTTGACAAATAAAAAAGTATTAGGCAAAATGAAAGACGAAAATAATGGTTGCATCATGACCGAATTTATTGGTTTAAAATCAAAATGTATGCATATACGACAGAAAATAAATCAGAAAAGCGATTAAAAGGAATAAAAACAAGTTTTGAAAAAGGCAAATTACTTTTAATGATTATAAAAACTGTTTATTTAATAACAATGAGTTATACGTCAACATGAATTTAATACGATCCAAAAATCATGATTTATTTTCTATAAAGCAAAATAAATTGGCACTATCTTTTAAAGACAGTAAAAGGTACGTAAATCCTGATGGTATTTCCACTCTTGCCATTGGTCACTATTCTTTGAACGAATGATATTATTTACATTATAAGAAAACTGTTATGATATCAAACTAAATTCATTGGAATTTCTTTGAAATAGTATTATATGAGATTTTTACTTCTGTATCCTTTTTTCCTCTGAAAGATGATTTATTCATTTATTTTTTTTCTTGTTTTTGTACTTTTAAATATTGTTATGTAATTCCTCGAATTTGATATTTTAAAATAATTATTTTCATTAAATTGTGTGTAGATGTATATTAAGTACTGATTTTTTTGGGAAGTAGAATAATTTTCTATAAAAAAGCATGTTGATGAAGTAAGATTAATATTTATAATGTTGCATGATTATCAAGTTTTGTAAAAATATTTTATTATGAAAATGTAATAAAGAGTTACTTTAAATATTGATATTATAATTGTTAATTTTTTACACTAATTATATACTAACATTTAATAAAGCATATATATTTAACATCATTATTTAGTAAATAAAACATATGTATGTGTGATACTAATGAAAGAATAATTCTAAACTTTTAAATATCAAATGTTTATTACATTAAAGAACATATCCAAAAATGCATACAAATATGTCAGAAATATACACTCAAAAAGACTCTAAGCAACATATTTCTTTCCTTATGTCTTTTATAATACATGAAATATTAATACTTTGTAAAAATGTTTTATGAATATAATCTGAAAGTTTTTACCATCTGGCAACATTACCCCGATAATTTCATAGAAAAAGTCTTCAGCGATGATATCAATATCCAATTCCATTGCACTCTCATTAAATAGTGCAACTGTATTTTCGGTATCGCCATCCTTATACATCCCCAGCAGATTATGTTTATGGAGATTTTTGTTATCACTGTAATCAAATGACTACATAGTAAATCTGTATATTCGTTCTCAATATCCAATTCGGAGAGGTTTGTTTGCTTTGTGTATGCACCATAAAAATCAACATTCTTAAATTTAATATCTATTACACTGGATAAAATATCATCTTTAAAATTAAATACATTTTTCCACTGTTCTTGGGAAAGCACAATCGAGTAGTTATATAATCGACCACATTTACAAATTATTTCTCGAGATAAGCGCACAGGCATTCCCGAACCATTACACAAAACCTTCACTTTTAAGTCAGAATTAAAGGGCGACATTAAATCCGTCGCCACATAATCCAGTTTCTGATTGAATCGATCATCATCATCTCGAGTCAACATGAAGAAACAGTAGGCTCCCATTGTCAAGCCATCTGATGAAGGATAATACATGTCTCCAAACAACTTAAAGGTGCGTACGTGTACATAAATACTGTCTTTCCACATGGAAACATAGATAAAAATATCGTCACCGATAGGAAAAACGTTCTCTGGATGTAGGTCACGCTTAAATACCATACCCGGCTTAAATTTTTTCTCTCTGGATTCCTGTAGAGAAAAAAAAACTTAATAAGTAAAAAGATTATAATAATAAGCTAATTTAAAAAATAAAATATATTTAATTAAAAAAGAATACTCACTTTAAAATCATTCGCACGCTTCACACCATTCATGATGATATTTACAGATTTGACTCCCAATTAATTATCTAAAAGAAAAAATATATCTTTATATATATTGAGACATGAATGTTTTTGAAATAAATTGAACTGCCAGTTTAATACTATAAAATAAATGGTAGTTAAAATATTATTAAAAGTCTACTTACTTCAAATAAATCTTGAGAAGAAGAATCACATACAAAATCCCCAATAGGTTTCTGCTGAATCGTGTTTCACCTTGTAGAAAGTTGCTAATGTGTTTAGTGTGTATGAGGCAAATACTCAGCATTTATGGTTGCCATTCCACAATAATTAAAGTTGTGTTGCCATGGCTTTGAAACTTATTTTTGAAAAAAGAGATCACGCTATTTTTTTTTAACAATTCAAAACCGCCACACATATATACACGTATTGCTCTTATAAAAGTATCACGTGTTGACTAAAAACACAAATTACAATGTTGCCATTTCATGAATACTAAGCTCTCAAAATCACAAAAAATTCTATTTTCCTGATTGGCAACAGGAAAGTTTTGATTCTATAAAATGGCAACGTTTCATGTGATGGGTCAAAACAAACACGTGTTTTACCAATACATGTTGCCATTCCAAAAAAAACAAATCTATACCGTTGCCATTCCATAAAACAAAATCTGGAAAACCAAAACTAAATTTAAAAACCGAAACCAAAACTTAAAAAGCAGTAAAAAACATCTCAACTCATTAGTAGAAAAAAACAACTAAACTCATCAGCAGGAGAAAAAACAACTCAACTTAACAGCAGGAAAAAAACAACTCAACTTAACAGCAGGAGGGAAACAACTTAACACCGCTACACACCGCCACTGAGCCAGAACCGGCAAATTTTACCTACTTACGGCGGCTTTCTTGGGTGTTTTTCTTCCTGAAGAAAATTGCGACCTCTTCTAAATTTTCTAAACTATCTGAATACAGTAGCACGAGCTGCAGATTCTTCACCAAATGCTAATTGCAACCGTTGAACGCATTCTTCTTGATTTAATCCTGCTTTAAAATCGTAGAAAATCATAGCGCGAAAATGTTCTCATGTCAACTGCATTTTCTCTTCTGTTTAAAATTTATTCTACGCTAAACTAGTTGAAGTAAGTCAGTAAAAAATCGTCTTCTGTGTTAAAATACTTTGTTTTTTAAAATTAAACCGTTATTTTTATTTTGTGAATTCTCGTCTGCGCGTATCTCAATTTCAGAGTAACCCTCGTATTCTTAAGTTTAAAATTCCTTCAATGACAAAAATCTTTAAATATTTCTACCTGAAGTTACTGACATCAGAATCAAGATCTTTGTTGTAATGCGTTCAATTTTACTTTCGTAGATAGAAGAAATAAATGTTGGTAGCAATTTTTAATTTGAGAAGAAAACAATTTTTAAAATCTGTCATGTAAACTTGAAATAGTATAAGTTTATACCTATATTTATTCCTTTATATTAAATACACAGATTTTAATTAGAGTTTTGTAATGTTATTGTATTCCAGTTAATAAGTATTACCAAATTCGCAATAATATATTATATATTATACAGTAAACTCTCGCTATAACGATACCCGGTACAACAATAACTCACTCTACTACAATAATGTTTTGTTTATATGTAACTCCCCGTCCCGGTGATTTTGCATATAAACTAATGTTAATCTCCCCTCAATACTGCGATATTCTCTAGAACAATAAACCTCTGTAAAACGATTTTTTCAATCTAAATTTCAGTTAATCGTGTCCAACGTCGGGCATCTTGCAAATAGTCGCATTCGGAATCTTCTTCATCAGATGTAATGTCATATTCCAACGTTTCTGATCCCGATGAAAAACGAAAATAGTCATCTAGCTCATTGTCATCACTATCAGATATATTAAACAAAAAATAAAAAGCTTTTATGACACACTCTAACGAAAATGAAAGAGAAAGAATAAAAAGTTACGAACTACTCGAAAAGAAGCACAAATAATAACTGCAACGTATGGAATAAAAACAGCTTTCCACGTTCCAAGAAATATATTCCCCTCTCCAAATCACCCCTTTGAAATAGGGAAGTCCATCGTAAACAATGTCAAGGACATTCTGTTATCAGTAAAACTCTTATCAGTTAAACTAGACACATGCCAAAGCCATGTGTCTAGCTTTACTGATAAGAGAATATTGCTGAGAACCGTATTTCAGAGAGCCGTATAATAAGCCCGGGGGAGTCTACGCATTGGCTTAGCGCAGCGTATATACGCCCCCGGCAGGCAAGGGGTTAAGACCAACGACCAAGATATATATAAATATTGGTCTGTGGTTAAGACTCATTGTGGATATTCAACTTATCCCTGAATAAATAGCTATTGTTCAGATTTCAAAACAGATGAAGACCACCCTTTTGGGAATTGGAGCGGGTGAGGGGGAGTGAAGTGTAACTGCGTGAGGTATAATTACTCAAAAAATGAAAAATTTCATAATATTAATACAGTAAATAAAGATATAAATTACAGTTCATAGTTTGACTTTTTTAATAAATTTTACTGAATTCTGCATTTGAATGCAAATAAAATAATATTCGTACCTTAAGTGAAATATTGTAAGCAATTTTACAGCACATTCCTTAAAACTTTATTAATTCATTAAAGGCAAAATATTATGATGTGATTGGTATTTTTGTAACGTAAATTTTTCGCGTGGAAAAAATAAATCTAAACTTAAAGAAAGTGGGAAAATTATTGATTATATTAACTTTTATTTTCCAGTTAAAAATTTTCTGAACGAAAAAAAATGAAGATAGTCAAATCAAATCTAGAATCGCTTTATTTGAAATAAATTGAGCAGGCAAATGCATCCACACACACACCGAACGTCTCGAATGTTTATGTGACGCATTAAACGAATTAATATCACGGTAGCATTCTGATATATATGCAAGTTAATTAATACGAAAAATTTAGCTCACTTTCATTATCTAAAACGCGCGAAAGAAAAAGAAATCCGTTGGAAAAATAAAGAAGACAATACATTTTTTTTTTCATTTTTTCCCGCGTCCTCGGGACTGAAGCTTCATTGATTATGCATTTGCTTTAGTTTCCGAGTTATCTTTCTTGTAATACAGGCTTGATTAATGATCCAAATGTTGCAGTACATTATTGGCAAACATTTTGATTGCTTCTCAAAGAAAAGAATTTTTTTCTTCGTTTTATTATTTCGGAGAAGAAAATGAGATAAAACGTGGTATTAACTCAAGTGTCAGGAGACTAAAAAAGATTCCCTCTTCAGAAGATGATGATGGGGAAAAAAATTCCCCACTCGTAGGTATTAAAAAAAAGAAGAAAGAGGAATCTCACCGTATTGCGGTCATTTTTCTAACAACTGATAACTTCTGTAAGTTTTTTTATTATATTACTTTATGTGAGACGAGAGTCATAATAATTCTTTTTTTTACTAATTTCTTTTTCCCCCAATGTTTTTCCCTTTCCAACAACTTTCCCTTATTTTCTTTTTAAAGATTGTAAAAAAGTAATCAAAGCACAAAAAATAAGAATAAAGAGCACTCGGTAATTCCTTTTAAACTGGATTCTTGTTTATATTCATAATTTGCACCTCAATGACACGTGAGACATCCATTATTAGTTTGTAGGTGAAATGTTTAAGACAGAAGATAGAATAGTTTTTGCAATGGATGCAAATGTATGCCTAGTCTCATTTCCCAGTAAGCTTTGGAATTCTGATAAGGTTTAAGGACATCTACACCTGTCTGGTCACCTTGTCACAGAACAAGTGCCCTTTGTTAGAGGAATAGGGGGAGATGGAGGCGGGGTGTTGTTAAGTAACATACTGAAAAGTGAGTTCAAAGGTTGTTTTAACGATTTTGAGTTCTACGCGAAAATTTGGTTTAAACTTCTCTTTCTTTCGCGCGATATTGTTCCCTAAGATAGCAGGGCGAAAGCAACTATCTTTTCGAGATAAACTGAACGTTATCAATGATATTGATGAGGGAATGAAGCAGATTGAAGCTAAGAAACATGGATTATCGCAATCTACAGTTGTAATGTTCCTAAAGAAGAGAAAGCAAATCGAAGATGCTGTAACTTCAAATGAAATTAACCCAGAGCGAAAACGATTGAAAATTGTGACAAATGAAAACATTGATGCTACTGTTTTAAAATGGTTTCAAAAGATGAGAGCAACAAATGTCCCAATAAATGGACCCTTATTATATGCAAAAGCGCGGAAATTTGCAGCAATGCTAAGGAACGAAACTTTCAAAGCTAGCAATGGTTGGTTAATGCGTTTTCGAGATCGTCATGGAATAACTTTCCAAGAAGTTCACGGAGAGAAAAATTCAGCCCCAATAAACAACGCAAATGAATGGCGGCAAAACAATGAAAGAAATCTTAGAAAAGTATGCCCCAGAAGACATTTATAATGCAGATGAAGCTGGGCTGTTTTTCCAACCCCTACCTGATCGAAAATTGGCATTCAAGGGTGAAAAGTGTTATGGAGGGAAGAAATCAAAGCAGAGACCGACTGTTCTTCTGTGTACAAATAGCACAGGAACGCATAGAATACAACCTCTTGTCATTGGTAAATCACTGAAGCCAAGGTGCTTTAAGAACGTGAAAAATCTTCCCGTGGAGTATAAAGCAAATAAGACGGCTTGGATGACGTCTAAATTTTTTTCCGAATGGTTACAGAAGTTAGATAATGAAATGAAGAGAAAGAAAAAAATCGTTTTGTTGAAAGATAACTGCGGTGCTCACACGTCATTTCCAAAGCTACAAAATATCGAAATCGCTTTTTTCCCTGCCAATTGCACTTCAATTTTACAGCCTCTTGATATGGACATAATTAAGTGCTTCAAAGGATATTACAGAAAATGGTTGGTGGACTCCATACTTGTAAACTTTGAAAATAAAGTAGAAGACCCTTTCAAAGCTGTAAATGTCAAGGAAGCGTGTGACAATATTGCTGGAAGTTGGTGGGAAGTAACAGAAAAAACCATTCGGAATTGCTGGGAAAAGGCCGGTCTTTGTATTATGGAAGATAAGAAATCTGATAATGATGAAAATTCCATAGACAATGATCCCTCAGATGATCAAGAATGTGTTTTGCACATCAAAAAATCCGAATCGCAACTTGAGGAAACATGCGGTAAAAAGTTTGGAATTAGTATAGAAGACTATTTAACAGCAGATGATGATCTTATGGTTTTCGCAGGAGTTACTGATGAAGATATTCTCTCTGAAATTACTGATAAGATAGGAAACAATGATGAAGAAGATGATGATAATACAGGTCTATTGCAGTCCTTATTGACATCCCAGGAAGGTCTTCAATTTGTGAATTCTCTACGGACATTTTTTCAAGCCTTCCGTCGACAAATGAAGAACATTTTCGTATACTAGACTCAATGTATACAGTATTGGTGAACTTAACAGTTAAAAAATGAATAAACAAACAAAAATATTGGATTATTTTCAGTAAAAAGTGTTTTCAGATATGTGCATATTTCTGTGCTTATTTTCTGAATTTATCTTATCTATTTTTTTAGTATTTAAACCACTATTATCAGTATTTTACAAATTAATTTCTTCTAAATATAGACTTAAAAGTAGTATGTTATGGACCTTAAACTAATAATAATAAAAAAAACTCTTATTAAATGCTCAAAATATGTGGGCCCTCGATATAACAATATGCCTCTCTACAACAATATATTTATTTGGTCCCTAAAATATTGTTGTAATGAGGTTTCACTGTATAACTATCAGTTTTTCTTTTTCTTTTTTTTTTTTTTAAAAAAAGGGTTTGGCAAGAAAACCTTATGGTATTTTTTCATATGAAAAAACAGTATGCCTGATATATTATATATTGCAAATTTTAAGATTTCTATTAAAACAGAATGGAAATAATTCATTTTGTCTCTTTAATTAGACAGATACTTTTAATAAATGAAGTGACACAATTCATCAAATCACATTACAAAATTTGTAGAAAAAATGACAAAAAATTCAGAATATATGAAAAATTTGATATACTAGGTTTAACAATGAATCTTTCTTTAGAAATTACCTTTTAGTTATTGAAAAAATATTTTTATGAACTAATAAGAAAAATTAAATCTCACATAGCAAAATAAAAATTTAAAATGGCAAGATTACTGAGATTCTTATTATTCTGAGAGAAAAATAAATCAATTTTTGTTTATAACAGATAATTCAGTCAGAACTTATAGTTCAAAGTGAATTATTTAACATTAAGAAACTGAAGTAAGCATCAGACTATGAATTAAATGGTAAGTGTAGCTGAGGTTAAATTTAACAATCTAAATTTGTGTATGTGACTTGCTGAAATTAAAAAAAAATTAGAATAGTTTCATCTACAACTCAGAAAAGCACTTTCAAGTACACATGAAGAATAGAGTGATCATTTTAAAAATGCAATATTTTTTAGTATTTTGTGCTGTAGCAACATATTTCTTCAGTTAAATAATTGTTAAAAAATCAAACTCTCAGGTTTAAATTATTTAAGTATTGCAAAATTACTTTAGTAAGAAAATTTTTTTTAATAAATTAATTTCATTGAATTTATTATCTTTGTCATCGTTTAATATAAGCAATTTAGATAATGTGCACAATTTTTAAAATAAAATTCAGTTAATTATGGAATATATTTTACTAAGGATAAATAAATAAATAAATAAAAAACATTAATAAAATTTTAAAGCATCAAGTAAATATATTTTTGAAATTTACTTGAAATTTATTAATCGTTAGAATAAAAATTAACTGAAGCATTTTAAATTAATATAATTACTTAATCATAAATCAACTGTACATTTTTATGTATATATATCATTCTTTTAATGTTCAAATTCATAAACTTTTATGAAATCACGAGTCTCAAATCCCTATCTAGAAATTTTCCAGCTTTTTTTTAAAAAATAAGAGCATTTTTAATTACATTTCATATTTATTTTTTTTATTTAAAAAGAATTATTTTTCTTCATAACATTCATCTATTGATACCTGGTAAGTTATTATATAGAAATAATTTTTAATAAGTAATTCACATTTGAAGAAAGTTTACAAATTTCATTGACGATTTGTTACAAAGTATAAAAAACCTTCATAGCTGACATATTGTGAACTTATTAAAAAGTTAGAGTATTATATTTGTTTTTCTTAATAGAGATTTAGACTTTTAAATACTTTGTCAGTTATTTGAATAAGTTGTTACTCCACAGCAAAACTAAAATGAATTTGATCAGGATTTATGGTATAAAATGGATTCTAAGTAGCAACAAACATTTACGATTAAAATGAATTAAACTGATGAACAGAGAGAGAGAGAGAGAGAATCATCCTTTTATCTACCACTTTAGTTGTTATTTTATAAATCACATGCATTTATGTTTAGATGATAAGCAGATACAAACAAAATTCAAAGTTATTAAATCACATCACAGCCTCTTTAATTTACATTTTCAAGAGACAAAAAAATTTCTCGATTGGGATTTAACTTTAAAAAAAAAATGATAAACAATTTTCATCGTATTTGTATATGGATATTCCATGCTCAAAATATTTAATTTTAAAACACTGAATTTACTATACATGAAAAAAATGGGAAAAATATCAAAATGGTGTTAAAATAATGGTACAAAAATAACTAATAAAAAACATGATTTATTAAAATAGTAAGATACAACATTTAAAAATTGGAAAATATTTGTACATTTCATTGGCACAAAGTTAAAAAAATAAATTTTTTATATGACTATAGAGAAGTCACACATAGTCCGTAAAATCATCATAGTCTCCTTCATCAGGAAGCTCACCAAAGTTTTCAGCCTCAGAATTTCTACTCTTTATCTCATCCAAAAGTTTAGCCCGAAGGCGTTTTATTGTCCTAAGGCGTTCCAACCAATTAGATACATGAGTGTACTTCGAAGATTGCTGTCTTCTACTAATTATTAATGATGCAAGCTGAAAGACAAAATTTTAGTAATAATGTATTAATGAAAAATTCTTAAAAAATTTGAATATAAGTTAACAATCCACTGATAATAAGAGTAATTTTTTTGCATATTATAATAAATTTTTGCATAAAATTTTTAATACTTAAATAATACATTTTTTCACATATTTTTAGAATTTAACTGTAAGACCATCATTAACACTTTACTAGCTGCGGGAAAGGAAATTACTTCATAATGGATCCCTAGTCATTGTGGCTTGCCTTGTAATGAAAAAGCAGACAATCTCACGAAAGAGGATTCTTTTTTTTAAACCCTCTAGATACTCCTACTGGCCTGAGAAATGTCAAACTCCTTTTAAAATGGGTTATTCATCAGCAGCAAAAAATTTATTGCAAAGAGAATGCAGTTAATGCCTCTTGGAGGACCCTGCTGAGCTCATGTATTCCCAGAGATGCACCTAGATCTATAGGGGTCTACTGCTTCAGGTTACATACTGGGAATGATTTTCTCCAGAAACATCTATATCACATTGGGCTTGTGGATGCACTCGACTGCATTTTATGTGGGGAACCTGTTGACATGGATGGTGAGCATCTTTGGAAATGTTCTGCCCTCCAGGAAGCCTGCACTTCTTCACATTTTAAGACGCTCTCCACTCCTGGAGATACTTTATTTCTTTATTGGACTGCAAGACTTATTATGCTTGAAAGAGCCAACATAAAGACGTAAAAAAATATTTTTAACATAGCTAGATTTGAGTCATATTTCAACAAGTTCAATAAAATATTTTACAATAATTTTAGATTATTAGCTTTATAGAGCAAATAAATTTTAATACTCTATAAAATGCGATTTAAAATTATGAAACCACAGGTTTTGGCCTAATAATTGTACATTTATGTCAAGATTAAAAAAAATCGTGTATAATATTCCTGTAATTTCTTTAATTTAAGTACATAAGATTCCTTGAAATTCAGCATTTTGTAATATTTGTTGGCATAAAAAAACCTAAAAATCAATCAACTATCTAATTATTAATTTTTATTCTTGGATACAAAGAAATAAATATTAATGTTTTCCTTTTACATTATTAGTTTATTTTAATGGACAAAACTGTAAAAATAAATAATTTCCATTCAAAATGTAACATTAATAATCCAAATAAATGTATTTATAACAATAAACTCATAATAAACTGTTTTATTTCGAATGATAGCTGGCAAGAGAAAAATTAACAGAAGCAAAATACACAATAAAATGTTAATTAGAGAATTCAAAAACTTCCTTGAAGTCTGTGTCAGTTCTTGGCTACATTGCTTTTCTTTTTAAACATATACAATGCTTGTAGTTCATAAGAAAGAACTAGTTCATTGCTAAAAGGATCCAAGAAATGTAGGCACCATTTAATAATTTGACCCTTATAAAAACATTAGATTTAAAATATGTGTATTTTTTAAATTTTTTCTCACTATTTAATGTAATCTGTCTCAGAACATGTTGTTCATCCTTGTGATTACCTGTATAGATTTACTTAGTTTGTCTAATATTCTCTTGAGCAGTTTTTTTTCTGAAGTTGGTATATGAACATTTTAAAGTTTTGATTTATAGTTGAAAGGACTATCAATTGTGACTAGCACTATAATTTCATATGCAAAAAACTAATATTTAAATTATTGTAATTAGCAGTTTTTTTCAATACAATAAAGATGCTTTTTAAGACAAATATAGAATTTTTTCTTTTAAAAATTGCAGTAAGATAATAATTATCCAAGTTTAAGATACAATCAGATCAGAAGTAAGCTATATATTAACATATTTTCACTGTGAATCGGTAATTGAACATTGGCTAATAGCTTCTATTTAAAACAGCCATTTTCTAGAAAAACTACAAAGAATGCAATTGTGAATTTGTTACATTGTTGACTTTCAATCTTCACTCAAGACTAATATTTTCCCCTCAATGTGTGATAACATTTGTTATTAAGTGTTATTTGTTATAATGTATGTAGCAACTTATTTATTCCTTTTTAACATGGCATACTTAAATTTGGAGTTTAGTTAATGCTTGGTAATAAATTTTAAATACTTGAAATCTGGAATGTATCTTAGGTACCATAAATTAATATTGGCATAAGTATTTTATATCAACAGATAAAAATTAATTAAACTTATTATATCATGATTAATGAAAATTTAATTGTTTAATACTAACATATTTTAATCTGTAATGTGAATTCATGACTGATATTAAAAGGGAAAAATAATACAATAGAAAGACATGGTAAAAAGCAAAATATCAAAACTCTTATATATTAACTTATTATTTCTTAATATTTGCATCTTAATTTTTATACTCATCAATTTGATACTTTTTTAAATGGAGACTTTTTAACAAAAATATCTCAAAATTAATCTGAAGTTATTTATGTTCACAAAATCAAAATAGAACTTGTATGACATCAATATCTATGCAATTATAGTTATGTAATTAAAATTTTAGCAACCTTATTAATTACTTCCAATATGATTACCTTTACAATTTGATAACATAACTCAATCATAATGTAACTTACATTAGCATGTAAAGCCAATTGTCTTGCAAACAGTGGTAGACAAGCATCAGATACAGTATACGATTCTGTATGTCCAAATAAGTCCACTAACTCTATAAATAACAATGTGATATTCAAAAAGCTAAATAAAATTACCTAAGTAAATAAATTTTCTTACAAAACTAAATTTAGCCTCCAATCCAAAATATTATATACGCATTCAAATAAATACATTTATATATGATGATCAGTTATATAAGCTAATGCTACTATATTATAATGATTAGAAAAAAACATTGTAATTTGCTATGTCAATTATTTTATTGAATTTAAGTTGGAAAGATACAAACATGCACTGTTTATTATACATGGCAGTTTAAATTTAATAATAATTACAATTTATGTGTTTGATGCTGAAAAATTTTTATAGTTTCTTGAAATTTTTTTTTTTTTTTTTACCACAAGTGATACTTAAAATCGAACTTTAAAAAAGCAATATTTTTTAAAAATTAGAGAGAGAGAGAGAGAGAGGGAAAAAAAAAAAAAAAAAAAAAAAAAAAACGAAAATTTGGGATTTTTTGGAATATTTGAAAAACGTTAACCTATTAAAGCTTTTATAACAAAGATGAGTTTAGAATTCATCCTACAAAATCTTACATAAGGATATTCACAACACACAAAATAAATACCTGTTATATCTGAAAATTTTTTCATCGAGAATACATTTTATTGAACTTTTATTTGATGCATAAAAAATTATCGCATAACACGCAATCTTCTATAAAATTAATTTCATTTAAAGTTTCTTTTGCAAACTTTAGGACAGGAGGGAATTTTATTAAACTATACATTTATCAAAAGTTATGTTTGCATACCTAAAATTCTCAGGCGCTTTAGATATATCAATGGGATTTTATTTATATTATTATTGTCAAAAATATTTCACAATAAATTTACTGAGAATAAAGAAATCTCACCTTGTGACTTATGTTGCACTTTTACAACATTACTGTTGAAATCTTCAGGTTGAATAACAACACAAGCATTTGTAACATGTCCCTAAAATAAAAATATTCATTAAGAATTGATATAATAATAATTATCGGTTTAACAGCAACTTTTACAAAAATATATTTGCACAAGTCCCCATATTTAACTTTCAGATAAAACAGTTCTATTATGCCTTCTTTTTTCACAAAGTTGATCGTATTATTGGCATCTATGTATGTATTGTGTCAAATTATATAATAAAACAGAAACTACTATATATATATATATATAAGTTTTCTGTTTTATTTATATATATAACAGAACAATAAAACATTTATTTATATTGGCTCATTTTTATAAACTGTATATATATATATAGTTTATAAAAATGAGCCAATATAAATAAATGTTCTATTGTTCTGTTCAGCTGGACTAAATTGTGTCTGGGACTCAAGTGAGAATGGCTTTATGGAATGGAACTGTTTATCAAACAAGTGGTCTTTGGCTAACATTAAATAAAAGTGTTGCATTTTGCAGTGATTAAAGCTGATTTAAATACTTTGTAAAGATGCTTATGGCAAGATGTAATTGATTTTACATTTCACTCCAAAACTTTTTCAACATTAAGAAAGGATGCATGGTTTTTTCCCCCTTCATTTAAAATAGTCATCTACACATAATCACAGAAAGGCAGAGAAAATCTTCCTCTTGAATCTCTACTTATAGATTTCCATAGTGTTTTTTTAATATAAATAACAATTAACTCGATTTTAAATATTTGAAAAGTATTTTTGCCCATTGAAGTGTACGTGTTGTCAGTTTAAACTCTATATGTTTCCTGTACATACATACATAACAGCAACAAATGAGCTCCATACTGTATCTCAAAGTTAATGTAGGTTTGGAGTAATCCCATGTCACCAAGCGCTTTTAATTTTATACTACTGTCAAATGATGAGGTAACACTTCTCCACATTCATGCTAAATTAGCTATATGTCACTTAAAAGAAATGCATTGGAATGTGGATGAAAGAAATCTCAATTTAAATCAATAACTTTGTAACTAAAGGGAATTTTCGCACCTCACTCTATTTGCTTTTAACTGCTCTCTAAGTAAAAACCTCATTTTACAGTGTAAAATACTATTTTATTCAAAGATAAATGAATAGTAAATAATTTTCGAAATAGCATTTATTTTTGTTTTCAAAAGCATAGACACATTTTCCATAGTTCCCTAGTTTAGAGTTTAATATAATTTAGAAGAAAGTGGGACATTTCACTTGTAGAAAAATATGTTCACCAAAGTAATAGTTTTGCATTATAATCAGAAAACTTATTCAATCAAAGACATCATTTGAAAATAAAATATTCATATTTCTTTTCTAAAACTAAAATTATCAACATTAAATACAGGAAGCTTAAATTATAATAAATTCTTCATTAAATTTTTTAAAGATTATATATTTGAAACAATAAGAGAAATGTGTTTTATTCTGTTCTATTTTAGAAAAAGAGACAGTAAATTTGTTATAATTTTATTTCATATTTGTTAGCTCAGCATGGATCTCCAAAGGCTTATTTCCCCAGTCATCCTTAGTACTCTTTTTTTACTTCAAATGAAGAGAAAACTTATAGATCAAAAGACCAGATTAGATAATCTACCATTTAATTTGTAACAATGAAATCTAGCATAGAAATGACAGGTTTTATACTTAAGATATAAGAAAAAATTATAATTTTTTATGCCTTGCAGAATAAAGAAAAAATTAAACATTTATTTAAATGTGTTTTATTTCTTAAGAAGAAATGCATGATAATCAATCTTAACGCACAATTATGAAGAATTAATCTATTTTTAATTTCTTTTTGTTCTATTGATAACAAAATTACAGAATACAAGAAGTTGAAATATGATTAGAAACTACAATATTCATCGAATGTTGTTTAGTCTAAACTGAATATTTAATAGAATATATGAAAATTATAAATTGGCACATAAAAGTATGTAAAATAGCTCATGTTAAGTGGAGGAACTGTGATATATATTTTTTAATGAACTTAAAAAGGAACAAACACAAAGTGGGCTGACTTTGATTGCTTCCATTTGAGTTTTAGAATAAAAAGCCATTTTAATATAGAACATATAAAAAAGTGAATCATAAGAATTTGAAATTTTTATTTTCAAATAGATTTCATAAGCTATTTTATTCAATTAAATTAAATAATTATTTGTTTAGCTATTAAAAAAATAATTTTTATGCATCAAATTATAAGATAAAATTAAAGATAGTTGCACATATAACAACAGAATTTATTTCTGCTCGTAAACAATTATCATGAAAAAATTTCTCTTAGTGAATAAACTTTTATTTATGACATTTTAAAATTTTTTCTTAAACTCTAAATTTTTTTCAACTTTTGGATAGCAAGCATTAACACATCATGTATCGAAATTGAATAAATAAAACTTAAATTTTGAGTATATATATATTTGAAACTTATAAATAATAATTATTCAAAATATCATAAAAGAGCACATCCAATATTTAAAAAGATTAAGTTTTGAATATTAGTATTAATCAAACTTCTTTACAATATGGATTAAAATTACATAAAGACTGCATATAATTTTTTCTTATTAGATAAATAAACTTCCAAAACTAAAAATTTATACCAAAGTTGAAATTTTTTTTTAATTATTTAAGAAAATTTAAAATTAACTTTTAAAATAGAAAAGAGATACAAATTTAAGATTACTCTAATAGTTGAATGTCTGAACTCTTCTCCACTTGCATTATATACAATCATAACACAATCATTTGCAATGTGTTTCTTCTTTTCATTTCTATTTGGATCAGATTCTTTATTTGGCATGAAAGTTGCAACATGAAAGACCACTGTAATAACATAGGAAGAAATTTTGTTATAGTTTTATAACAGATATTTAGATATAATAATAATAATACACAATCGATGAAACCAATTATGAACTTATCTGTAATGATAGGAAAGAAATTCAACTTACTTTATTGTACCAACCATTTAGTATTAGTTATTCCGAATAATATAATTAAATTCAATTCTGTTTTTTTTTACCAGTAGAAAATTATAAACTAACAAAAGCGTTAGATAATGTTTTGATATCAATAGGATAAGTATACTTTCAGAATTCAAGAGGTTTGATGTCATCATTTTCATTTTATTTATTTTAAACTTGATAGGTCCTTATTCTTGAACAATGTTTAATGGTACATAGTTTTTAATACACAGTAATCTAAATTTAAGGAATTTTACAATAGTCACCTATAATAAAATCTTAATTTAAAATTTAAAAATTGAGAAAGCTTGCTAATATTTTATTAACAAATAAAATTTTTGAAATAACGCATTTTAAAATAATGAAATAAGATACATTATTTTACATATATTACCTTGCATGACATCATCATGCCATACAAAAGTGAATTTCCCATCTTCACCTCTTGTATCTAGACCACCTAGATAAGTTGTATGAGGATCAGTGTCTTTGAGCTGAACAACCTCACCTAATCCAGTAAGAAAAGCAAAGAACCTTCGAGAACCAAATGTATTGCTTAAAATGGCAACTTCATTTTCGGCCTGAATCAAAGTAGTAAAACAAATACAAATAATTTAAATATAAATTGATAAAGCATATTTGAAAACAGTGAAACTGTGAATATTACTGAAACATATCAATAAATTTATATTCAAATTTTATATATAAGTACCATAAAAATTCACTAGTTTTTTTATGCTTATAATTTTAAGACTCATGCTTACTTTCCATAATACAATTTTTCTACTGGAAAAAAGTAAAAAATAAAATATTTGTTTTTAATATAAATTTTCAATAGAACAAGAATAATTAAAAAGTATTTATATTTTTCAGGCATTATAATATGTAACATCTATTAATTCAAATAATATTAAAAAATTTATTTTTTATAAATAAGCACTTAATTGCAATATTTTGAATAATTTTTATTTATCAAAACTGTGATCAATATATAAATTAATAACTTTCATTCATGTATACAGAAACATCATATAAATTTATATTAACCAATTTAATCAGTAAAATAGGGAATGTTTATATCAATAAAATAGGGAATGTAAAATAAAACAAAATCAAAGATAAAATGTAAATTTTATTATACGTTGAATTGGAAATTTTTTTTTAAAATCCATTTTCTATTATACAAATCCCTTTTCTTAAAAAAAATGTATATATTTTGAAATTACGCATCCATTATAAATTTTCAAAAATATAGTGAAATTTGAAATATTTAATGCCAAAAACTTAAAAATAATTTGTAAATATAAATTCTTATGATTATTTTTAAAGTATTTCCTTGCTCTTAAATTAAATGATTTTAAGAAAAGTTATGAAAACATGCTACTTCAGACATACACATACATTGGATATTTAATTATGTTATTTGTAATACAGTTTACTTACTTGGCCAGGGCCAACATAAATAACACCAATTTTATGAGTATCATATGGTGGTATATGATCCAAGACACTTAAAGCCCTGTTATTAGCCTGAAATAAAAATTATAATGTAAGATTGCAAAGTTACTTAAAAACAATACTATTTTTAAGTTATTTTACTTACATCAGTTTGTAACAGATGAAGTGGCTTATGAACTGAACTACCAAAGAAGCTCTGGTGAAATAATTGCAAGAAAACAAAGCTAAAATAAAATGAATCAAGTTTGATACAAAAATTTATCTTATAAAAAGAATAACTTTGTTAATGAAATAAGCTTTGATGAAAATAAATAATGAATAAATGCAATGCGCCCAATAAGGAAACCATGTACCATTCTTTAACTGGAGGGAATTACCATTTATTCTTGTTAAAATTCTTCATGATAACAGAGATTTTGAAAATGTCTTCATAAGAGCAGGGGTTGGGACTTCTAAACCTTCCCTAGCCAGTTTATGTGCTACCTCATTTCCATAATTATTGACATAATATTTAGTTGGAAATAATCCATTGCAGATGTAAAATTCAAAAAAAGGAAATCTATTTAATAATGTCTAGTTTACTCCATCTATGAGTAATCTAGCATATGTATAATTAGTCTTTGCCATTCAATTCAGCGATTTGCTTGTAGGATTATCACATTGAACAAGTATGTTCACAGTAATTTACTTTAGACTTGTAAATATTGATTCAGTCAGCCATCTTATTCTAAAAGGTGACAATACAGTATTAACCAAATCTTCAGATTTTTGAATCCTTAAACACTTCTGATAGCAATTTATATTTGAAGAGGATTATTTTTAGTCGGTTTTAATAACGTATGTTTACTATGTAAGTATAAAATTAAAGCTCAACTTTTCAGTTTTCAAAAAATATCTTATAATATATTAGAAGAAATCATATCTCTAGAAGGATTTGTTGTTAGTAGAATTTTATTTAACAGTTTATATAAAAATAAAATTTTCGGAAAAGGTACAACAAGAACTAGCCCTGTGATTCTCTAGGCCTCACTTGTGATCAAAAAGGACAGACTACTCTTTCCAGATTTGCTAGTGGCTACTTGTGAAGTTTTTTTTATATGGATTCAAAGATTTTTTAAACATGCAACAACTACACTGCAGAAAATGGTTTCACATAACACATTTTGAATTGTCTTCAACTCCCCCACAACGACTTCATTAGAAATCCTTTAACATTTTTGGATTTTTTTAAAGTTAATACTCTCATGCTCCTTGTCTAGCAGTTGCTAGTTATGGAGGATATGAAACAAATCAGTTTACTCAGAAATTTGTTTCGGCCTTAGAGTTACCCACCATAGTCAAAAGAGACTATTTAACTTTGACATATGTAGATCAAAAAAGAATTATATATATATATATATATATATATTTATATATATATATATATTTATATATATATATATATATATATATATATATATATATATATATAAGCTTAATTACTATAGAGATGAAATATATTTGCATGCAAAATCCAGCTATTATTAATTTATATATTTTTAGATTAGATTTTTGAATAAATTTTTTTTATGACTAATCTTTGAATTTCATAATCTTTTTCAAAAATGGTTACAGATAAATTCGCATTTCAAACAAAATATTTGAATTCATAATTAAATCAATGAATTCACAATCAAGATTGAGTAAATAAATTAGAGTCTTCTAAAAATTTATTAAGTAATATTTGTAAAATTGAAAATTTTTAATTTTGTGCAATATTTAATTTTTTTAATAAAACATTAATTCTTTTTACTAAAACATTAAAACAGATTATAATTATAGCATAAAATTAATGTATACAAATATGAATATTCTGAATTTAGATAGTTTTTATAATATACAGCAAGAGAATTCTTAAATTTACCATCAGAAAAAACGAGAATTATGTATGATAGAAATTGAAAAACTCTGTACTAAAAATTATTTTTCAACTAGAAAATTTATAAATTGATTTCAATTAATTAATAAGAAATATTTCAAAAATTTTAAATATAGGTTTTGTATGATTTTCTAAAATACAGTAAACAATGGTTTCTTTTTCAGGATTCTATGAGCATTTGTTTTAAACAAGTTTAACTATATTAATTAAAACAATAAAGCTATTGCTTGAATCATATAAAATAGCTGTTTGGAGAATAAAGTTAAATAAATTCATATATTCACCTAGGATTCATTCCACTTCTTCTGCTTACATCTGATTGGGCAACTGCATTGCCACTTGGACGCACAGGGCTCATAACAGAAATAGTATGTCCTCTATCCCTGAAAGAGCCGGAAGAACTGGGCGGCTCAGCTAATGGAAAATTTAATATTTCATAGGACTGAAGTTAATGATTATGAAAATTAAAGTTGCAGCACATCTTAAACAATTCATATGCAAATTTCTAAACAAAAACATAAAATAAACCTTTTTGCATAATTTTATGTAAAACAAAAAACGTACGTTTATAAATTTGAAGGCTTTATCTTTTCTACTAGATACTAATAAAGTACTGAAAATGTTGAGCTAATCTAACATGTAGGATTGGTTTTGAACAATGATTTATTATATACATTGTTCAGATATTTATGAATTACAGATATTCAATATAATCTTGAATAACAATTAGATATTATACAAATACTAAAATAAAGTTTAATAATACAAAACTAAAGTTTTAAAATTAGTTAAAATACAAAAAGTTATACAGAAATATAAGGATGTATGTTGATTTATTATTCAATTAACTATTTTTTCACTTCTAACCTTAAGTATTCTAAAAATATAGTAAAAGTTTAAAAAAATGTTAATTACAAAATAAAACAATAAAAACAAAATTATAATTTTTATATTAACTATAACAATCTTTTAATGAAATTTTAAGTGTAACTGCAACAATTGTCAACTTCTAAATATTTTTTTTATGCAATGAATACTTATAAATTAAAATACCTGAATGATCTGTAAACTTCAAATAAATCAATCTTTGCATACTATTTACTTACTTTCTAATTTGAACCAATGTTTATAGTTCAAATAAATGGTCTCAACTAGATTACAGTTTCAATAGTAAATGGGAATGGTAGATAAATATAAAAAAAGATTTTTAAGTATTTAGGAAAGTACACATCAGCACACATTTTTTACATCAGCACACATTGACTGAGTCACAGGAATTTTAAAAAATAAAGTACACAAATAAAAAATTAATTCATCAAAGTTTAAAAATATAAAAAAGCAATATTCTTGTAAAATGTTTAACAATAATATTTATAATACAAATAAATTTCACATAATTCATAAAAAAAAAAAAAATAAAAAAAAAAAAAATCATTTGAAAATTCTGAACACAAATTCAAGACTGCTTAAATAACAAATTCATTTCACAATCACCAAATAAACTGAAAAGTTTAAAAACTTTTTCTAAATTTATTTAAATATTTTGATTATTTCCCACTTCAGCTAATTGATGATTTTCTCCAAACATCCAAAGAACTTGTTGAAGATTCTGCTGTTCAGCAATATGCTGTACATATATAGTAGGAGCCTAATTGCTATGTAATTATTTTGAGTTTTCAAATATAGAGAATACGAGCTTATACTCAAAGAAATGCTGAAAAAATATAAAGTTAAAATATTTAATATATAAATATATATATATATATATATATATATATATATATATATAGTAAATATTTTAACTTCTATATTATAATTATTATAATATTATATATATTATAAATATTATAATTCTGATTATATATATATATATATATATATATAATCCTGTTCACTTAGCTTGTATTTTTAAAGTGTAACTTTTATTTTCAAGGATATTAGTAATTTTATGAGTGAGGATGATATATTTGAAAAGAGTTGATAAAAATAAAAATGTTTCATTAGTAAATTAAGCAAGAAATTACTATAAATTTACACAACAGAAGTGAACTACAATCTTGGAAAAATTTTTTAGATATCAAATCTGAAATTAATAAAATATAAAAACAAAATATTTTACTGATTTGAAGGAAAAAATCGCTACTTGACAAGAACGATATTAACAATTAGATATTATGGACTATATTTAATGATTATATGGGACTGATAATGAATGAGTGAAAATGAGAAATATTGATAGTATGTTGATAACTTGATTTTATGTCACGTTTTGTGCCAATTTGAATAATAAAAAAATATAGCAACATAAGATTCAAGTAATACACAATGTGACAATTAGTTGCTTCAGAATGCACAGAAAAGGATTATGCATTACTTAAAAATATCTTCATATCAAGCCAAATGGGCATTGTTAGATGAAAGCAAAAGGGAGAAAATTCAGTTATAGGTAAATAGCTTCTTTAGAAACTTTTGTTTCACTTTAAAAATATTTCTCAAAATATCACAAAAGATTTGAAGTGAATGTGAAATATTTGAATGTTATGGCTTTCAAAATAAATTACAATAACTATTAAAGCTAAAATGCTCTATATAAAACATTAAAACAAATCAACAGCATTACAAAATTAGATATAAGTATTTACATTTTTTTAAAAACTAATGTTTTCAAGTTTTAAATTTTATTAACGCTTGTGTAATTTAAGTATAAGTTTCCTTTTAGAAACTCAAAATATGTTTTATTATATCTCGTAATGAAATCACAAATGAGTGTGTTAATGTATTTGTATCAATCATATTTAAAAACATAAGTAATAAGTTTGCCACGATACATTTTAAATTATATATTAGAGTTATAAAAGTTACTTGTAATGTAAAATTATTACAGCTAATAATCATATTCAGTACAATCATTTTAATAAATAATCCAAAATGAAAATTGAAATTCCATTAACTTAACTCATTTGAATAATAAATCCTGATTACTAATGCTTATGTCAAACGCTAAAATGAACACTTTTTACAGCAACCAAAACTTTCATTTGATCATTATAAATTATCAAATTGTATTTAAGACATTTTTGATTCATATGAAGAAAGCTTTTATATACTACACATATTTTATTGCATAGTATAAAAAAGCTTTCGTCATATATAACGAGAATGTCTTGTATACGATCTGAAAATACTTGCGCATACTTTATTGCATAATATATAAAAGCTATTTATATAAAATGCTGAAATGCTTTAAAAATTGGCTTAAAAATATAAAACATTTTACACAATATTTATCAATCTTAAGTAAAACTGTGGAATAATTACCATCTCGATGAAAATCTATAGGAGCAGAATGAATACTTTCTTTAGCAAACTGTAATCGCCTTTCAGAGCTTGTATTTCCAGACTTGTTAGTAGATTTAAGGTTCAATTTTAAGTTACGTTTTGTACTAGACTTTTCTGAAATAATGAAAATAAATATTTATAAGTTGAGTGTGGAAAAAAAGGTATTGGAAACAATCTGAAAGGTAAATGTTGTATATACTAAGGATGAGTTATATTGTGCAACACCAAGGTTTGACAAAAAGTTAAGCATTAATTTAAGATATGATTAGCTTTATTTTTATAACTAACAACTTTTTAAAGAAACGTGAATATCTCATTATAGAAAATATTAAAATATTGCTTAAAAAAGAAATTTCATCTGTTTTATTGCACTTTACCAATACGAAACTGAACGTCACTTTGCCATTATAAATACAACCTCTGATAATAAAATTCGATGAATAGTCCTGTAACATTTATGTTGATGGAATGGTAATGAAAATCACCTTACTATCTTATAAAATAGTGACCTCCCATAATTATGCACAGCTGAGACCTCCCACACATGTTCTGGAAATTTTGTGAGAAGTCTTCTTTGGGAGGCAATTCAAAAGCCTCGTCATGTGTTCAGAGCTTAAGTAAATTATTTACATTCTTTCCATTATTATACATCCTATGCACACATTTTTCAGAAGTTTTCAGTATTTTTTGTTTTTACAATAAAAATTTAATTAAAAAGGTTTTGAAAACTTTTTCTCTTTTCAATTGTTATTGATTTCAGATATTAGTAAGAATCCTACATAGTTTCCTCAAGTATATCTAAGAAATAATAAAAATCCAAGTTTACCAAGCTAGAATTAAAAAAACTATTAATAGTAAGTTATATTCTTTGACAGCTAGATTTTAAGTAACATAGCCCAGATGTTAGAGACTTTGTACAAAGCAGAAACTCGACCAATTACTAAGGAGGTTAAAAATTTTGTAAGATTTACTAAATTTCTCAATAAAAGTAGGTAAATAGAGAAATAAAAATTCTGAAGAAATACAAAATTCAGATGAATGTCTGGCTTTGTAAATGCAAACATATTACATTTTTTAAGATTCAATATAAAAGTGATACCACCAAAGAAAAAATACTAACGAATTCATTAGAAGAATTTTATTCTTAACACACATCTTAAAATCTAAATTATGTTTCCAACTAAATTATTTAATAAATACTAACAATTTAATAGGAAATCTTAAAATACATATATTTAAATTAAAACTAATTATTGATTTTACTTCAAATTAATAAAAAAACAGATAATTAGGTTTGAAATCAGAAATAGAAACCAATGTGTGAACTACAACAAAAATTTTAATTAAAACTTAGTAAAACACTTAATATTTCTCAATTCAAACAGCACTTGAAGATTTAAATTTTCCCAATTGCATAAAGTTAAAATTGTAAAATTATGCATGATAAATAAGTATAATTTGTTTACAAAATATTAAGTTTTTAGATATTTTAATATTTAGCAAGTTAATTATTTTAACTCCAATAATATATTGAAAAAATTTTGAAAGATGATTTGAGTTTGATTTTCTAAGGTAAAATCGATTTGATTACAATGAAATTTTCTAAACATTGAGAAATGTCTAGGTTGATGACAATTAAGCAAACTATCCACAAACAAATTTTATTTCAGATCAAATGAAAAGAAATTGTGGATTCTTTTTATTTTATGTATAATATTCATCAATAAGACTATAATTATGATTAAAAAAATACAGAAACATTTAAATTTATTAGAATATATTTGAACTAAAAAGTATTTAAAAATTTTTTTGGTTTTGAATTGAAGATAACTTGCCTTTTTTACTTTCAGAATCATCCAATTTTAAATTTTCCACCTTTGCTTCAACTGATTCAGCAGAATCTTCAAAAACAACTCCTTCCTTTTCTTTCTGAAGAGATTCTAAGTTTACCCATCCAGTATTCATGTCTGGACTGGAGTTTGTTCGTCTCATTGGAGGGGCAGTTTTCTGACTAGAGACTATATCAATGGCTCCTTCACAAAGAGTCTCACCTGTAAATCAAATTATTAAAGATGAACAATAAAATATTATCATTCCTATGCAGATATTTAGAGGCAATTACATACACAAATTTAAATTAAACTCTGCTTCTAATTTATAAAAGGAGTCTTATACACAACAGCAGAGATTGGATTATACTATTTCAAAATTTCAGCATGATTGGGGCAAAATGTAGTAACTGATACTTTACATCATGGCATTAGAAATCATTAATAACAATACTTTAAAATGTCAATTATTACAGAAAAAAACTTTTTGAATATAACTATGTACTAATAATAAATTGATATAAACTATTTAATGGAAATATTTAAAATTATTTAACAGTAAATGGAAATATTTAAAAGTAAATCTTTGAGAAATTAAGCTCCAGAATACATCAGTGACAATACATTTCAGATCTAAAGTAAGGAAAAACCTTTAAAAGGATATTTATATTAATAAATAAAATATTAAGTATCATAAATATAACTGAGAAATCAATTCAATAATTAACATTTCTTCTTGCAAATATTAATGCATAAATAGTTTTTATACAATTTAAGCTTATCATAATAACCATATATTATTAAGATCATTCCACTATAATAATCAGTGACATGTGATCTCCTTTCCTATGCACTCTACATTTTGCTTCCAATAATTATATTGGAAGCAAAATAATGACCAGTGTAATATAGTAACCAGTATAAAATGTAATATAGTAACCAGAATAGTGACCAGTATAATCCAATATCAATACAAATTCTGAATGAATTCTTTCCTATATTTTTCCAAAAAGAATTTGTTTTCAAATGTGGTACTGAAGTTTTATTGTATTGCCAAGATTCATAAAAAACATAATATTTTCAGTGTTACAGTTCATTTTGGCAGATGGGAGTAGCCGAGAAATTACCAAGCAACAATGCCAATCTATTAAGTAAGAAGAGTCTTGATGCCCATCCTGAAATCAGTGCCAAAATTGTTTTAATTGATGGGAAGATAATTGAAAACTTAATATTTTCTCCATTTATAAAGTTAAAAATTTACGATCATATACTTAGCATTATTTATTGTCACACAAGTACAATATAGCAACTTGATGAGGACTGGGCTGTCGGACTCCTTGCCTCACCAAGTTTCAGAGGCTATCTGGCAAGGTGTAAAATCCCTAAAAGCATATCATCTGGTATATTTACTGTAATTTAATTTTGAAAAAATATTTTGATGTTAAAGCATCTAGAAATCAATATCACCTGACAGAAAATTTTAGAAACTGGAAGATGAATTATACAAATGGTTAAAAATAATAAAATTAATAAGTTTTTATCTATTGGAATATTTTTTGAAGTCTAAAGCATTTAGTTTTACTAAACAAATTGACATTGACCAAATTGCATTCAAAATCTCAGATACATGGTCGCAGAGGTTTTAAGTACGATATAGTCTTTCTTCACGGAAGCTTTTCAGATAAAGTGGTGCTGTCATAAAGAAAATTGAGAAGTGAAAAGATAAACTAAAATATAAAATTGCACTCTAGATAACATTTTTAGGGCAGATCAGACTAGACCCTTTTTTTTTGAATGAAACCTAATAGATCTTTCACTTCCAAACCAGAAACTGGAGGGATAGCAGCTAAACAATCTTATAGTTCTTTTGTATGATGTATGTCTAGAACCAAACGATTTCTCAAAAACAGCATGGAAGGATGTGACCAAAAATAGTATGAGAAAATACTTCTACCATGCTGGTTTCATTAATTAACCAGAAATGAACCTCCGATCCGTTGAAAATTTGACAGAAAATGAACAAATTTCTTATTATTGTTCACAAGAAGAAATTACATTAGCATCAGATGAAGATTAAGACATGATGGTGACTCTTCCTAGATAAAAGCTGTTTCAAATGCAGTTGAAATTTTAAGATGTTTTTTGAAAGACAACAAAATACAGAATATTATCTTTAAATGAAATGGAAAATCATATTTTCTGAAAATCAGTCATAAAGATAAACAACCATATCAGATTTTTCTTTGAAAAATTAATGTTTTGTAAGTACACCTTTTTTCTTTTTGTTTTACTTTAAAATATATTTTAGGAATAATTAAATTAGTAAAATTTTATTTTTGGAACAATGAATAATTTAAGTAGCTAAATGGTTGTGGTTCTAAAATAATAAAACATACTATAATCTGATTCTGTTACAGAACAATCACTTCCCGTTCCTAAGGACTGAATTTCTTGATCTCTGTCCGCTTCTTTTTGAGGAAATATCAGAGACTCCAAAAGGGAAAGTGGAATATCCTAAGAAAACAAATATTTGCTTTTACAAATTTTGTTTTATGAAAAATTAAATATGAAATTTTTGATATTTTAAAGATAATCACATGTTTGTCATTAATATCTTAAACATAAATTAAAATATTAAGAGCATGCCTTTTAAAACTATTCATAATATTTCAATATACTTTTAAATGTGTAAATACACTTAAAAAATGAGTTTGATAAAAAAAGAGTTCTTAAAACTTTACTGGAAACTGTGAATGTTATTCGATGGAGAGAGAGAGAGAGAGAGAAATATATTAATGAAAAATAGATAAAGTTTCTTCTTTTTTTTTGTTAGGATTCTCACAAAAATATGAATTTGCTAGAAAAACTTCAAAATTATTCAGACTATGTAAAATAAATACCATTTTTATAAATTTTTTTGAGAATCGAATGTTCAATAATCTCACCACACAGTCATCACCAGGACAGCTTTTTATTTTATTAACTACAACAAATAAAAACTGAGTAAAATTCTATAAGAGATAATTTAAATTTTTATGTAAGCAACATAAAAGTGATTTTTTCCTTGTACTTATGTTGAAAATAGACTCAAGTAACATTTATAAAATAAATTCCTTGACGATTTATTACATTCATGGTCAGCAGAAAAATTGTAGGAATTAGAAATTTTGTAATTGGAAAAAAATTTCAAGTATTAAGTTAACAAAAGCGATCCTTAATAAGAAAAATTAGTTTTAAAATGTGGATTTTATGAAATTTAACATTAAAATTTTGCAGTTTATACATATTTCATAGATTTTATATATAATACCTTTTTAATCTTTTCACTAGTATATAATATTTAGGATAAAGTAATATAAAAATGAATGATTGATGAATTTGCAAATATAGAAAGAATTTGAATGCATAAGTGAAAATGAAAAAGGGAAAAGTAATTTCTAATATGTTAACATGATTAAAAATAGAAAAAAATTATTTGAATAGAGCATATAAAACATTTAATAACTATGAGAAAAATATAATAAGTCACTAGAAAAAATTAAAGATGTATTGAAAATGGTACTGAATATTTTCAATCTCTCTCTCATCAAATACTGAAGTTACTTAAAAATATAAAAAAAAAATTACTGGATGTGATGATGGTAGAATAAGATTATTTTGGTTTTTCATTATCCATGATGTAGTTCCTGTAGGACGACGTATATGAACTTCAGCCCAAGTTGCACACCAACAACTGCAAAGATGATTTCCTGTTTCTTCTTTTTCTGTATAAAAATGTTTTCAAATTCAGAAATGAACATTTTAAATTACTTACAAAGCAAATTTATATTGTTTCCATTAAGATTCTCAATCCATTAGAAAAATTTTGAAAGGGAAAAAGTATATTAATATTTATAATTTATAAAATTACTGTAATCATACATTATTTTATTTTAAATAATGAAATTACTGCAAATTTGACATAACAGCAGTAATTGAAATTATTTTTTAAATGGTATAAAATCAAATTTAAAATATGATCACTTTATTTGCAAGAAATAAGCTCAACCAAGACCTATGAATAAAAATGATTCCAAAACAACCCAAAAATAAAATAATACATTTTGTTCATTATTTTAAATGAAAAACATTTAAAATAACTTTTACGATTTTAAAAAATGTAAATGAAAGAAAAAATTTTTAAAATATAATTTACATGTTAGAATTAAATACCTATAAGGTATTTAATTTTGATATGGCAGTAAAATTAATACACCAGAAATTTAAGAGCTAGTCTTTAACAGAATCTGTAAAATAAAATTTTATGGTAAACCATGAATTTTATAGTTATTCAATCAATTCAATGAAAATATAATTTTCAAATGCTGAAATTTATTAACCATGAAATAATAAAAGAAAAATTATTATAATTTTTACAAAAAACAAATTATTATATAAGAACTGATACATAAACATTTATAAATTAATTTTCATAAAGTTTACAATTTTTTAGTGACTTATAATTGAAAACATTGATGTAATGAAATCATACAACATAATATATTATGGTTATGATAGCCATAAATTACTTTTTTATTAAAATAATTATTTTAAATTTATAAACTTTCATTATCAAAATATCATTTATGTTATTTAATAGTGATCAAACTAATATAAGAAAGGAATTGATATCTAGAAAATAATCAAAAAGGAATAGGAATTCACTAATAAAAAATTTATAAATACATTAAAATATATATTAAGTAGAACTATAAATTTTATTTGTATGTAATACATAGAACAATTTCAAAATTTAAATAAATTTATAGTAGATGAAGTTTATTTAAATTCATCTTAATTGTTTATACTCACTGCCATAAACAAATGTAATTTACAATTACAAGTTACGATTAAAATTTTACTAGTTAAAATTTTTTTTTAAATAATCAACTTAAGTACATGTTAAGTGTACACAAAATACTTATGAACACGTACAATATATTAATATATAAGGTTTTATTGAATTAAATAAGACTGCCAAATATCTTTTAAAATATCTATTATTTTTGCAAAATAAAATCTAACAAATAATGAGATTAAATTCTTACTTTCTTTAGAAGAGCTGCCAAAAATGTCACTTGTAAGAAATGAAGTATCAGGTCTAAAATTACAAATTTTGTTTAGATTTAATGCAATATTCATCAAAACTAAAGATTAACATGAATGGAGCACAAAATTAGTGAAAGATTAGATAAAAATACAGCAATTTTAACAAAAAATAAACACAATAATTCAGCTATTATAATCAGATTTATTTATTATTTTTTGTATTTATTAATTTTATACATAACATCAAACACAACTAAAAATAAAACAAGTATTTAAAAATAACTGTTTAATGTCAAAATAAAATTACAGAAATAAAATTCTAACAATTACTACCATCTTTTAAAATACACAGTTTTGAAACACAGCTTCAAAACTTAAATATTTCAATAGAGAACAGCAAAAATCATGATATATCCCGGATGTTTTAATGATTAAAGAAAACTTAAGATGCTGAAATGAATGTAAAATATCATACACATAAAACTTCATAATAATTCCTTTCTAAGTGGCACAACACTTCTGCTGGACCCTTGCCTTCAAGCTTTAATAGATTGAGGTAGTATAGGAGTTGCAATCATGGGTTGGTTTGTTTGTTTGTCGCTCAACGTTCATTTTTTGCACACAAGGGCTAATTAGACCAGAGTTTCAAACATGAGCATGAGGTGATTAGTTTTTATAGTTGTGCCTTCTCTCCCGATTGTAAAGTGCTGCACATACTGTATTTTTTGGTCAACAAGATTATTCAAAATTTCCTCCACTGAAACATTAAATAGATCTGCTGAAATTACTCCTAAGTGATCACCACATTTGATCTTGCGAATATTTTTTTTATATTTCCAACTGCACCAGTAAGACTTACGAATTAAGAAAGGGGAAACATTACTAAAGTTGCCCTCAGTTCTTTTAATAACAAAATATTTCTAATCTATCAATAATTGCTCCATATGGAGCAATTAATGATTAGAAGTGCATTCTATAAAAAAAAGGTTAATTATTTCAAGTTCAGACTGCACCACCATTGAAACCAACAAGGGGATGCAGTAAAACTGCACCAAAGCTAGTCAGACCCAATAAAGTTTCCATATATCTTTAAAGTGCCCTCCACCCTTATTAAGTCACAGAGTAGATATATGATCGCTTGATCAATGGAAGCGGACTGATGAGAACACCTCTTGTTTACCTGAAACAGAGGCCACACTTTTGAGTTGGTCTCTGGAAGCCTCAATTGATCCTCCTTTCCAGAGACGCATGGCAAACATGTGGTTTATTTTAGTCCCCAAGAGAAGCTAATAGATACAGGGTGACGATAGCTACTCAAAAGGAGCCCTCAACCTCTTACAAGGCAATCATAATAAGAAAGAGGAAGAAAAAGTTGAAGAGAGGAGAGAAGAAAAAAAAGAAGAGGACAGTTCACTAAAGTATCTCAGGATTATGGCACCCATGTTTACCTAAAGAAGGTAAACCCCTTGAGGGGAGAGCCATACCTTAGATGGAAGATTCCAAAACACTGTTGGAATGAAAGACAAAAGCCAATCATGTTGAAACAAATCTATTAAATTAACAATTTTATAGAATTTGAATCCAAAAACTTATATTGTTTTAAACATATTTTAAGGCTGTTTCAATATAAAGTCTTTGAATATATATATTTACTTTTCTGACAAATTTTGGTCTCTATCTCTTTGATAATGTAGAATAATATCATCTTTAGCTTGGTTGGTGTGTAGAAGAGGCTCAGAAGACAAAGTAGTGCTGGTTTGAATTGCAGATCTATGACGTTTCCTTTTAGACAAAAAATCTGCTGCTTTTGTGTTGGTAGATATTGAGGGTTCATTTTCAACAGATTGGGAGAAGCTATCATCTAAAATGACAAAAATTACAATTTCTTCAATTATAATTCCATATAATAGTAAAATATTATCAGGTATTATCATTTATAGTACAAGAATAAATTTCTTATCCTTAAAACTGAACACTTAGATAACCATACAATTTCTTCACCCTAAATTTTCTTTGCTTTTAAGTAACAATTAGAGTATAGGCATGAATAAAACTGTTTTCAGTCTTCTTGAGAAGAAAATAAACTAAATGATTTTGTAATTAAATAATATAAAAATTGAAAACCAAACATTGTAGGATTAGAATTGTTTGGAAGTTTTAAAAATAAGAATAAGTCTTATTTGCAGAATTTAAAGAGGAAAAAGTTACTGAGGTTCATAAATTTCTTTAAGCATTGTTTAACATCTCTTCTTAAAATTTCATTTAATTTTTTGTCTATAGACTAAAATTAAAATAATCACTGTTTTATAAGAAAAGTCTATACTTTTAATAAATAAATTTAAGATTTTGCAAATATTTTAAATGGAATTTAAACAACCAAAACTTAGTTATTTAATATAAAAATTAAAATTTGTAAATTCAACCTATTTAATAAATTATAAATCTTTATTAGGTTTAAAATTATCAGCATTCACTTATAACAATAAAAAAAAACTAATTTAGAAAATATTCAAGTAAATGACATTTTTATATTACATCACTGATTCCTATAGTATGTGAAATTTATAAGAAAATGACCAAGAACTGTGGATAACATGACAATGAAATTAAAAATAATGAACATTAAAATTACATTTAAGTTTTATTAATCCTTCTTCATAAAGAATTGTCACAATCAAAAGAACCAAACTTTTCATCAAATAAAGAATGCATTCTCTACTATCAAATGACATATGGAAATTTAAATCTGCAACTCTATTTTCATTTCGTTATGAAAAGTTAACAGTAAAGCAAAAACAAAGCTTGGAATGGCAAAAGTTCTCTATTGGACTGTGATGATTCATATCTTTTCTAAAGAGTATATGAATTTGTCAAATAAAACTGAAAATTGGGAAGGAAACTAAAAATTGTCTATCAAATTTCTGTAAATATATTAAATTCACAAAATGTACCTAATCAATCAGTAAACTTTGCAGGCACGGTTTACGAGTTCTATTAGTAGAATCTGAACCGAATACAGAACACTTACTCTCTTAATCTCATTCTAACAGGACACTTTTTTTAGTCCTCAAAAATTTCTTTGTTTCTTATGTAGCTTGTGCTGTCTGTAATAAACGTTATTTATTGTAATTGATATCTTTTGATACAAGTCAAATATCAACAAACATCCACCACAGGAGTAAAGCACAAATATAACAGAAAACTCTTTATAACCCATTAAAATTAAATTTTTTGTTAAAGCTACTAAGATATTAATTAAGTTTTGTAACTATTTAAAATATGAAAAATAATTACACATAAATTTCTATATTTCTTATAAGTATAGTATACAACTATTAATCGTAAGACTATTATAAAATTATAAGTTATTAAAACATACATTTTATTTATAATTACATATTATACACACAAAAATTTGACAAATTGACAGAAAGGCAACTAAAGTTTAATTTGGATGATGAAAGAATAACTCTGATGCAAGAAATCTCCAAAACATCTATATAAAAGAAATTTAATTATTGGATTAATATTTATATTCTGAGAGACAATATGAATAGAAGAGTTAAAAATAGAAGTGCCTAAGCAAATACATTGATTCATTTAGCAAAGGAAGTTAAAGTTTTTCAAGATGCAGCATTTGCCTCACTAAATAAATTTCTTCAAATCAAGAAATTTAGTACATTTATTGGATAAATTCAATAATTTCTTATTCTTAAAGAGTTAAAATTTTTGTATAATTTTTTTATTGAAATTTAAATTCTATATAGGGAGTTCAGAAAGTAAGTAACACTTGTCCCACCAGAGATGGTATCAATGCAAAAGAGCAAATATAGCCCAGATGATAATTGAGTTCCACTGCTTACAACTGTAGCGAGTTCATCATTCGGATTATTTGAATCATTGCTGCATAAAATAAAATAAAAAAAGCAGATCAGCTGGAAGTTTATTTTAATGTTGAAGTCAAGGGAACAGAACATTTTTACAGGTAAAACTTTGAATGAGTATGGAGATTCGTCATCACATATCACCAGTGTATGGGCTACGTGTAATCTCACATCCAGCTGAGTGGTGCCAGTAATTCAAAGATGGTTGCACAGACGTAACCAATATGGAAAAAGAGGAAGATCAACAGTAGCGAGCACATTAGACATGGTGAAGCGGGTGTAAGACATTCTTATCAATCACAGAGAGAGTGTTGCGCACATTGAGCAACAGATGGAAATATCTGTTGGAAATGCTCATTTCCTCATTTGTTACCAGCTGGATTGTTGCAAATTGTGTTCACGATGTTCTAGTTCGTTGAGTTCTGAACACAAAGGAACAAGATTTCCAACTTCCTCGGAATTCCTTTAATGTTATTCTACAGAAGGCAAGGATTTCTTCAGCCTCTTATTACAGGTAAAGAGTGCATTACTTCACTCGATAAATGAAGTAAATGTCAATGGAATGGAGACACATCATTGCTTGTGAGAACAAAATCAAAAGTTTGCCCATCAGCGAGTAAAGGAATGTAGCTACTATTGTTTTTCTAATTCTGAAGAAGTTCTCTACACAGAGTTTAAGCAGAAGGGCACTACCATTAATGGTGAGTCCTACTGCAAAACACCAAGATGTTTGCCCTAAATTGTGAAAAAAAGCAATGCTGAAAATTAAGTAAAGGAATTGTTCTCTTGAAAGACAATGCAAAACCTCATAAGACATGTACAGTACAGGATTTGCTTTACAATTTTGGATAGGAGGCTTGAAAATATATACCATACAGTCCTGATATAGTGTCCTGTGACTTTCATATGTTTTGCAAGCTCAAAGAACATTTAGGTAGAAGACAATTTCCTGATGATGACCAGGTTCAGACAGTTGTTCTAAACTGGTTCAAGGACCAAGTAGTAATTTTCTATCATCAAGGCATTGAGCGATTATTACTACATTATGACGATTGTCTGCAACAACTGGTAGATTATATAGAGAAATAGTGTGTAGTATGTTTGTGTTATATTATAGCACACTTCTCAGGAAAATGTTGACTTAATTAGTTTCAGTGTAATTAACTTTTTAAATGCCCACAGTAGATTTAAAAATCATTTTAAAGACTCTTTAGTGAAATGTTAGTAAAAAAGTAAAAAATAAATATAAATAAAAAAATAAAATTCAAAAACCACTTTGAAATTTGAAACTTAATTAAAATAATTGTTAAGTACATACACATTTACAGCATATAAAATTCCAATTCTTACCAGAATCCAAACCTTTACTAATTTCTCGGCAAGAAGAGTAGCACCTTTCACAAAGGCCATGCTTGAAAGATTTGGAACCACATCCACTTGTTGTGATTGTAACAATTTTATTACCAATCAACCAACTAGATTTTTGACCATTTTCTAAAAGAAATTCTGCAACAGGGGACCTAAAAAATCCCATTTTAAGAATTGGCATTCAGGAAACATACTTAAAATATTAAGATAACACTTCTTAGTGTTTAACATTAATTATCCTTAATGCTTAACACTAATATTTCAAAGTTTCATAATTTCAAGAAATATCTGATATAAGGTAACATAATCTAATATATAACAAGAATCTATTAAGTTAAAAATAGAAATAATCAATATGTTAGGCATGGATTGGATTGTTTCTTAAAAATAATTTTTTTCTACACAAGGGCTTATAAGACCTGAACTTATAATTTAAAGTAGACTCTGAATCACTACAAACACTCAAGTCCAATGTGAGATTTAAACCCATCAACTGTTGAATAAAATACCAGAGAGAGCACTAACTGTTTGATTGCCAGTTCAGTATCATGGATGGAAACTCATTCACTATATAAACAGCAGAATTGAAAGTGTACATACAACTTGCAGTAAATTTCCAATTTAACATACATTCTAAGTATTAAAAAATTAAAATTACAAATATGTCTTTAACTTTTGAAATGTTTCAGGGAATAGACTGTTATTGTTTGGTTTCTCAAGTTATGCATATAATTCTAGATACTCTACACAAAACTTAAAATGACTTTGTAATTTTAATGAATGCAGTTAGGATTATGTATGAGAAAATGTACCATATTTGTAGCAAATTTCAACCCTCTTAAATAAAATCAGCTGTTCACAATTGATCTTTACCTTTGATTTCATTATTATTATAAACTGTCATAAATTCAATTACTTGTTGATTGTCTAAAGACTTTCTGGCAGCTATTCTACAATATTAGTTAAATCTTTCACCACCCTAATTACATTTGATAGCTATGATTTCAGAACAAATAGCTGATATTTGGTCTTATGAGATTTCTAATTTTAACTGCTAGCAAAACTTTTCCAACAAACATTTGTTGATTGTAGCAACTGTAATCATCCAGTCTTACCAAAACATATTCTGGATTGCATCAGACTTTCTCGAGGATTTATAGTCAGATACCCTGCTAGTCATCGACTCTTTCTAGATATCAACAATTCATTGGAGTTGATCTGACAAATGTCAATCTTTAAAGAGGATAAGCCAAGCAACTGTTTGATGGTGAAAAATGATACAACTCATAGTTGTACTTTTTCTCCTTACTTTCCACAACAGTTAAGTTTGCTTCATTAACTGAGTTTAAAACATATTTCATTTTTTTTTTGCATGCAGATATCCTAATATTATTGAGTGGCCAAACCAATGAGGTTATATAGGCGATAAAAATAGCTTTAGAATATTTGATATATCCCTGGGCACATTATCAATAAGCAAAAATATTTTAAATTTTACTTTTTTGTTGCATATATTTCTATATTTCTGGAACAAAATTAAAAGTGCACAAATAAGTCGGTGCAGCCCATAAGAAGTTCTTAGAATATAGTTTATTGATATTATAAAAACACTGTTTAATAAATATTCCTCTGTAAACCAGAATTCTTATTACTAAAAATTATTATGAACACCATTACATAGAAAATTTCACTAACTAAAAAAAATCTTGACCTGAGCACCCAACTTTCACAACTTTATTAAATTTATTTTTTGCATAGTATAAGCTGAAAGCTTTAACACAAACTACAATTATATTGATAAACAAAATATTTTGTGTTCAAATTGAATTACAAAGGAAAAGAAAAAAATATAATTATAAACTTTGGATATTCCCTGAACTTTCAGAATGGAAAGTAAACAAGCTTTGAAGTAAAACAAGTCACTTATACACTCAATCAATTTCTGATTACTCATAATTACAATTAAAAATAAATTTTGGGATTTATTCTAGAACAAAACACTTGCATAAAGTATATTGGTTAACAATATTATTCCAAAATTGAGTCACATCAACTCAATTCTTAAATTTACAATTTAAATTAAAACTAAAATATTTATGTTGAAAAGAACATTCTTAAATTATAATTTGATTTTCCTTATTTATTAAAAGTTATTAGGTTAGCTATTTAATGCTACTGAGAGTATCACCTATAAATTATTTTTATATAACTTTTTGTTTTATTATTGAATTCTAAATGCAACTAAAGATTGTTATTAAGTTATCATAATAAATTTAAGCAATTTGTTAAGACTATGCAATTCAAGACCAAATCTTAATGAAAATGCATACTGAGGGGTTTTATTTTCCTTATTAATAGTTTCCTTATTTTACCAAGAAAATATTTCATAAGTTATTTTTTCACATTAGTAATAATTTATTACATCACTGCCTCTTATTAATGCTTATTTCTATAAAACATTTCTAATAAAATTCAGTATAAATAGAAATTTATTTTTAAAACTAAAAAGCAAAATTCATAAACAGCCTGTGATTTAGTAAATTTCTTGTTTCCAAACAAAACGCTCTTATTACTTAAAAGTTGTAGAATACCATATTAATAAACAACTTATGAAGGCAAAATTTAATCAATTTAAAAATATTCATTGTAAAACAAATATACTTAAATATATTTACCTCTTTGGGACATTTGCTGACATGCCAAATGTAAATCGTGCCATCAAATCCAAACCAGTTTCCATTAATTCTGTATGTAAGGCAATAATAGCATCTGTTGACATTTCTGCCAAACCTCTATACAACAGGAAAAGTAGGTTAAAATAACTTGAATTAAATGTTTTCAAAACCATTTTAATAGTAGGCTATTTAATAAAAATAAAAAATTTAGTATTTTGCAGATATAAATCCTAAGACCTTAAAATAAGTAATGTAAGAATTTTTTAACTCTATAAAATCCATTATTAACATTTACTTTTAGTTTTATGTCAACCAAATTATAATTATTTTATATGTAGGCTTGTACTTAAAGTCATAGAAAATCAATCAATTTTTAAATAAATAATTTAAGCACAAAATTTACTTAAAGAAACAGATTGTTATAAAAAAATTCTTTTTACTTCATAATATATTTAACTTCTGTAGATTTATATCAATTTCTTTAAGCACAAAAATATTTAATTCTCTAAATATTTAATAATTGGAATTACTTATTTAAAACTAGATTAAACTAAATGACACAACTTATATTCAAAACAAAATACAATAGAAAAATATCAGCCTTTAATATAAATTTACAGATATGAGGTGGCTAGGTATTATATAGCAACCAATGCGTTCAATATATATGCATCAATATGTTTCATAAAATGTTGGTCAAGTTTGATTAAACCTTTCTAAAGTTTTATCAAAATGAAGATAGTTTAGTTTTACTATAATTACTCTTTACAACAGAAAATATAAGAGAAAAACTTTATGATCAGATAAACTTGAACCAGAATTATGCTTTGAAACTAAAACCCCATTGTGTGTATATATATATAACCCAGAAGAGAATGTAAGTACATTGATTTAAAGTTAGAAACTTGTTGAAAATACAATAGTGGGAATAACTATTTATATCAATGAAACAGTACCTATGAATAACAGGTAATTGTAAGTACATTGATTTAAAGTTAGAAACTTGTTGAAAATACAGTAGTGGGAATAACTATCCATATCAATGAAACAGTACCTATGAGTAACAGGTAATTGTAAGTACATTGATTTAAAGTTAGAAACTTGTTGAAAATACAATAGTGGGAATAACTATCCATATCAATGAAACAGTACCTATGTGAGTAACAGGTAATTGATAAAATTTACAAAAAATTTCCATAGAAAAGCTTCCCTACAATTTTGATGAGAAAGAAATAAAAGTTTTTACACAATTGTTTTAGATATTAATAAATATTAATAAATCATAATGTTTATAGTTCAATTTTTCCAGCAAAATTTATAAAAAAAATTAAAATACACATGTTTATTAATAAGATAAACATAAAAAGCTAATTCTTATTAAAGAATTAAAAAAAAAAACAAAAAAACAAACAAGTCACTTTTTGAAGATTATATCAAATAAACATTTCATGTTTTTAAAGAAACTCACGAAAATTGATCGACAGCACTTTTAGATGCACTGCTATCTTCTCTGGGAACCTTCAAATTACTACGTAGGCCCTAAATAAAATAGCAAATTTAATACCAAATAATGCAATCAACAGTATCAGTGTTTCAATTTTCATAGTTCAAGTAATTTTTTCACTGTGCTCTTTAAAAATTTTATTAATTATGCATAGGTAAAAACAACATAAGTAAAATAGCAATTTAATCACTTAGAAATAATACTGATAATATTTAGAACTTTAATATGAGTTATGTTTTGATTTGTTATACACACACATATATATGTATACTAGGAAAGTGAGAAATAACTAAGAAAAACCACTTTATAAAAATGTGAATAAAAATTTATATAAAATAAGTAAATTTCAAGTAAATCTACATATATACAAAAAATTATCATACTTTTGTAATAAACTTTGCAAATTCTTTTCGAAAGGGTATACGGCACTTCAGAAACCACATAGCAATAACATGATGAGCCAAAGCAACAATGTACTGATTAAACCTTAAAACAGATAGATTTTTATTTAATGAAGTACGCATTTCTAATTTTCTACATGAAACACATTAAGCACAAATAAACCATTTACAATATAATTAATTTAAAAAGGAAAACTTTATCTTATTTTTCTTAATCGATTTTGTTTGTATTACATTGATTTTTTAAAGGTTTTAATTTTAGACACTTTATAAGTCTTTTACACAAATATTGATTTTGCAGTGTTATAAAGCTGAATGATTTTTCAGTGTTAGAAAGCAAAAATGTTTTTGAATGGGCTTTAAAATTGATTCTGAATCTAAGAGAAGAAAATTAGCAATACAAATACCAACTATATTTTGAAAAAATGTATGGGTTATACTAATAAAAAAAAGCTAAGTTATATTAATAAAATATAGGTTATTTATTGAAAACAATATTTTAATGCTGTTAAAACAGAGGATAACTATTTATAGATATTAAAATCATAAGAATATATTTATATTTCAATTGCTAGGAGGTATTGTTTAAATTTTAGAATGGTTTTGGTAAATTTAATGCAGTAGAAATATAATTACATTTATTTCCATAATTTTCAAAAAATTGTACAATTTGAAAGTTTTAAATATAAGAAATATATCTCTCAACTGCAATTTTAAGTAAGTATAGCACTTTTTCATAAAAGAGAATTTAATTAAAAAAAAAAAATTGAAAATATACTTTACTGTGTGAAGAAATTGTTCAGTACTTACTAATCATTTAAATTGAATACATAGTCACTCTAAAGCTAACTCTTAATGATTAAGTTAAAGTCAATGGTATGAAGTGAATAGTGAAATCTTATGATAAGTTACTTCAAACGAAAATAAAACCTTTAAAAACATTGAAGCCAAACACTTAACAATTCAACTATCAATATTAAAGTAATTAAAATAAAGTTGAAATCTTTTAAGATTGAAAAAAAAATTTTTTAACAGCAAAGTAAGAAATTAGAAAATAAGCTACAAAATATTAAATTTCAATCATACTACAATTGATTATGTATTAATTTGATGACTTCATTCAAGAAAAAATTTTATCTGTAAACTTTAAATAAAATCAAGGACATTTAATGGTTTTAACCAATTAAGTTTTCAATTAATATATTACCAATTTCCTTTATAAGAAATATCAAAAATATTTAGTTTTAGTATACGAAAACTTTAGTAAATCATATCAAAAAATAAATTTAGCAAATTTAGAGATATTTTGAAATTATATTTAGGTAAATTATTTTTGAAAAATAATTCTTACTTGCTTTAATAATAAATAGTAAATAAATAGAAAATTCAGCATATAAAAATAAGTCTGCATTATGTAAATCTTCAATTATTTATCATTTGAGAATTATTTCAAAAATATTAATTTTATTTCTCCACAAAATAATTAAATATTTGCTCATAAGGGTTATGTAATAAATTTAACATTTTTATGTTCAACACTACAGTAGATGCTCATTTTTACAAACTTTTATAGTCCAGTAAAACAGTTCATAAAATAAAAAAAATAATGTTTTAGAGTATTAAGATTTGATTTTTTTTCATTACACTATTTTTTTCTGTTACTAGAGTAGAAAGAATTATTTAGAATGCACTACAACTAACACATTCGAAGTAAGAGAAACATACTGAAAAACAATAATTATTTTCCTTTTATTGATTAAAAAGCAGGTAAAATAATCATTTATCTCTTTCTGTTTTTAAAAATATGTTTCCAATTTCTAAATGTATAAAAGCATTTTATTGTTTTTCTTTTTTTCCCCAAAAAAGTAACTTAATCCTCTAAACCATTCAGTTGCTTGTTAGGCAGATGTTCATTGCACTACATCAGATTCTTAATACCTGAAAGCACTTTTACATTCTTGTTCAATACCTCTTAAAAGCACTTTTCTATACTCATATTCCCACATTCTCCATAATTTCATCATCTGATACTTCTGAACATATGTGAATCTAATTCAAAAAATCCTCAAAAGAAATTTCAAGCATCAAAGGAGCTCTTTAGCAGAGTTTATTAAAGACTGACTCATCTTTGCTCAAGTCATCAGGTAAATAATTCATGGTTCCTTCAACTATAGTAGTTTCTTTAATAAAGCCTGGTTGTCAAGATGCTTTCAATATAGTCTTTCATTCAAAATCATTGCAATCATTAATTGACAAATGCATTGCTCTTTGAAGATTAACTTCATAAAACTGCACCAACTCTTTTTACAGAAGTACACTATGATATTTGCACATGAAACTATTGATTATGCCCTGATCCATGTATTGTTAAACAGAAGTTACTTTAGACTGGGAGAAATAATGTGCAAATGTATTCAAGATCAAAGACTTCAATCTGAGCAGAGTAGTTATCCATAAATAGAAGAACTTTATGATTATCAGATAAAAACACTGATCTAAGTCTACACATTTATGAAACATCTAGGCTTAAAATATTTTCTTATGAAAAGCAAAAGCAGTTTTTTAGTTCCAATCATACTTGCTGTGAGCAACACTATAATTTTTTATTTCACTTATGGGCTTTAAAGCTGAGTGTTCTTTCGGGTAAGACTTTAAGAAAGAAGCCAGTCTTGTCAGCATTGAAAACTCCTTTCAATTGTACTCTGAAAGTAGTTTGATTTTGAGGCTCTTTCTTAATCTTTAAAATTATCACAGTGCCTATGATGTCAGGGTTGAGATGAGCTACCAGTTCATAAAATTGTAAGAACTCGTAAATTAGAGGTAAAAAACAAGCCGCAGTAGATTGGATTAAAGGTATGTTTGAATGGTTAATTAGATAGCTTAGATTATGTTTAAATCAATTACTATCAATTAGTAAATAAAACTAACACCAACACAATACTTAAAAATTTTTCCTTAATTTTTAATTCAAGGAGCAATGGTTATCCCAACATAATTATTTAAAACATTTATAAATAGAATATGTTTAGAGAAATCTATAAAAAATGACATAAAAATGATTACACATAAAAAACTTTAAAGCTTATTGATATGCTATTATATTTTTATATTTTAATAATTTAATATTTGTGTTTTAAGTAAAGCTATTATTTTTTAACAAAATGATAAATGATTGGTTAATTGGGAAAAGGTCCAAAAATGGACATGCTGCACCAAGAAATAATAAATGGAAAATAAATGCTTTATTTTCGTAAAAAAAATTTATGAAGTATAAAACTGAAAGAGAATATGTTCAAAATGAATGAATATTTTAAAAGAAAATTTATGAAGTATCTTTATAGCAGAATTGGAATAGCTGACTAACATATTTTAACATGTTAAAATTTTTAATGACCAAACAAAAATTTATTTAAAAAGTTTAATTCTAGAGAAATAATGTAATGCTTTATGAACAGGATATTTGAACAAAATCCACAAGCTTTGAAAGTATAATAAAAGTAGATTTTTAGTTTGATTTGCTGAGATTTCCTTTTAACCTTTAGATCAATACTGCAATTATACAAGAAATTCATATCATTATGAAAAATAATAGCACAAAAAGATTGAAAACAGAAATATAAATTAAAATTACTTACTTAAATGGATTGGTATAAGGAAGAGCTATAGCAAATATACTCATATATTGATCTTCAACAAAACTAGCATATAAGTTTGGAAGCCTAATTAAAACTGAAACAAATTTTAAGCATGAAGTCACATTAAAGGGATATTTGTACTTATATATAGAAGATTACAGATAAAAATAGAAATTTTTTAACACTAGTATGATATTGAGAAAAAAATATTTTTGCTTTTTACTTTTGAAAAGGTAGCAGTAAAATTAAGTTTTGATAAAAATACAGTAAATTGATATTTGTTATACAAAAACTAAATTTCATGCAAGCAGAACAATGCCTTAAAATTTTCTATTTGTTTATAGTTTTATTATTATTAAGGATATTAATGCTGAATCTAGTTTAATAAATAGTTTCAAACCCAAGGAAAAATTTTGATTATTCAAATAAATTTAGGGACGTCACATTTAATTTTATGACAAAAGTAGTAGAATTAATCAAGAGAACAAAAAAAGCTTTAATTTAATAATTTGTTGTTTTTAATTTGCATTTAATTATTTGTAGTTTTTAACTGTTTATTTCTAGCTAATTTCATGTATAAAATTTACATTTTATTTAAAAATATTTAAATTTTTTATAAGAAACGTAAAAAATTAATTTTAGCCAGCATCTTGAGGAATTATCGTATTTCTTTAAGTATTGTCATGACATCTATACGCATGATTATCTATATTTCTTAAATTTATTCAATAATCTTCATTATCATACAAATGTGGTAACAAATGCTAAACATAGCTATGAATCAATAATGAGTTATGACCAGAAATAAAATCTTCTTTTTAGTTAAAAAATAACATGTCAAGATTTTTTTAAAACAAAATCTAGCATTATATAAAAGTATTTTATGACCTTTTAAAAATACAAGCTTAAGATTTGTTTTTTTAAGAATTATTAACCATGGCTGAAATCTCAGAGTACAATAAAAATTTACTACAGAACAAATTCAAGGGAGAAACAGACATGTCAGAAATACATTAAGTTTAAGTATTTCTTAAAAAAAAAAAAAAAAAAAAAAAAATGTGTTTTTCTGTTGCACACTTTGTAAGTAATAAAATTTCTAATTCATACATACGTAAAAAAAATTATATTGTACTTTAATTAAAAAAACTTTAAATTTTAATAGAAATTTGAAATGTTAAAATCATAAGAAATATATGAATTAAACCTCTGATATTTGTTATATACTTAAAAATTGGAAAGATTTTTAAATCTACCAAGCAGTTATATGAGTAATAAATTTTAAATACGGTATTTTTTCATAGAGGTACTCAAATTTGAAAGTTTAAGACAGTAATCCCCAAGAAAGCATTAAAAATTTTTGAAAAAAATTATTAACAGCACAACTTTAAAAACATACTAGAAATAATATTAATAGATATCCCACTAATATAATTCAATGAAAAGTTTTAAATAAAATGTAAATTATTAGCTATTCTAAAAAAATTAGACTGAATTACATAATTAAGGAACTTATATATTTAAGAGTACTTTTTGTTAGATTAACATATAGCATGTATTCAATGAAATTAATAAAATAATAACTGTGCAATTTGGATAATTTATTTAGAAGAAAATTTTTTCATTTTAATCTATGTCAGAAAGTTGCTAAATACTCATTAAAGTGACACCTTTTTGTAAGGAAAAGGTACTTCTATTAACGAGTCGATAATATAAAATTGGACTGCAAAAAATAAAATGTTGAGTAATTTTCCTGAGGAATTAATTATCTTTTGCTGGTGTGGAGAAGAAATGCCAGATAAGGTATCAATTTTGTCATATGGCTTTGTTTAAATTTATCAACTTGTTGCTGTTTACAAATAAACCAACAGGTAGAAGTTCACTATAATAACATAAGCAGCAGTAATTTTGCTGCAACCATTTACATGCTAAGGCTGCTACCATTTACATGCTTAGGGACAAAAATTTAAAGTAACAGAACTAAACTTTATTTTAAAAATAAACTACATGTAGTGAAATTTTTATAAATGAAATTTTTGAATAAAGACTAATAAGAAAATGTACGCATGTTTATTTAAATATAAATAATTTGACTTTTTCATTCATTACATTTGTTTTTGCTGTTGTTAGATTATTAATGAATTTTATATTCCATAACATCTCACATTGTTTCATGCACACAAAAATTTAATATATAAATATATAAGCTTGGGAAAAGTTAATGAAGATTGCAATTTCAGACACACAGATGAATTACATTTTATTTGAAACATTAATTTGATTTAATGAGTAAAATTCAGGAATTATTAATCTAATAAATATCAAACAAAATGTGTGCTTACATGACAAAAATTCTAATACAGGAACAGCAACAATAACAGTGGCAGAGATTTTTGATAGTTTAAGTAAAACTTCAGGCAAAAGTTTCATCATGGAATTTTGCATTTCTAACATACATAAAGATAGACCCTCCATGCAGATCTTTGCACTTCTTGACACCAAACCAGATCCCAGACATTTAATAAACACACGCTATAAAATATAACTAAAATTAAAAATTTTGTGTGGCAAGTTTAACATACATATAATTTTCAGTTTATAATCACACGTTTTACTGATACTTCAATTTTTAAAGTATGGAAACTACAAAACAAAATAAAAATACATTTATTCAAAAATTATTCCTGACAATTTTAAGAGACTAGAAAGCAAGCTTATTGAATAATCTTTTTAAATCGTCATGAAAATTATGTTGCAAAACTAACCATTATAACTGCACATATGAATATGAAGGGAACTTTAAAAATAAAGAGTAACATGCTAAGATCATAAAAGATAAAGTCTTTAATGTATGAAAAGAAGCAGGAATGAAGATAATCTGTACATAATTTTTAACTGAGTTTTGATTCATAAGTGATAACTAATTCCCCATGCAGTAAAGATAAATGCCAAATCAAATATATGTGGTTTATTGTTGCACACTAATATTCTAATCGAACAACAGTTAAGCATTTTGAAATTATCCTTATATGTACTGTATTTTCCTATATATAATCCACAGTGGCATATTATCTGCAAGATTTTTTTTCCCACTAAAAGAAAAAAGCATCGCATAATCAACTGCAATTTTTTCAAGGAATAGTCAAAAATATATACTGTTGGTAATTTTCTTCCAAATAAAATAAAAAAATGCTCAGTATGATTAAAAATATAATAAATTGCATAGAAAAAACCTTTATAAAGAAAAAGATCTATTGAGATCCAACCACAATGTAAAATGCTGTAGTCTGAGATGAAAGCATGATATTAACCAAGATCCGAGAAGATTCTAGCAAAAATTAATGGTTTTTAGTTTTTAATAACTTTTATAATAAGGTTAGACATATTTTAAAAATAAAATATGTTTTGTTAATAGTTAAATGAAAGAAATGGATTATTTTCGAACTGCACATTGGATAAATTTTTTCTTTTGTACTGCACATGCTTTCTTTTTGATCTCACATTAACAAGTTTGTCATCATTTTTTTATTTGCCTTCTTTATAAGCTTTTAGTTTTAAATTTGTTGTGCAATTTAAGCATTTTTACTTCCACATTATAATATATAAATTTAAATGTTTCCCAAATGAAACATTTCCGGCCAAGACAGCAGGAAAAATGATATTAGCCAATTGCAACTGTACTATGATATTAGCCAATTGCTACTGTTCTGAGGAACCAAGTTTCTACTTGAATGTAAGTGGACAGTGCTGATTATAGTTAAAAAAATCAGCCGAGTAGTGGTGCTATCTGTTATTTTATGAAACAAAGAGCTTTAATGAAAGCTTTTTGGATCAAGAAAGTATTTTATCAGATTATCAACAGCAGCATATAATATGCACAACAAAGTTTGAAACTTTTTTAATACATAATTCGCGGATTATATACAAGAAAATATCGTAATCTAATAGCACTGGCTAGAACTTAGTATTTTAAATTTTTATAGAAAATGTAAAAGAAGATTTTGATATCTAACAGTTATAATCAATCAAGAGAATCATAGAAATATTTAGAAACAGCTAAAATGAATACTTTAAAATGATATCAATTAATAAAGTAGATATAGCAATGGTATCTGTTGTAATAATTGTAATCAATTGAAGCAATACTTGTGTGCTTATTCTCTTTTGATCTCACAACTGAAGAATGAGCATTGCTAACACTTGACATATGTAATCATTTTAGATACAAACTCAACACATTCATTTTAAAGTCTTTCAATTATGATGTCATATGAAAGTCAATAAAGATTTTTATTTCTATAGGATAAAATAAAAACATGAATTGCTTATTAAAAAATTAAACTTCAATCCTAGTCAATTATATTAGTAATTTATAATAGTAAAATTTAAAAGTAATTTTCCCCCTTTAAAAAGTAACTTTTTGCTTTCAGCTGTGATTTTATATTTAAAAATATAATGATAAATTTATTGAAAATCATGAATGTATTGTTTTCAACTTTTTGGAAAAAAAATAAAAAATAAAATAAAAATAAATCAATAAATAAATAAAAGCATAAAAATAATTATATTATGCAGATTTTTCATAATAGATATGATTTGAGATTCTTTTGCATTAAACGTTTTCATTGGGTTGAGGACTACTTACAAAAAGACTAATTTTATTATCTGCTAGATAACTTCAATAATTAAAAAAAAAAAAAAAAAAAAATTAAGTTCCAACAAAAATCAATAAAAGATTAAGTCCAGTAATCTTAAATTTTGAAATAGGAAAATTGCAATTATGAAAAAGATTAGATTTTCTGAAAATGAAATAAATTCATATCATAAATTTATACTATTTCTAATAAACCTTATTTAGTCTAAACAGTAACTTTAGATATTTTAGATTTCATGATTGACATGGGCTATAAGTGCAATAAAGATTTTAGAAGAGAAATATTTAGAAAGTTTTCAAAGTAATAAGTGAAAACAGTGAATGGGGAATCAAAAGGAATTAAAACTTTGATTATAAAGAAATCCTAGTTAACATGTCTAGAAAATGATTGATAGTTGAAGTAATTAAATTTAAAAAGAAGTCAGGACTCCATATGGACAAGTAGTAATGATGAAATAACTATATGGTTAAGGATTTAAATTAGCTTATAAACATGAAAAATCAACAAAAATATATTTTTACAGAATACATCAATCATTAATCAATATACTTTTACAGAATGCTTAACATATTTTAATGAGTTATAGCAGTGGTTTGTAATTTGTAACCTTTAGACAAATGGGAAACTAAATATTAAAAAAGAATAGTCAGTATATTCGATTAATTAGTAATTAACATTCAATTAATTATCAGTTTCTTATTTTTAATTTATTTTACACTAACAAAATTTCTAAGAGAATCCTGATAAATGAATTAGTTTGCAAATTTTTTAAATTTAAATATGTATTTTTCACACAAATCAAAACTGACATAATATTTAGGTACACTTTATTTCAGTATTATACACATTTTTTTCTGTTGAGTTTTAAGTCCTTTATTTGTAATTAAGTTTTAAAGTTAAAAAACAAAAAGTAATACAATAATCAATGCAGTTTGTATTTATTTGCACACTTTCAGACTAGGTCTAGATTAAACAGTCTCCCTTTTAAACTTAGACATACTTTTGCACATTTTTAACTATTTTTCTAGACAATAACTTAATTAAAATAGCTACAAAAAGTATTGCACAATATACAAAGGTTTTTAAATAAAATACTGTTATTACATTTAAAGCAAATTATATTCATTTTATTAATAAATAAAGTTAATCTTTTTCATTATAAGATAACATCTTGCCAATCACAGGATGGCTTGAGCACCACACACACACAACGAATGATTGGTAAAAATAACATCAAATATCACTGACCAAAACGTAGAACAAATAAAAATAGGTTTAATTAAAACTAAAATTACATAGAAATAGCTAATTTTAAGACTTAAAAATCAGTTCAAATTAGGTGAATATTAATTATTTAATTTGATAGTTAATTGTACTTTTTTAATCTTTACATAATGAAATATTACTTTATTTTAACAAAATTATGTTGTAGAAATACAAAGAATTTCTTATTTTTAATTAAAAAGAAAAAAATTGAGATTTGATATTACATAAGGATTTTAAAAAGTGACAAGTTACGATAAGTTTCAAAACACTGTTTATTGAGAAAGAAAGACTAGTAGCCTAAATATCTGCATTAAACATATTTTGAAGAAAAAGTCATCTACACTCAAATATTAATTTTGTTGCCAATATTTCACTAGTTAAAATTTTTTTTTTACTTTAAAAAGATCAAATTTAATTATTTTTTAAATGTATTTCTTTCAGTTAATTCTATGTGCAGATAGAAATAAATATTATTATATTATTTTTTAAATTTTTCTAAATATTCTACCCCTTTACATGTAAACACAAGTATTAAAAACAATTTTACTGAACTGCAGCTTTGCAATATGTTAAATATAATAATGTAATAAAAATTACCTGCACATGAGAATCCATTTTACTATGATATGATGTGAGAGAAGCAATACTAGGAAATATATGACAGTGAATTTCAGTACGGTTAAGATAAGGAGGTGCATTTTGCAAAGAATCAGGGAATCCATGACTTCGATCATTAATCTACATAAAATTTTTAAGCAATTAATGATCCACCATTTAAATATTTATGTATACTAATAAGTGTTTATAAATAGCAATGACTGATTATACTTACCATATAACATAATGTTAAACATAAAGATGAAATGTGACAGTTTCCTTTAACTAAGAGAGATTTATTTTGCAATAAATTAGGTAACTCATTTAAAACCATTTCTAAAATTCTCCAATCTTTCTCCTATATAAAATAGTTTTAAAAATTAAAAATAAATTAAAAATTTAATATCATTTTTAATTCTATTAAAGGTTTTTTAACCTATGAAAATTAACACTATACTTAAAACATGCAATAAAGTTTCAATAAAATAAAGTTTAAAAATCTGAACAAAATATCAAATGAAAATAATTAAATTGTGACAAAAATAATCAAATAATTTTGTTCACCACTTTGCAATATATTTCTTTTAATAATGCCTAATTAAAAATGGATAAATTTGAAATGAATTTCAGGCTATTACAAATAACCATGGCCAATGTAGAAGCCAAACACATGAAGTATTAAACAAAATTAAAGAGGATTAACTGTTCAACATTGTTAGCTTAGAGCGAAAATTCTTATTTAAGTATTTAAACTCACATATTAAAGAGGTAAGCCATTAAATATAATCTGAAAAAACAAATTTTAAAATAAGTAATTTTACTTTGTGTCTACTTTTAAATGAAATAATACAACTGATTTAAAAAATTTTCAAATATCTGAAATTGGCAACAAAGATGAGCAAAATAAAAATGGTAAAGGAAAATTAGTAATAAAATGAGTTAGTTTTCATAAAACATAATTTTACACGACTGTCCATGAGTGATTTAATATGACAAGAAGAATTTTGAGAATTTAATGTATATTTATACATGTGACATTTTCTTCAATGTAGAGGATTTCACCAGTGCTTTTTTCTATTTTTATTTATTTATTTTTTTTTTATCTTTTTTTAAACATGAGCTCACTGCTAAATAACAATTTTGAATAAATGAAGTGGTTTTGAATAATTTTATTACAATTCAGAGTAATAAGTGTTCATATAATTTTCTTTTATTTAATGTAAAAATAGATTACACTAATGATGCAGAAAAAATTCGATATGTATTGATTATGGATCAATTACACAGAGACAACCAAAGGAGTAGCAATAGGCATACTTAGAACATTGTTCACATGCAACAATTATCAATACTAAAAGAATACTCAAGGAATACTGTAAATAAAAAACAATTTTCAACAGTGAGGGAGAATTCTTTAGTATTTTTAAGAGAAAATTAGCTTTAATCTATTGAGGACAGTTTTTAATTTTATGGATTTTTTTTTAAGTTATTTTCACACAACAAATGTACTACTGTTATCTTAAGGAAACTAAATAAATATTTAAAAGATAAAATTTTTAATTGCAATAAGAAATTATAATACACAACATGAAAAAAAAAGTAATATCATAAGCCACCTAAGAATTTTGGATTCTTGAAGTAAAAAAAGTACAGTAGTTTTGGGGAAGACTGCTTTGGCTTAAACATCACACCAGAGAAAAAGGATTAGGAAAATTTTGAAATTGATTGAAAACATTAAGTTAAAATGTGCACAGCTTTAAAGTGATAAAAAAAGTTGAAAAATTTTCCTCCTGATAAGGTACATTATTTATGCTAAAGAAAAAACTAAAGTTAATTATAGGACATAGACATTAAAATTAAACTTATGTGTTCCCAATTACTCTTATATTTATCTATTAAAAATAAATCTATGCATCATGTACATTCTATAAAGACTAATATAAGGCTATAAAGACTAATATAAGGAATCAAAACGAATATAAAAAATTAAATATTCTAATAAAAATAACAGTGCATGGTACATTATATCAAGTTTCCAAAACCTGATTTTTACTATCTGAAATAAAGGTTCCGCAAATCCTGATTTAATTAGAATGTGATGTAGATTTAGTAGATTATTACATTAATGTTCCTGCTGAATCACTTCCATCTGAGAGTATAATTTCAGCATCTTTGAAATTGAATGTTCACTATATTCTTACTAGTTTTGAGGCAGTCTCTGACCATTTTATAAAGAACAGTAGAAAATTCTTATTCTTTAAATGTATACAAAAGATTAATCAATAAAAATGCCGCACTATTAGAAATGTTATTTTTAAATACTTAAATGGTATAATTTTTTTAGAAAATTAGTAATTATTTTCATGAAATCTCTTGCAAGATTACTAGTATTTTATACTTTAGTTCATACTACTTTTCTTTTCCCATTCATTAATTTACATATTTAAATGAACACACATCAGAAAACTTCATTACAAAATTTATTGCACTTAAAAGCTGATTTCATATTCTTTTCATCACAGTAAGTGAATTATTTCTGTGTTTTTTTTCCAAGTAAGTAAACAAAATCTTTAACAGGTACAGCAACACAGATATTTTTCTTTCCTTAGTTAATTTTTCAAGCCCACAAACAGATGATTTACTAATATCTTTAGCAGTTATATAATTACATTTAGAAAATATGCTTACTATTCTATCATTTATACAATAAAAACAAAATAATTATCTAAATATATTTCCCAATTTTAAGTGACATTTATATATTATGCTATATTTTATTGTTCATATAGCCTAAGTATTGTTTTAATATAAGAATATATTTTAGTATTTGGAAAAGCTCTTCTTTTGATTCTATTTAAATACTTTTACTATTTCTCTTTTCAAATTGGTAAATAGACGAATGAATTACCCAATTTTGCAGTGATTAAATATGACTATAGAAAATAAAATTCAGAAATGTCTGCATTTTTTTTTTTTGGTAAAAAGAGGGGGAAATAATGAAGGATACATTTATAAGCATTTCCTAGTTTTCATAATTTTCTATTACAAGGCATTAGAAAAGACAAAAAATGATACATGTAAATGAGATAATTAATATTTTTAAGTATTCAAAACATTACTGATATTTCAATAGTTTCTTAGAAAAAAAGAGATAAAGTTTTAAAATCTTACCTCCTTCAAGCATGTAACTATAATTTGAAAAGCTTTTTCATAATTCAGATAACTTATAGGAAGGGCTGCTAAATATGATGAATTAGAGGAATCAGTCGAAGTTGTTGGAAGATTATAAGGAGTAGGATTACTTTTTTCACTAAAACATCGAATTTTAAAAAAATTATTTAAAAAATAAATGGAAAAGATGAAACATAAGAACATTCTTTAAATTGGGAAATTGATAACATGAATATATTGCTTTCATCTAAATTATTTATATTATTAAAGACTTACCCAGTATCAACTAGAATAAAAGCACTATATTCCTTCTTGCCATTTTTCATAACTTCAATTTGATTTTTTTGGTTACATCGTATATGCAGTAAGAAATCTATAATCTTAAATAAATTTAGAATTAAATTACACAAAATAATTTTGATAAAAGTTTCCAAAATCACATAATAATAGTACAAATATTTCAGAATTTAAATTCTTTTCCATTTTATTTTATAAGTTAAATGCCGAGTGATAAATTATCATTTCAAAAAACGACAGTTCTAATCAGTACCAGTGATTTACAATTTAACATCAATATTTGTACAATTTCCTTTTAAGGCTGAAAAAAAAATATTTTCAAGTAAATAAAAGGAAAGGTACTCAACACCTGAATATACTGTCATCGTTAATATTTATATAAACATTGGATTCAGAAAATATGTTTGTCTGTGCTGTTTTTTAAAAATTTCAGATTTTAAAATTATGCATTATAAAAGAATTTAAAAAATAAAAACATAATTGCAAAGTAAAATAATTCATAACAGCAAAAGTTTGTAAATGTTAAAGCATATTTTATGAAAAATTTGGTACACAATTTTTTATATAATCATTATGCTCTAGAAATACCAGATAAACAATTAGATAATAACTATTAATCATACACATAAAGCATGTATGCATACACATTCTGAAATTTTATTACTACAAAATAATTATACAAATAATCTTTCCATTAATCTTCCATATCTATTATAGCTGAAAAAGGATTACTTCTCATTAGAATACTTCCATTTGAAGGATGATTTGTTATAAGTTTTTAAGACTTTTCACTTTAGTTTATAAACCATTTTTCACACAAGAAAATCAAGCAATCATTCAAAGTAGATCTTAAACCACAATAAGCATTTAATGAGAAGCTGAACTCAAATACTACCAGTTTGAAAATCAGGGAGCTTATTATTTAGTAAATATGCCTTTTTTTTAAATTTTTATACCAAATGATAGCTATTAAATTAAGTCCATAACATTGATATCCATAACCATTGACATTTATAAAGTTTAGATAAATACACATTTATAAATATTAGTAGAATTAAAAGATTAATAAAATATATTAAAATACAATTAGACAGAGCCTTCTTGTATTTTAAAAAGCCTGCTGTATTTAAAAAATACAGTAATAATAATTTCTCATTATATAAAAATAAATGTTGAAATAAAATAATCATAAAAAAACTTACAAGCTTACGTATTTGTATAATTTCTTCACAATAGGATAATTTATTGTAGTGTTCTTGAATATGATTGATTAACACCATAAATGCATCAATACAATGGTTTGGGGGCATCATGAACAATTTTTTCTAAAAAATTAAATGTTTCATTAAACTTTACATTATTAGTATTAAAAAACAGAATAAATAAAAAATATCAGATCAATACACATTATATACAACTAAAATTACATACAAAAATTGCATACATTTCAATTTAACTAATCATTTTAATTCTTATATTTGACTAAAATTTCTGTATGAGCTTTACTCTAAATTTTATAGATTACTATTGAAAGAGAACAAAAAGAAGTTAACAACAATAACAGAAAAAAATTCATTATATCTCAATTATTTAAATTAACACAATGTACATACTAATGGATATTTTTCAAATTTTTTAAATTTATTTACATGGCTTTTTATGCTAAAAGTGAACTTTGGAGAATCATAATAAAATGTGCAAGAAATCAGTATATTTAATAAAGCTGGGATGACAATGAAAAGATTAATAAAAAATTTTCAACTTAATTTTTCAGATATTACTTGAAAAAATGTTTTTTCTACAATTTATTTACAAATATTTTACCACACAACTATTTCAAATTTATATTCCAGTTTTATCCATTTATTTAACAGACTAATATTTCATACATTATTAATACTGTAAGTTAACTTTAATATTAACTTCTGACTTTTCATTATACTCTGTTGTACATTTTCCAAGTTCATATATAATATTTCTCAAAGTTTCCTCTTTGATCTCAAGTTTATCATTTTTACCAAGCTAAACTAAGCTTTTTTTCTTTCCACTATCATATACTATCTTCTCTCCATCTAAATATCAGGTACTTTTACCAACAATCAATGCAGTTAAGTTGATTTTTGACAAATATGTTGCTGACCTCTTATGTTTCAAATGTGAAATCAATAATACAATCAGGGACAATTGATAGTTTAAATTGTCAACCATCAAATTGTTCACAGAAAACTCCAATTCTATAGAAGTTTGACTATAATCAAAGAAAAATTTAATATTTTCCATAAATTACAACTTATTTTTAATAAAATTATATAAATTTTTTTTAAAAAAATGTTTTCAATGGAATCAAAATAATCTTTAATAAAAGTTTCATATTTTCACACATTTAAATTGCTCTATGCAGCTAAAAAATTCTAAAATAATGTCACATTATGAAACATTCATTTTAGATAAATTAAACACTAATAAAAGATATTCCCAATTTCATTTACACTATCAGATGATTCAAATATAAAATAGTTCAGGTCTCAGAATATTGCAATGAACACTTTTCTCTTACTTATTTTTGATATTTAGAAACTAGACTAGTTAAAATTATTTTAAATTGAAATAACTACTTAATTTCATCTACATAAAAGCTAATATTAAAAAAAAATTAAGATCTTGTCTAATTCATCTAACTTTGTATCAATGTATGATTATATAGTAAAAATGTATTATAACATACTTATAGTAAAAAGAGAAATGCCTACAGAAATTTGAATCAGTTTTTTCAACTAAGATAACATTTTAGTTAAAATTAATGCATAATGTAATTAAAAAAAAACAGGAATCAACCCATATATTTTAAGGAACATAACAAAAACATGAAGTTCCGTGATGCAAATTTAAAAAATACAAAACATACATATGAACTTGTGAATCCAAGACACAATTTTTTAATATAGAGGTAAATAAAATATTTTCTTGTTTGATTCTATAGAAGGTTATAAGATATTTAACTATCATAAAAAGAAATTTTTATAATAGTTAAATGGAATAGTAAATTTTATCGTTTAGTTATACACTTGCTCAAATTTTTAACTAACAAAATATTTTCTAAATTTGAATTAGATTTGAAAATATGCACTATACTTAGGCACACAATTTGTATTTTAAATTTTATAATTAATTATTGAATACAGAGTTTAAGTACATAATTTTTTTCTTCATTTAACAGCAGATTCAGTAAAATTTAATAAATTTCTTAAAAATAAAACATTTTTTAGTTATTAAGGTAACATTAAGTGATCGGTTATTTAAAATTAGCTACAGATTTAAAAATATTTCATTTTAAAGAATGACTACATTATTTAATTGGAAAGGTATAAAATTCTTAAGAAAACGTTTTTATTATTTAAGGAGATACAGCATTCATAAATTATAAGAGTAAAATTTTGTGCTTGTAATAAAGATACTAAAACAACATACATTTCACACAAGTATGATTCCGACACATACAAGAAGAATGATTTTTGTATATAAAATTAGTGCATTTTGAGCTAAAAATTGTAGTTTTATTACTCTTGAAGTGTTACATATCAATAATCCATCTTTTGTCAAATTTTGGACTTTTTGTTTGAGAAAAAAATCTTTTGGCTCACTTCAAATAACTTCATTGATTTTTCGGCAGAGTTCTCTAGAAAGCACTAGCATAGTTCATGAATTCATGTCTTCATATATGGCTCTATACAAGAGATAATGCTTAGTATGTACGGAGTTTAGTTCCATATTGCTTTGAAGGGTTCTTTGTTGACATTAGAGCACTGATATTTCTTTAACTAACCACACAATAAAGAGAAATAGTCATTCCTATTTTTTTAAGTTATAGAATAATGGTAGCTATTTAACTTGTTATATATATATTTTTTTGTTGAATTATTAAATTGCACAATTTTTTTTCTTATCAATAAAAATGACCAAATTTTGAATTTTTTTAATTTGGTTTATCTTTATTTTTAACTATGTGAATTTTATGACAGATGTTTACTCCTAAATCAGATTCATGAATATTTTCCTCACTCCAATTAAACTGACTATCTCTATCATGAGAACTGCCTATTTCTTCCGATTCTTCCTCATAGGGCTAGGTTGGTTGGGTTTTCTGGCATAAGGTCTAAAAAGGACAAGTTGTGCCAAATCTTTAGTTTTTTTTTCCTCACAAACCTAATATATAATAGAATTTTAAAATATCTTATCTTTTTCATACTGTATTAGTTTATGTTTGTACACTATGTTTTAGAAATAAAACAGTAAACAAATGAATGAAAACATTTTGGAACATGAAAATAAACTGCTTATAAAAGAAATTTAGAAGCAATACTGTGATAACACAGGGCAGTCATACCATTACAATATGAACTCCAAGAAACAATAGCTTATCCCATAAGAGTGTGAGACAGGAAGATACTGAAAAGATTGTTGGTTATAAGTAAACAGCTTTTCCAGGCTTGTTGATTTTCGAATAATGAGGTGACTCTGAGCCCCATGCAAATTCCAATAGGTTAAAACATTGCTTAAAAAAAATTTAAATTTGGGAAACATTAAAAGAAAAAAATTTTTTTTAAGAAAATAAATCTTCAAATCTATAAAATATATGAAATTAAATTTTCCCTCCCAAGAGAATATTTAAATGAAATAATCTCAAAATTAATTGACAATATTAGATAACAAGTATAAATTTCAAAACTGACTTACTTTGAAAAGACTAATTAGACCTTCAACAGCAGCTCTTACATCTGCATATACTTCACTTTCTTCACTACTTTGATAACTTTCTTCAGACAAATTAACAAACGCTTTCATCATGACCTGAAATACACACAAGACAAGTATATACCACTATTTTCACACAATTTTGGAATCAATAAAGCTAGTTTTCAGATAAGTATAGATTAGGAATTTCCCAAATTTCATAAACATTTAAATAAGCATTTTAATTATGACTTTCGTTTTAAGAAATGAGTTGAATAAATTATTAACTAAATAAATTATTATGAGTATAAATTATTTATTAAGTTAATTTGCACTAAAATTAATAAATCATTCAAGTTACCAGTTCTTATAATTTCAACTTCAGTAAAATTTTTTTAAGCATTTGGAATGAATTGTCACTGAAAAATAAACAATAGATCAAAGGCTATATTTTAGCATTATTAGAAGAGAAATGGTCTCATTTAGTTATTAAAAAAGATATGTTAAAATCATGGTTTCAATATTTCTATAGGTATAATAAATGACAGATTTAATATGAAAGGAAAGAAGCTTCAAAGTTTAACATTTGACTGATGGAGAAAAAAAATGCATACCCAACAAAAGTATGTAAATCTCTTATTAAAGTCACATCTCATGTTTTAAAGGAAAATCTAACAACCCAAAGAACTATTGCATAATCTATATTTTTCTGTAGGAACTGTAAATAAAATTATAAAATATGATTTAAAATTAATCAAAGAAAAAAACATGTTGCCCATTATGTTTTGCTAAATGCCAAAACATATTACTCAAGATAAAACTAAATGTAGATTGCTGCATGATAATTTGGCAGGTAAAAAATGGAAATATGTAGTTACAATTAATTATTTGGATACATTTATCTGACTATGATAGGAATAAAATCAATTCATTACCAAAAAAGGAGAAAAAGACTTAAGTTGGTTTAGAGAAAATAAGGAAAGTTTACCAAAAATTTTATGATTATTACTGGATTCTTTCCTTATGATGTGGAAAACTTAAAAATCTAAAAAATGTCAAACTATTTCAATTTATTATCAGAATTGTATTTTAACATCTATTTTCAAAGAAAAAAAAAAGAAATTTCATCCTTTCATCCAAAAAATTTTCAGTGCATTTCAGCAGGATAAAGCTTCAAGACATACCTTTATAGAGCAGTAGATTAAGATCTACTGCTCTATTTTTTGTAAAAATATAAAGCTGTTTCAAAATTGAAGCTATTTCTTTTAAATGCATCCTACCCAAGTCCCGTGACATGTCACATATGGATTAATGTGCATTTAGATTCTTAAAGAGGTTCTTTATGAGTGATATCCCAAAACATTGGATGAATTCTTGGAGATTGTGAAAGAGTGGAATAATATTAGCTTTGAGAAAAGGATATGCCTTGGAAGTCAAGTTGTATTATCAAAGAAAGGTTTATAAGATTAAACATTTGAAAAAGTAAAATTCCTATACTTATTTTTATATAGTTCTTTACAAAATTAAAAAGAAAATACTCTCGATACAATCAAAAGTAATACGTGCATATTGAGATTAACACAGAAAAAATATGGTGCATGTTTGCAGCAATAAACTAAACTGTTTGAAAAGCAAATTTATCACTGTATCAAATTCAAAATTGTAGAGCTACAAAAAAATTTGATTAGATACAATAAATCAAATGAAACAAAGTGAATAAGATTTATACATAAATCACCTTTTCAATAATAGCCAAGATGTCCTCAAACCAACTGCCAGTACAAGATTCTGCAATTTCTATCAAAATCTTTACAGCTTCCTTTCTAACATTGACATCTGGTATAGTTTCAGTATGAACCATATTTTGGCAGATAACTGTATCCAGCAAATCTTTCTATACAAGAAAAAGTACTTAAATATTTTGAAGGAGCTACTTAAAAAATAAAATTGTTTAAAATTTTTCTAGTATCTGTTTAAATCTATCTTTATATAGAATGATTAGATTAAAATATTGATTTTATAACTTTTTATGCAAAATTCATATTCATCAGTATAAATACTAAAAATTATATACAAAAACATACAGATATCAGATAAACTAACTACAAATAATATATTATGGACAGCATGATTACTTTTATTCAATAAAGCACTAAAAATCTAACAATCCCCCATATTATCCAGAATTGATTCATTTTACAAGTATTTATGGTGCAAAGTCTAATGCTAGACAAATCTACACTGTACAACATTTACAGTATTACATAGTAACAATGAAGTAAATTTGGACTGTAATCAAAGAATCAAAATTTAAAATCAAACATGAATCCTTTGAAAAGATTATTACAATAAACCGTCATTATTTATTCAAATGAACGAATTACTAGAATTTTGCGACATAATTTAATTTTTTAGAAGTTATTTTTATTATATGATTCAAAACAAAATTTTTTTTTTACTAAAATTAACATTTTAGGATTTAATAAGGTGAATCAATATTTTAAAAATTCCAATAAATTTTAATAATAAGGTGAATTCCAATAAATTTTAATAATAAGGTTATTAAAAATATTTCAAACTTTTGAATTTTTATGCTTTTCCCATTTAACACATAAAATTTTAAGCAAGCATTCAGAAAACTATATTAAAAGAAAATATGCAAATAGAAACTTACATCAAAATAATGTCTTTTCAATCTAATTTCTTTTACTTTTTCCAACATTTTAAGTTGTATTGTTTGTCGTTGCTCATTTCTACAAAATACAAAAACTGTAAAATTCAGTTTATAATTCAACAAAACTTTTTTTTTTTTTTTTTTTTAAGGAAAAAAAATAGTTTCAAAAATACATAAATACAGCTTTTATTTCTTAGTACCAACGCAAGCAAATAGTGACAATGATGTTTTTACAATTAATAAAGAATAAATTTAAGTTCTTTGATTACCTAGATAAAAATTTTATGTCTAGACAACTGTAAATAAAAAGCCTGAAGTATTACCTGTTGGAAAAAATTTTATAGGAATAATTGAAATATTCTTACATAGTACATAAAAGTATAAACTAATACTTTATATAAGAAAAAAAAAATTATCAGCAAATAACTAAATGTATAAATTACATGGATAATTTAAATTGTAAATATACTCTTAATTTATTAATACTCAATATTTAAGAATTAAATTAATTACATAAATACTAGCTTAATCTTAGTTTATTTTAAAATGGAAAAGTAAAATTAATAACAAACAATAGCATAAAGAAGAATTTCAGTCACATTTTACTATTTAATAGACACTACCTTTCATAGCATCAACAATTGCCAAAACTTGGTCAAACCTCTAAATAACAGACATAATATCAATGGATTCCAGGTTTAGCAAGTTTGTAATTAACTAATCTACAAAAATTCTTTCAGAAGTATCTCCATTTTATCAATTTTATAACATTATCAATCTTTTGATTTAATATAAAATACAAATTTTATGTTTCTTATGATATCAGATGTTTAATATTATAAACATCTCTAATTTTAATCTATTTTAATTCTAAGCAGATGTGAAAATTAATCTGATCACATCAAGTTTTAATTTTCAGTTTCTTTAATAAAATAATACTTAATTTAGGTATGGATTTTAGAAGTTTTTTTTTTATACAATATCTTCATTTCAAAAAATTGAATTAAAAATATATTCTTTGTCATTATTCTAGAATAAAAATTTTTATACAACAGTAAAGCTTGAAATAACTATTTAAAGAGTATTTCAAATTACTTATAGTATTTACAGTCAAATAATTGAAATAGAGTTTAATTTCTAAACAATTGAAATCAGCATTCAGAATATTCAACTATTACTAAGCATAAATTTTACTGATTATATTAACATACCTGCCAACTTAGGAGAAAAAAAAAATCAGTAGACTATACTGATTTTGCGGGCAAAAATCAGGAGACACCACTAGCGACATTTCTTTTTTGAAAAAGAATGTTTAAAATAATAGTACCACAAAAAGACAATTTTACTCTTTAGGTTATACATTCTGAGAACGATTTATTTAGAATGTACTTTGTGTTAATCTTAATATTTGAATAAAATATTCAACTAATTAAAAAAATATAAAATATTAACTTTATAAAGGAACTATGAAAAACAAAAAAATATACAACATGTAAAAATATAAACATCAAAGTTTATATCTGAATATTTATTTTACTGGGTAGCTTTTTCAACACTAGTACAATTTATAAATATTTAAATTATAAAATTAAAAATACTGAATTTTAGAAATTGCCAAAAACTAGTAGATTTTCATACATTATCAGGAAATCGGGAGAAATAATAAAAAACCAGGAGTTTTCTATTGAAATCAGTAGAGTTGGCAGTTACGTAATAACTATAAAATTTGAACGTAAAATATAGTTATATTTCAAAATAAACTAAGATTTTCAGTTAAATAGTACATAAATTTAGGATATTTATGAAAATTTTCAATTAGTTCTCGAATGTCTATAAGAGTGTTTAAGATACTTTAGAATAGGCTTTATTTTTTAGAAAATTAAAAACTTTAATTTTTCTGAATTTTTTTATTTTAGAAATATTTAATCATAATTTGGATTATAATGGAAATTTTTGCTGAAAAGTCACTTAAAGTAACGTTATAATATTGGAAAGTATTATTGATAAAAATACTTTTCAGTATTCTCTATATCAATGAGGAATTTTTGAAACATTGTTAAATTTTGTATGTTTTGTTGATACTTTTCTCTTGACAGATTTTTCAATATATAAGGAATTTTGACTTTGAAACACAAGATTAATCTTGCATGAGAAGTGCATTTTCCTAATGGTCATTCCAAAATATTTTATATAAATCATTCACACAATTTTTCCTTGCCATAAATAAAGAACTATTTATAAAATAGGTTTATAATAAATTTTAAGCATTTTAGTTCTACATACATTTAATTTCAGTGAGCATTTAAGTTTTAGAAAATAGGCTGATTTCTGTAGCCTACAGAAATCAATAGTGATGTTTATTGAGAATATAATGATACACTTTATATCTTAATTATACCAAAATAAATTTAAAGTTATATTGTAAATCTTTTAAAGTATTTGATCAATAGTTCATCATAAAACTGAGATTAAAAATTACAATCATTTAATAAAACTATTTTGTTTTAGAAACTACTTTTATGGTTAAAATTTAATCATTGAGAACATAAGTTGTTTATTTTTCTTATACAAGTCAGTGGTTTGTTTTTTGTTTTGTTATGTAATAATTATTTTTTGTAAATGAGTACTAATTAGACAAAGGTCTAGTTTAAGTACATTTCAAACCATTAACATTCAAGCCCAAGGCGGCATTGCAACCCATGAATTGCTGAACAGAAGGCCAGGGTACTTACTGTTCTTCTGCCAATTTTCTGTCTTCTATACAATCAAGAGTTAAAAATACTCAAAAACCTATCCAAAGAAATGATGTCATCGAAAGCAAAAGCAGAAATGCTGGGGCAAAACTGTGGATTCCATTAAAAAAAAAAAAAAACAAATAAAAGTTCAGAAACAGCATTTTATAAAATTAAAATTTGGAGGGGAGAAAAACCCTGCAGAGTTCAGCAACAAAATGGAGAATTAATGGGATTAAAAAAAATTAATATTAAAATTTATTAGTGCAAATATTTCAATAACTGTGGATACTGTTTCTAAAGATATTGGTCAGACTTATTTTGACACATTTTGTTTGTTTTATTATCACTCAACAATCTTTTTGGGAAATGAAGGCTAATTTGACCAAACATATTGTTGGAAAGAGGATTTTAAACCAATATGCCTCCAAACCTAAGAGGAGAATCAAACTATAAACTATTGAACCAAAAACAATTCAGTTGCCAAATTGCTTAGACATAATGGAAGAGAGGCACTACAAAATCTTTTAATAGATAAACTGCAGTTGAGAATGAATTTTGCAAAAATATGAACTCAAATTCTAAAAATTTCTTATGATGAATGGGAGTAAATTCAGTTTTTGACTGAATATCATACTATATGAAGGTTACTCTGAAATTGAGATACGCGCAGATGAGAATTTAAAAAATAAAAATAATGGTTTAATTTTAAAATACAAAGTATTTTAACACAAAAGACGATTTTTACTGACTTACTACAATTTGTTTAGCGTAGAATAAATTTTAAACAGAAGAGAAAACGGAGTTGACGCGAGAACATTTTCGCGCTATGATTTTCTTCTATTTTAAAGCAGGATTAAATCAAGAAGAATGCGTTCAACGGTTGCAATTAGCATTTGGTGATGAATCTCCAGCTCTTGCTACTCTATTCAGATGATTTAGAGAATTTAGAATAGATCGCAATTTCCTACAGGATGAAGAACACAAAGGAAGGCCACTGTCGGCAGTAATCCCGGATAATGTGTCTGCCATACGAAAAATGTTAATGGATGATAATCGCTGTACGTATCAAATGATACAAAAGGAACTTAACATTTGATCCGCACCCATACACAAAATCATTCATGAAGAATTAGATACGAAAAAAGTAGTTTGCCATTGGGTTCCCCATAATCTAACTGATCAACAAAAAGAGGAGCGTGTCAGAATCAGTAAAGAAACTCTTAAATTGCTAAATGATGGTGGTCACCGCACCATTTCTAAAATTGTAACAGGTGATGAAACGTACATACGGTTTTTTGCCGTTCCAACATGTCAAGAGAGAAAAGTATGGGTCTTTGAAGATGATCCCACGCCGTCAATGGTGAAAAGACAGCGAGCACTGAAAAAAGTGATGTAAGTCGTTTTTGTCAGAAGTACGGGATTGGTCAAAGCTATCAAGTTGGAAAGACAGAAGACAGTAACAGCAAACTGGTATACCACTAAATGTCTTCCAGAAATTCTACAAGAACTGAATGTTAGGGGACTAATGCTCACAATGACAATGCACCTTCACATACAGCCAGATTAACAGTTGAAATTCTTAAACAAAAACAAATTAAATTGATCGAACATCAACCATATTCACCTGATGTGCGACTTTTGGTTATTCTTTAATCTTAAAAAGAACTTATGTGGACGTCGTTTTCATTCAGAAGAAGAGATTGATGTGGCTATGAATGCATTTTTTTCATCTATTCCAAGAAATAATGGCTTGAGGCAATTAATCTGTGGAAAATTCATCTACAAAAGTGCACTGATGCTGGAGGTGACTACTTTGAACACACATAAAATTTTGTTAAGTATAACTTTAAAAACATAGTTGTATCTCAAATATTTCAAAGTGACCCTCATAAAAATGTCACTAATACTGAATGTCCTGTAAGAATTCAATTTTATATGCAAGATAGAATTTTAAGTATGGCAAATTTCATTAACAGTTTGAAGATGTGTAGGAACATTAGAAGTTAGAAAACTTATTTATATTAAATGAAAATTTTAAGAAAATTAACAAGAGAATCTTGTTTTTATTTAGAAACTGAACATGACTGAAATTAAGATTAGGATAAAAATTCAAAATTTCTAGAATAAACTATAAGTCAGAATTCTCAGAATTTTTTACTAATTTCCAGATATCTCCAACTCACTTTTACAAACAATAGTAAAATATTAAAATGCATATTAATACCAAATTTTGAGAAATTTCCCTTTACACATGTAAAATGCCATGACATTTCTTCCTGCTATCACAATATAAAGTTGTGGCTAAAATTGTAGACACTGTTTAAAATTTTCATAATTTTAATTTTGTGTGCAAATAGAATACATTAAATTTTATTTAAATAAAAATGTTTATAAAAACTGAAGGAATTTATAGAATTTAATAAAAAATAAAATTAAAATAGTTATATTATAAAAAAAGTTATACTATAAATAACACAATTTATCCTAGATGTCACTGTATTTTAAAGTTACATGCACAATCAATATTTAGTAGCATAACCCTATTCTTTTAACAGAACTTTATAGTGTCTTTTCATCGAGCAAACTAGGGTTTACTATTCATCTCTTAATCACACCAGGCAAAGGAGCAACTGCAGCATTAATAAATTGCATTTTATTCGATAAATACATTTTTCATACATGGATGTCAACATACATTTTCAATAGAATCAGGTCAGAACTATTTCCCTCCCAGGGTAATAAATATATGCCTCTATTTTTAAAACATTATCTGCTATTTTTGCTATATGAGATGCAGTTGAATCCTACAGAAAGAGACAGACTACTTTATTGTGTGAGATCCCAAATGGAAGATACTAAATTGGACAGCAAAATAGTATCACTGTTTCATTTGGAATACCATTAATCACTTGTAGCTACCTCATATGATGTGCAGACACACACAGCCAAATGGTGACATTTATTGGATTCTTTTGAAATTTATTTAAAAATAATCAAGATGCAGCTCTCTTTTTCTTACGTCTTGCATACTTTAATTCATAACTACCAATGAGCAATATTTTACTTTCATCATTCAAGATTTGTTCCACTGATTTTCTGGCCATCTGTGTCCATTTGCCCACTGCATTGTTTGAGATTTGAATAATTTTTTCTTCAAAATTCTACCATTTAGTATAAAATCTAATGATTTTATTGTTCTTAAACTAAATGATAACTTAAGATACCTATAGCATTCATTTCATATTTAACAGCATCTGATAAAATTCTAGCATCAAAAAATATTTATCAATAGCACTTTTTTACACTTTTTAAAAACTGGTCTGTTTTAGATTTTTATAGTGTTGAAAACATTTAATTCACCAACTTTATTTAGAATTTCAGCATAAGAGAAACTATTTTCAGTGTATGCATATAGATATAAATACATCAATGTTTATAACTTATACATTAAATTTCTTTTAATTTTATAAATAAGTTTGAGTTTAACTTAAATTATTCTACTTATAAATATATCCTTTAAGGACACAAGTTAAAACTTAAAAATATCAAAAGATATCCCCAATTTCGGCCACCACTACATGTTACAATCTTTTGATCTTGACATCATCACATAGTTACGAGTTCCATCTTGGGAAAGAAATCCAAAAGCATTAAATTACACGTAGAGAATGTTTGAAGTATACATTGAAATTATAATATATTCTAAAACAATTATACACACTCTTGCTTTTTGAATTTATTCAAAAGAAAATTAATTTATATCCAAAAGTAAATTAATCTTTTCAACATGACAAAAGTTCGCTTTCTCAATTATTTTCCATTTAATTTTAATGAAGTATGTACTGAAGATTAAAGATCACTATATCCATTCCAGGTATTTATATAAATAAAACTAATTAGACTGGACTTTTCTTTACATAGAAGATTTTTTTTTATTTGAAGTATTTAAAGCTTTTTTTAATTTTAGATTGTTATAAACAATTAACAAGACTTATTTTTCAAGTTTCATTTGAATAATGAAGTATGCTAATTTTAATGTAAAATATATTTAAAGGAAACTAAAATAAATTTAAGAACATCAAATAACTAACACATGCATAAAGAAATAAAGTATTAATGAAATAAATGTTTCCTAAGTTCATTCAGAAATTTTTCAGAAGATTATGAAATGAAATATTTTTTCAAATTAATGGATAAATTCTTAAATTGTTTAAGTACCAATTATTAAATAGTTTAAGTATGAATTATTAACATTTAAAAATTATAGAACTATACCAATTCCATCATAATTTATTAAAAATTGCAAAGAAATTGATATATTTTATGTAATGTATATTTTTTTTAAATCTTGTAATCAAATTTAGTTTTTAGTAAATATAGAGAATAAGTAAACAAATTCCATAAAAATAAAGACTAAAAAATTCCCACCTACTTGAAAAATTTGTCTAATAGCCAATGAACGCCAGATAAGAAATTTGATCTAGGACAAATAGTGTCAACACAATGATCAATAAGACGGATAACAGATTGTTCCTATGACAAAAACAAAGCATTTAATATAACTTATTTTTAAAAACAAAAAGGCAAGCAAAACATTTCAAGTTAAATTGAAAAACTAATTTAATCTGCACAAAATGAGTCAGTTTTTTTTTATTATTTTATATATATATATATATATATATATATATATATATATATATATATATATATATATATATATATATATATATATAGTGAACACTGTAAAAATTTCTTTATTGCAAATCAAATTATTCATGTAATTCTCTAAATTTAATGATCATTTTTCTCTAAAGAAAATTTTATAAACTAAAGCAGAAAAATTTAAAATAACTTTATCATATATATTACAACTATTAAATATGAAATAATTCAAAGTTAAGAGAAATAATCAGTATTTTCACTCTTGTTAACATTTAACATTCCAGCCACACCCTTGCTTGGATATTATTTAATAATTTTACAAATTAGTATTTAAACTTCATATTCCTTTTCAAAAATTTTGCTCATAATATTACATTTAATTTTTAAAGCTCTCATTATAAATGACAATGATAAATGAACAAAACACATATAAATAAAAATTATAATTTATTAGAACTTTTTATTTTTAAAATTTTCCGATAGTCATTCTCAATGAAATTAATTATAATATTTTGGATATTTTGGAAAAGCTTGAAAAGAGATTTACTGATTACTAAAACAATTTAGAAAAAAGTGATAAATGAAAAAAATTATATAAGCCTGTTTACTAATTATTAAAAATCTAATAAATTTTTAGTTTTAGTACTTAAAGCTGGGAAATAAATCAGGGCTCAGTTTACAATAATATAATATATTAACACTAAATTAAAAATAAATTTATCATGTGATAAAATTTAAAACTACTTTAAGATTCTGTGAAATATTGATAAATAAAATACTTACATTTCTTGACTCTGTACATGTTTTAATAATTTCATAGAGGGGCCCTGCTTCCCATTCAGGACAATTTTCTTCAAGTAATGTTATAAATTCATGAACAGCTCTAAATAAACTACCCATAGGTTTATTTTTCGGATTAAGCTGTAAGGAATCAAAACAAAAATGAGCTATAGATATATTAATGGAAATAAAGGAGTTCAAGAAAAAGGACAAAATGTATTTAAATACCTCTGGATATAGCAATATTTTTTGTACAATAGTAAACAAGATACTCCATGATGTACCATAAAGTTCGTTACTTTGTTGACTGACTAAGCGTTGAAGATTTAGAATAACTTCATAAGCAATTATTACACTTCCTGTATCCAATACCTAAAAATAAATATACACTTAAAAGTTTCAAAACTAAGATAAAAACAAATATATAATCAAAAAAGCATATATAATCAGAAAGGAAAATATAACTGTGAAAGTAATCAAGAAATAAGAAGATTGAAAGTTCACAGAATATTTTGTATTCTAATGATATGAAATATTTATGAAGTATGAATTTTAATAAAGTAAAAAATAACTATGATTTTAAAATCTACAAAAGCTGTTTAAATATGAAAAAGTCTATTACGCAGAAAAATAGTCGCTAAAATATTACAATAATCAAAAACCTATTATAATTGTCAGTTTTTAAAAAGTACTTCAGAAAATCTTCATGTTAAAATTATGCATATTTAGCAAACATTTTAATTCAATTAGTTAATTTAGTTTATAAAACTTATTAAGTTTTAGCTTTTTATTTAAAACTTATTAAAAGTTATTTAAATTGCAGATTCTAAGAATTCAATTAAATTCATTAAAATATCTTTAGTAGCATTAAAATTTTAGATTCTTAAAGGCATTTATAAAGGGTGTCATTTGTGCTTGCTTAGTTTTAAAAATAACATTTATAAAGAAATGTTTTCTTATCATAATGAAAATAAATTGCTGCCAGCAGAAATATTTAAATCATTTCATTATGAAAATAAGTTACCTTGTCAGAATTAAATTACACTAATATTAGCTTTTAAATCAAATAAAGTGAATTAAAATGCATACTCAAATTTAATGAAATAAAATTTCTAGGATTCAATAAATTTTTAAAAGCTTTTACATACCGGAAGAGTTCAGTGTTGTAACACAAGCTTTTTTAGTAGTTTCTAAAAAACCTATTAAACTGTTGTTCATAATTTATCACTTTAAAGATTTTACAATAAGTAAATACTCTAAATTATTAGAAAGCGAGTTTCTCTAAATTTATTTAAATTGTTTTTCACTAAAAGAAAAATTTCACTCTATATTGATACATGGTATTGCAGAACAAAGACATAAATTTAATTTTACTATTTTAGTATATACTCTGTCTCATATTTTAAATTATTGTTTATTTTTTTAATTTCATTAACTTCAAACCATCGAATCAATTCTTTTTGACATTTTAATTTAGATAAGTTTTCAGTTTTTGATGTAAATTAATTCTCTTGTTCATCAATGGCCACGTCTATAGATTCATTATCGTTGAGAGTAAAAATCTAAACATTTGAATAAAGTATTGACACAACAACCTATTGTGGGCCAGCACCTTCCTCAGAAATTTCTTCAGTTCTCTTTGCCAGAGAAGTCCAGTTAGAAATTTCATAGAGTCCAAAGTCTTCAACAGTCAACCAAATTTATCTAGGCCTTGCATTAACTCTAGTTTGGCCAGTATGTGAAGATCCTGAATATCATGGTGGAGTAATTCCTATGGCAAGATGTGGTGCGCAAGCAAATTTTATTATATTAACTTAATGAATTTAACTATATCAGGCTCCCTGTACAACTCATTGTTTCATCTATGGTTGTCATATACTATTAGTATATACTGCCCCCATAATTTTCCTCATCACCTTTCTTCAAAAGATAGCCAGTAAATTTTCCTGAGATTTTGCCAAGGTTTTGGGACTATATGTGATTATACGTTTAGTATAGTTTTATATAGGATTACTTCAGTTTATCATTCTACTAATTTAGATGGTAGTAAATTTCTTAACCCATTAAGACATCAGTTATCAGCAACTGTATGCTATTTGATCTCAACATTTAAGTGGCCTTGGTAATTCACATTTGAGACAAGGTATGTAAAGCTGTCAACAAGTTTAAATCTGTAATGTTCAGTTTTAAGAAATTTTAAGTTAATAGCTTTCTTTGTCAATGTGAAATATTCAGTTTTGCCCACATTAACACAGATCATTTCAGCTGCTGATCTCTCAATAGCAGTCGATGCCAATATCTTTTTACTTTGAGAAATCAAAATGATACTGTCTGCAGGGGCAGGATTTTGGACAGATCAAGTAAAAATAGATCCTTTAGTAATACTATTACTCATGAATAGTGCACTCTAAAGCCAAGTAGAAAAGAAGGCAAGCAAGGGCATTATCCTACTGTACACCATTTTTAATTAGTAAATAATCTCAAATTTCCAGACAACTTTACCCAGGAAAAAGTTTCTGAAAAAAGTATCTCACACTTGAAAATTTGACATTTAGTTCACCTACATCTAGCAATTTCAAATGTAAAAGATCTTGTTTTAAAAGAAATTTAAAATATAATCACAAAAAATTGTGAAATAGTTCTAAACAGAAATTTTTTTCATCAGATAACATTGCACAATATCAGATGTATTATTTCCTTACTAAATAAGAAACATCTCTTTTGATTATGCCAGAACGATAATCCATTTCAAGTAAACATATACTTCTAATTGTAGATTTTTTTAATAAACTTAAAGGAGAGTTTTTTTAACAGGTTATACACATAATATATTCAAGTTTATGAATTTGTGGGCGACTAAACTGTAATAAAACACAACATTTATTTAAAAAAGATAAGAATATGAAAATTTTCCTCTAACTATATTTTAAGATTTTAATATCTTTATCAAAAGATTTAATTACAGCTCTTTTCAAACTTCATGTGTTTTTTTCATTTCAAATTTGGTTTGAAGCATTGTACATTTGCATCAGAATTTTAAAATTTAAATTTTGGAATATACAATGATGCCAGATTTTCCAAACATGAACTTTTTCCCTTTAATTATATGCAGAAAATAATAAGCCTTTAGAAGCTTTATTTATTTATTTTTTTAGGGAAAGCTAACAAGAGCATACATGTTTAAAAATTGAGTATCTTTGTCATGCATTTAAATTTTTGTTTGACTTTTGGAATTTTGATTTATATAATGTTAGTTATGATAACTATAACTGGCAAGCTTGCAACATTTTTTTTAGAGACAAGATTTATTAAATGACAAAAGCAACCAATAGTTGTTGAATTTTCATGCCTTTTCCTTAAATGTTGTCACTATTTAGTTATTTATTTATTTATTTACATTACTGTTGTATTATTAGAAGTAATTGCATTACAGTTTTTAAAAGGAATTTCTAATCACTTAAATTTTTTTAAAACCAAACCAATTATAATTTTTCTTGGAGCTTCCCTTGTTAAAGTTAGAAGAGACAATAAGCATATTTGAATTAATTTGTAAATGGAATCGAAAAATTTATGACAATTAAGTACATATTTTAATTACTATCATTACTCTCATCACAAACAATGAAAAAATTGTTAAATTTTACAAATACCTAACAACACTGCCTCTTTCTCTGTTGGTAATTCCTTAATAATCACAGGACTTTTAGTGTGAATACATTCAAAATGCTATACAGTAAACGTGAGGAAGCATAACATAAAATATTTTCTCTTTATTAACTTTTTTTAAAAAACAAAAGATTTGCTTTAAATTATTAATATCTTGTGTGCTGTTAATCAGATTCGCATAAAATATTTCACGCAACCACCAAAACCGCAAAACCTAATAATTTTGCTTAAAATTCATGAATAATTTATAAAAGTTTGCAAGTCTGTACTATGATATATGAATTAAAAGCTTACACTTTTTAATTCCTGTATACATCATCAGTTTTATATTTTAAAATAAATAACTAAAACTAAATGACAAAGAAAATTTAATATTCATTAATTCTCAATACACAGAGAAAAAACAAAGTTTTTCAATGATGCATATTACATGAATATAAAAAAAATAATTTATAATAAAAGGCTCTTATAAACATTCCTGAGAACACAAACTTAATATGTAAAAAATTGTGAAAGTTAAATTTTCTAAATTTCTCTTAGCTTTTAAGATTAAAACCAAATATTTTTTTGGATACTTAAAATTTTAAAAACAAATGAATGTAAAAAGAATGTAACAAAAATTAGCTTCCCAATTAGGATATTTTTTTATGAGATTATTCAACAATGAAAAATTACAATATCATGTATTCCTTTATATTTTTGCACAGTCAGTTAAAAAAATTTGGAAAAACTTGATATACACTGAAAGGATGTGAAAATTTACAGTTTAAAACATGATTCAGTTAAAGAGAAAAGTAGAACAAACATAAAAAAATAGATTGAAATAACTTTTCCATTTTTCTTACTAAACAAAAGAAAGGCGTACAAAAAAACGCCTAGATGTACATGAGCACAAAAAGAGTGAATGCCTAAATCTACAAAACTATTCTAATCTTTAATCTGAAAATAAAGGAGTTTGTAACTTATGAAGACAAAAAATTTTTAGAGCCAAACATTCCAAATTTTTTATAGCAAAATTCAACTGATAAGTTAAAAGAATAAACTGATTTATATGGTACTTATATAAAACAATTTAAATGTAATTAAAATTTAATTTCAGCATAGATAAAGTGATTTGCATTATCATGCTTTGAATTCTGAAAAGATTCCTTTTGGAAAAAATTTTATTACACGTTATATAGATAAATTTTTAACATACAATGAGTCATCAGCAAAGCCAATGGAAATTAAACAGTAGTAAAAAAAGGTATGAAACATCAAATCTTTTTGAAAGACATGTCAAGATCATGTTTCATCTAGAGACTACAGAGAATAAAGTGACAATATTGTAAATTTAGTTAAAATGTATAAAAATTTCAGTTTATTGTCAAGCCAGTTTTATGCTAAATTAATATAATAAACTATTAATTCCTATGTATAAACAGAAGTTACCAAATGTACAAAATCAAAATTTTATAATACCAGAATTAGTTCCTTACAATAAAATTTTCAATCTCTGCAAAATTTGAAAAGATACAGATAATTCAAATTTATGTTTAAAATTTTTTACTTTAATAAACTAAACTTGTAACTTCTATGGTAATTCATAAGTTTGTTGATTATTCAAATTAGAAAACTGAAATTTTTATTTTTTAAAATCTCATTTAATTATTTATTTTTTACTTATTACGAGGGTTGCTATTTATATTTCTGGCCTAATAATGAAAAAACAAATATGTAGGATCGAAATTGGTTTTATTGCTTTTCAAAATATTCTCCATGATGATCAATACACTTTTGCATGCGTTTGAACCAATTTTCAAAGCACTTTTTCCAGTCCGATTGAGGTAACTCCAAAACATGCGTTTTGAATGCATCAACGGCTTCTTCGGGGGTCGAAAATTGTTGTCCACGTAATTTATTTTTGATGTGTGGGAATAAGAAGAAGTCATTGGGTGCCAAATCAGGGCTGTACGGCGGGCGGATGACTCATCAGTTCGATCTTTCGCTCCGTCAGAAATGCCTTTGTTTGAGTCGATGTGTGAGAGCTCGCATTGTCATGATGAAAAATGATTCGCCTGTTCTTCTGCTTTTTTCAAATTTCTCCGATGACTTCTGGCAAACAAATGGTCGTGTACCATTCAGAATTGACCGTCCTGCGTTGCTCTAACGCCACTGTTGCCATGACCGTTAATGCGAAGAAACAGCCAATCATTTGTTTGATGTGCTTCTTCCTCGAACAACTTTTGTTGGTTTTGCCACGTCTTGAAGACCCATACAGTTGATTGCTGTTTTGTTTCCGGCTCATATGTATAGATCCATGATTCGTCACCTGTGTAGATGTTATACACAGCCTTTGATGTACCTTGAATGTATTTTTCCAACATTTCCTTGCACCAATCGACCACGAGCCTTTTTTGGCGTTTGTCAGATTATGCACGGGGATCAACGTGAACAAATTTTTACGCTCAAATGTTCATGCAATATTTTATTGATGCTAGTCATACTAATGTCCAAAGACGCCTCTATCTCACGGTATGTCACATGGCGATCTTGCTTTATCAGTTCACGCACAGCATTGATCTTTTCTGGCACAACAAGCAGTTTTGAAGCGACCTGCACGGGATTCGTCCTGGATCGAACATCGACCCGCGATTAAATTCGTTATACCAATTTTTTACAGTGCTGTAGGATGGCGCTTTATCGCTGTATAAAGAAATAAGTTCATCGAAGCACTCTTGTCTTGACAATCCACGTCGAAAGTTATGAAAAATAATGGCACAAAAATGTTCACGATTCAATTCCATTTTTTGACAGAGAAGAACTTTTCAATTTACTGTCAACAACACAAATAAAGCTATAATGGTAAATCGTCTGCTGAATTTATGTTTAAAAATATCAAACTTTCGATTAAAATCGTCTTGATTAACTTCTAGCAACACTTACTGTTGCCCAGGCCAGAAATATAAATAGCAACCCTCGTAAGTAGTAGTATACTAAATCAATGGACATGGTTGTATTATTATTCTACACAACTGGCCATTAAAATTGTTACACCAAGAAGGCGACATGCTACAGACGTGAAATTTATATGAAACTAAGAAGGTGCTGTGATATGCAAATGATTAGATTTTGAGCGCATTCAGACAAAGCAGGTGCCAGTAGCGACACCTACATTGTGTTTAAATGAGGAAATTGTTCAGCCGGTTCCTCATACACAAATTGCATTTGAACGTTGTTGCCTGGTGAAAAGTTGTTATGATGCCTCGTGTAAGAAGGAGAAATGCGTACCAGCATGTTGCTGACTTTGATAAAAGTCGAATTGTAGCATACCAAGATTGTGGTTTATCTTATCGCAGTATTGCTGTTCGCATTGGTCGAGATCCAATAACTGTTAGCAGATTATGGAATCGATGGGTTCAGGACGGTAATACAAAATGCCATGTGGGATCTCAACGGCCACCTATCACTAGCAGCCGAGAAGACAGGCATATTATCCGCATGGCCGTAATGGATCGTGCAACCACGTCACAAGCCGTGAGTCAAGAAACGGGGTCGTTTGGAAGACAACAAGTGTCTGTACAAACAGTTCAATGACGTTTGAAGCAGTATGGACTCTCAGCTCAGTGACCATGGCTGCAGCTTCCCTTGAGGCTGCATCATAGACAAGAGCGCCTTTAATGGTGTGATCAATAAAGAACCTGGGCGCACAAATGGCGAGACGTCATCTTTTCAGATGAATCCAAGATCTGTGTACAGCATCATGATGGTCGCATTCGTGTTTGGCGGCATCGTGGTGAACGCACACTGGCAGCGTGCATTCGTCATCGTCATACTGGCCCATCACCTGGCGAGATGGTATGGGGTGCCATTGGATACACGTCTCGGTCACCTCTTTTGCGCATTGATGGTGCTTTAAACAGTGCACGTTACATTTCTGGTGTGTTACGAACTGTAGCTCTACCCTTTATTCGAGCCCTGCAAAACCCTACGTTTCAGCAGGATAATGCCCAACCGCATGTTGCCGGTATTGTACAGAACTTCCTTGATACGGAACATGTTCGGCTGTTGCCCTGGTCAGCATGTTCTCCAGATCTTTCACCAATAGAAAACGTTTGGTCAATGGTTGCCGAGCGACTGGCTCGTCACCAAACGCCAGTCACTACGGTTGATGAATTGTGGCATCGTGTTGAAGCTGCATGGGCATCTGTACCTGTACATGCAATTCAATCTCTGTTTGACTCAATGCCCAAGCGTATAACTGCTGTTATTACTGCCAGAGGTGGTTGTTCTGGGTACTGATTTCTCAGGATCCATCCAGCCAAATTTTTAAAAATTTAATCACTTGTTATTTGTAGTATAATATATTTGTCCAATAAATATCATTTTATTATCTGCATTTCTTCCTGATGTAGCAATTTTAATGGCCAGTAGTGTATAATAGTCAAAATAGTTTACAAATTATATTAAAAGAACTATAACCAAAAAAGAGATTTGAAAATACAAAAATTAGATTTATTGGTCTAGATAATTTTTTAAGCACAAAGATAAATTCAACTAAGATTTATAGTTTAAAATGTATTACAAGGCATTACAAGCATCTATGCCTAAAATTGGAATTGAACCACTAAACAAATGAATTTAAAATCAAAGCAATCATTCTGCTGATAGCTCAGTTATAAGATTTCATACGACATAATATAAATTAAAATACTATATATTTCTGATAAAAAATTTCATTATAGAACTAGATAAAACACATACTTGTAAAAATGATGGCAAAATTGCATCTGGAGGAGTAGTTAATGTGGACACACTACTAGTGCCCCATAAAGCCATGCCTATAAAGAAAATTGCACCACGAATAACAACTGCAGAATGTTTATGCCTAAAAATTAAATAAAAAAATTAGATAGTGGGGAAATTGGGTTCTTCAACACAAGTGAAAAATGCTTAAAAAAAATTCAGTCTAAATTTTTGAGTCTCTTAACAGTAGAAATACCTCAATTTTAAACCTGAACTTTCTAACAAAAAAAATAAAGATTTGAATAGAAGCATTCTATAATTAGCTGTTGTCACCCAGCATCAGTGATAAAGACACTTTATTTTAATTCATAATAGAAAAATATTGAAAAAACCACAGGATATCATTAATTATTTATCATAAAAATTTGATTTTAAATAAATGATTAATTTTATATTCAATGAACAAAAACTATCAAATGAACTATAATATGGATAATTCCCGAATGATAAAGTTTTGTACATAAAGAAAATAAAGTCTAAAATAGTCACATCTTAACTAATATTATCCAAAATTATACCAGAAGACATTACAATGTTAAAAAAGCACGAAATTTTAACTCACAAAATGTGTGTGTGTATTAAAGTAAATATAATCAAATATACTGTTTAATAGTCATGCAACTAGTCTATTTAACTCTATATTTTTCCTTAAAGATATGTTTTGAAGGAAATATTATTGAAAATTTATAAATATTGTTTTATATAATTCAGTATTGATCATATATACATATCTTAATAATAAATAAATTAATTATAAACTTGCTGAAAAATATAATACTCAATATGTTGTGTGACACATATGCAAATAATTCACAGTACTTAATTTCAATTATTCATAAAATAGTTTCAACATTTCTATTTAAAAATATAAAAGTTTACCTTTCTTGAAGTATAATGCATAAATTATAAATACAATTGTAGCCACCATTGGTTCCAAGTAAGTTCCTCATTTGCTAAAAATGAAACGAAACTTAATCATATTTAATGTTTTCAGTAAATTGATAAGCTTGATAACTTGTAAAATATACTATATATAAAAGATATCAACTGAAATTTAAAAATATTTAAAGACAGGTATCAGAATGAGTTAACACTGAAAAATTCATAGTTGAAATACCTCATACGTCCATAGTGAAATCTCTAGAATTTTTCAATTTTCAAAACTTAATTTATGTATAAAATTTTTTTCTCCCTATTTATGTTAACTAAATATAACACCAAATAGCTTTTATTTTAAAACATCAATTTTTACTTAAAAAATCAGCATAAAGTAGAAATGAAATTCTATAAATAGAACCTTTGAATTTTGCAAATTATTGTTAGCAAAAAAAATAAATAAAAATTTAAATCTCTTTCTGAGAAAGAAATAAACGGAAAAAGAAACATTAAAATAAGTGAATTAGAAAGCAATTTTAATTAATATTATGATAGACAACAGTATTTCACTATATAAATCTATGGAGTTTGGTGGCATAGTGGTAATATGCTTTATTGACACTGCACAGGTCTGAGGTTCAGTCCTAGGCAGGATAAGGTTAACTCAGACTTTCATCCCTTCAATGAGTCGTTAAAACTGAGTAGCAAGTATACTTGGGAGTTAAGTAAATGGGCACCCATGATGGCTATCCTGTCACTAAGTTTGCTATAATCTATAGAACGCAAAAATAATAAGAACTTATTCTTATACTAATTTTTTTTTTTTACATTTTAATATAACTTTTTTTTTAATTAGAAAAAATCAAGATTAATTCATGATAACACAGTACAACAAGATTATTAGAAACAGAAGCTCAATAAAGGTAAGATAATTAAGGATGAATATAAGGTATTTAAAAATGAATGGATAAAATGCTAAATAAAAATATTCCAGAAAAAATTTAATATTTTTAAGAGCTTATTCTAAAGTAAATTAAAAAATTTCTCATTCACATTCATGCAAATTTATTCTTGTATAAATTCTAGCAATAAATTTTGTTTATTATAGACTTCCTCATTTTTTTGATAAAAATTTTGATTTGAACATACAACCTGATCAATATATTAAAGCTGAGAATAAAATATTAAAAGTCTAGAAAAACAAAATTAAAAAAAAGCATCTATTATAATAATTAATTATAAGTTATTATAATGTTATAAAATAAAAAAAAACTTAATACCGACCATATTTTGAAACTGGTGTAATAAGGAAAAATATGTTTTTTTATTTCCTTGAAACAAATTTTTATCTTAATTAGTAGGTTTTAAGTGTTTGTAAGTGCAATAATTTTACTTACTTACTAAATTATAAGTTATATGCATATACAAAAGAAGTAACACAAATTCATTAAAATACCTTTAGAGTAAAAAAAAAATAATAAAGACAATATTTTCCTATATAATTTTAAAATATCAAGAATAAAACTTTATTACCTTCCAACTGCATGGTGAAAACTTCTCAATGTTCACTGTAACACACAAGATAAAAATAAAAGTTTTCATTACATTTGTAGGAAGATGACTGTAACACAGTAAAGCTTCTAAAATGTTAAGACATTCCTGCAAAGAAAACATTAATTTATTAAATTAAACAACAATTATTACAAATGAAATAAGAAGTTCAAAGAAAACTTCAATGTAATTAAAAATATTTCATAGAAACAATAAGAAAAAATAACAGATAAGGTTTATTAAAATAAATAGATAATATCAATCCTAAAAATAGGAAAGATTAAAAAAATGATTAAACTAAAAATTTATCCTGAATTTTCAAATTCTTCCAGTTGATATGATAGGAAAATGAGTGTTTAATTTACATTTGAATACAAACAGTTATCATAGGAACATTTTTAATAATTAAATTTTATGTAATTTAAAATTTAGAGATTTGAAAATGATTTCTTTAAAACAATAAATTTCTGTTTTATTAAATATATGTTGAAAATTCGTGTTATACAAATTTCAAAAATATAAAAATTAAAACTAACTTGTATGTCTTCATCAGGCTGCTTTTGAGTTACATGAATTAAAATATTGCTATGGAAAAGAAAAAAAAAAAAAAGACAGAAAAGAAATTATTAATTCAACAATCATTAATTTCTAAGATATAAGTAATTATTAATAAGCTACTCACTTAAGGAATCCTGCAATGATATCATCATCAATATATGCTGCATGATATTTAATCACGTTTGTCACCAAATTTAGAAATTCAGACGACTTTACAGTTGATAAAATGCTAGGAAACCAATTGAGAAGAAAACCTCCTACAAGATCAAAATGCAAACATTTATAAAAATTAAATATTTTTGAATAAACTATTCAATATTTTATAGCATATTTGTAAAGATATTTTAAACTGTAATGAAATGAATTTCTAAATTTCAGTTTTTCAGTTCAAATAATAACTCAAAAGAAATTTCTGTCAACAGAAACTGCATAAACATTTCATAAAAAAATACTCCCATTTTATCACAAACTTCACTGAAAACATCTGATGATTTTTAAATCGATAATCAAATGGATTTTTTATGTTTTGCTCCCTGTAGAAAAAAATGAGATTTTTGGTAAACAATCTTAAAAATTTCACATGATTAAATATTTATGGTAAAAAAAAATTTTTTGTAAAGATGTAACATGTCTATGTTGTTGAAAACCATTCAAGAGTAGTATAAAATAAATTTCCTAACAAATAAATGAGAGCTATTGAAAATATTAGCAGTTAAATATTAACAGTTAAATATTAGCAGTTAAATATTAACATATCTATGTTGTTGAAAACCATTCAAGAGTTGTATAAAATAAATTTCCTAACAAATAAATAAGAGCTATTGAAAATATTAGAAGTTTAAATCAAATTTAAAAAAGTAATAATAAAAATATAAATTTTCACCAACTAAAACATTTAGTAAGCACAAGTTACAAAGGATTTTTTGAAATTTTTAAGAAATAAAAAAATTAAAGTATTTTGACCAAGGAACATTTAAGAATTTCAAGAACAAGTATTTCAAGAAAATTTAAGAAGCATAACTTTTTAATTAAAACATAAGGCAAAAGTTGCAAAATGAAGTTATTCACTAAAAGATGCATAAATTCAAATAATAATTTATATATTTTGAAAATTTTTTTATTGAAGTAAACATTTGAAGAAGAATTTTCAATGAAATTTATTGACTTTTATCTTCTTTAAAATGATTTACATTATTTTTCATGAAACCATAATTCAGCTTAAAAGTCTAAATAAGAGTTGATAGTTCAATTAATCTTACAGTGATGTACTTGAGAATCAAAAAATGCATCTAAATTTAAATTCATTATATATGATTTAAAATATACCAAGAAAAATATATAAAGAAAAAAATATGCAGTTGGTATAACTATTATTAAAAATGTTTAATAAATATACATAATTTCACTGTAAATTCTTTTAAGAAAATTCTAGACGAGTTATATATGTTTGTAATTGCCTATTAAACAGCATTTATATAAATTTATAGGTATTTGAATAAAAAAAATTAAGAAAAGTTTCAGAATTTAACAGTTAATAAAAGATTGAAAATTTGCTATAGCTTTATGAATATATAAAAATTTTGAATGAAGAAAATTCTTGCAGAACAGCATAATTGACTAATTAGGCTATTTAACAATAAGTTACAAATATTAACTAAAAATTATATACATAACTTTGTTGAACTAAATTAAATTAGCTATGAAGTATTAGAACAAAGTTTCACATAACAATTATATATTAAAATTTAATGTTTAAATACCTATTTCTTCCTCAAAGTTACAAATAGACTTGCCATTTTCTGATAATGCCTTTAACATATCAAGCCTATATTTATAAATGAATTAAGATATTAATGGCTTTCACATAAAATATTCAAGCTTACGAAAAGCAATTTTTAAATACCCACCGAGGAGCAACATCTTCTTCCACATTATGGGCAACAATGAGTTTATAAAAGTAACTTCTCATTATATCCATTTGATCCAGCTACATGAAAAATAAATTAACAAATTCAAAAGCATTAACATTAATAATAATTGCATAGCTAAATTAGAGAAAAATTTGATTTCATTTGTGATGTTTATCACAAATCATAAGTTAGAATAAAAACTGCATGTCTGTTTTAAATGGAAAATTTTCAAAGACATTAGAATATTAAAAACCATTAAGCACAAAATTAGTACATATCCACAAAGCCTTTAGGCTAAATAACTAATTATCCCTTTCAATAATTAGATTACTGTCACTTTTTAGGTGCAGTTTTATTGTCAATAAGTCCATTCTTATTCCCTCTTCAAAATATAAAATAGATAAATTTAAAATTCAATATTTATTTGAAATTGATTTTATAATGATAATTAATGAAAATTAGTTAATTTTATGGAGTACAAGCATTATTTACATATTAAAACAAAATTGCATTAAAGAAAATACAAAAATTTGCTTGCTTAAAGCAACAAGAATTTAAAATAATTAAGAATCATAAATTAGTATTGTTCATTTATACACAAGCATTTAAAAACATTTAAATTTAAAATAATTTCTAAAAGAAAAAAATTGCATATGTGATTCGACCAAGTCCAAAAACAAAACTTAAAAATCTTAAACAACTTAATAAAGTTTTAAAAATATTATTGCTCAATTTATCAACAATTTATGCTCACGAAAATTCCATGGGAAGTTTTTTAAAAATCAAAAACTTTACACATAATAAAATTTGATTTCATAAAAATTTCATATTTGGTTACATCCACTTCTATTTAAAGCAATTTCAGAGGGATTAATAACTTACATTTAATTAATTAGAATATTCATAATTGCAATATGGAGAAAAATACTTGTCAAAGAACAGTTTTGATTCTTTTTATAACTTTGCTTAAGGTATTAACACAAATATAGATTCTGACACTTTTTAACCCTGAATAAATCAATTCACAAAGAACCCTGAATAAATCAATTCACACAGAATCAATTTAAATCTATCCAAGAATTGATAAATGGCACTTTTCAAATCAAAAGCAAAATTTTCAACATTCCTCTCTTCATAACAATATAACAAAATATATTTTATCAGGGCCCGGAATTTTTTAAAATGTATAATTTTTTTAATTAAGATTTTATAAATTAAAAAATAAAAGAGATCAATAAAAAGAAAATATAATTGAGGAAATTAGAATAACTATAAAATTAAAATATCAAATATACACTTACTTGCCCATAAATAAGTGCAGTGTAAAATTGTAAGACTATATGCCTTGTTTCAATAGAGCTTTGAGGATTCAATAGATCTTTGATATTATAACAAATAGCTTCAACAGCATACTAAATAATTGAAATATCAGTTTAGAGAGAATTACAGAATTTAAAATTTAACTTTTTTACAATCAATGAATAAATTTACTTATTTTATTAAAAAATAAATCTAGTGAAATTTCTAAGAGAACATTATACAACTTACTTTTTCTAATCTTTTAGTTAAAACAACTTCATATAATTCCTTTAAAGATTTTAATCGTTGATTTAAATTGTTATCAGAACTAAGATCCTGAAAAGAAAAATAGAATACTAAAGACTAACTTAAAAATATGAATGAAAATATGGTGATCCTTTAATTAGATTCCTTAAAAAGTTAAATTTTACAGCCAAAATTACTTCACTATTAGTTTATAAAAAAAGAATTCTTGTCAAACAATAAATATGCATTTCAAACCTCTATTTTAGTACCTATCTTATATTTTACATGAAATCAATAGTACTTGAAGAAAAAATATTTATTTAGTATATATTAAATTTAAAATAAAATTTTGAACTAATAAAATCATGATATCTAAGTTATTTTATTTTCATTTCTCTATAAAGAACATGCTATTTCTTTAAGATCAAAAGCAGGGGTATAATGAAAAAGTACCAAGGTTTCTAATAAAGATACATTCAGAAATAACTCAGGAATTTTGGCATCAATAAGATTAGGAATAAATTCAAAATTCAGAAAATTTAACGAATATGATTTGCATAATAATTATAAAATGTCTTCTACATAAGAGTAACGACTAAAATAATTTTAAATTAACTATTTATAGAATTATAAATATTTGAAGCAAAATTCATAAAAATATGAGCATATGTATTATAATGATTATGTAAATTTATTAATTAAGTGAACTACTTTACTATGATAAAATATTTAGTTCAACCTGATGAAATTAATTATAATGACATTTGGAGAAAAAGAGACTGGATGGAGCAGTTTCAAAAAAGGTTTTTATTTTTTAAATGATATTTCAGCCAATGCCAAATTTATTTAACATTAATTCAAATAACATTAGTTTCCATGTTGTATGAAGAAATTTTAAAATTGTAATTCTTTTCTTTCTTTTAGGACTTGCGATTCAACTTTCTATTTCAACAAGATAATGAATAATACAAGTTTCATATGATTTAATACAATAGCGCAGCTAAGGTTAAACACAGGTTTTGATAAATCAATTGAGTATTTTAGATTTGAATGTCATTGGAAAATGTTTCACGATTATTCTTCAAAAATTCTTGTAAATTCGGGTTACCTTCCCTGGCATGACTAGTTACTTGAACCAGTATAATACATGCTAATGTAACAAAGTACAAATATAATTAATTAAATTAAAATATTTATCTTTCTGTTCAAATAATTATCTTCATGTCTATTTTATAAAATTTTTTTTTATTTCTTGTATTGAAGTCAAAAGATATCAATTATGTTTTTGATATCAGCAAGTGTTTTATTATTAAAATCTGAAAGACTTTATAGATGGCTAACAGATGCTATTTTGGATTATGAAATCAGTTTAAATCTAAATACATAAGTAACAAAACAAAAATACAGCTATATAAGACCCTAATAAGAAAAATCGTTGTATATGGCAGCAAATGCTGGACAATTAACAAAGACGACAAGATGAGACTAATGACTTTTGAGAGAAAAATCTTGAGAAGGATCTTTGGAGCAGTAAAAGAAAATGGTATATGGAGAATACGGTACAACCATGAGCTTAGATAGAAGGTTGCTTCATTGCTAAAAAATTAGCCCTTGTTTCATCCTCCATGATTTCTAACATAAGCATTCCTTAATATTTACGTTGAAAAGCACATAGTAATTCACACAATTGTTGCAGTCTTTCTGTTACAATTGCTGCACAAATTGAATAATATACTGTTTCATTTGCTGTCTATTCTTGAGAACATACCATTTATAACCCCTTACTGCCTTTTCTGATTTCCTAGCATTTAATTCCTACATACACTGAATTTTTCAACATTTTACACCACTTTTCTTTTTGTATAAGCATCCTGATTCTTTAAACATCCAATGCCATCTGCATGTGTTGTTTGCATTTGGAATTTTTCATTTTGTTATGCTAACAAAATCTTTTCTGCAATGTGATAACAGAATAACAATTGTTAAATTCTAACAGGCAAAATGCATTCTGCATGGAACTCACCATTTTCACTAATGAGATACTCATAATGAATAAGTTTCTTGTCATTGAAAAGTTGCTTTTTACGCACTGGTAGTTTTCAACTTCAATGCTTCACTTTACAAAATGAAGTTTTGAAATGCCAACTACATTCTGTGTTAATCTTACTGATAAATACCTTTGTAAATATTAATTTTTCTAAGCATTTGCAATCACTAGATACATTTGGAATTACCCTGCATCATATATTTTGCTGTTCATTTGCAAATGACATGAATAATTACAATTTAAAAATATTTTGGAAATGTTTTAATTGAAATTTCTTATAATTTTTATTAAAATATTGCTTTTTTATTAAGAAAACAATAAAATGTAATTAGAAGTGCAAATGATGAATAAAATTACAGCATTTTTATTTACTAATAAAAGAAAAAAATGGTGATATAAATACTAAATTTTTCAATTTGTTTTAACAGTAAAAAATTCATTGTAAATATAGTTCAAAGTATAAATTCATGGTTCTACCATTTAGAGAAGTAATTAATTCTTACATTTAAAATACGAGACAGAAACAAATTTAAAAATTAGATTCCCAAATGTTATTATATACAAATTTAGGAATATCAGAAACTTAGCTTTATATATTACATTTAAATTTTGTTTTATAAATAACCCTTATTTGTACAAAACATATGATCTTGACAAGAAGAGAAAAAAAAAATTGTGAATCTAGAGAGTTATATAAAGTAGACATCATTGATGAATAAAGTATTTTTTCCCTCTTAATAAATAGAAGATAAGAAAATACTTTGCGATTTATATCCTAGAATATGTATAATTTTTAATAAAATGCAAGTAAATATTCTATATTAGACAATCTTTAAATAAAGATATTTTGTAAATACATTTTCAAACAGAATAAATAAATGAAATCAAAAGATTTTAGCAATAATCAGTATAAATAATCTCAATATAGCAAAGAAATTATGTACTAAACAATTGAACATTAGCTATTAAAACTATTAGCTGTAAAATAAATTACCTTTAAATCATCACTGCTCAAAACATGTGTTTCAATTTTAATACCTTCTATATTAATTGGAGCAGCCTCTCTTCGACCAAAAAACTGCTTCACTTTTTCATGCAAAGATTTATTATCCTTTTTAGACATATTTATCTGAAAACAGTAAGTGGAAAAAAAACTTAAAAATAGTCCCAAAAAATGATTTTGTATATTTATTAATATACATAATAAATTTTCGGCAATTCATATAAATATTTCTGTGTATATTTTAATACATCTGCTATATATTGTTAAATACAACTGATTAAAATTACCTGAATAAAATTCTTTGATTTAAAAAATAATTCAGGAACTTCTTAGAGTTATAAGTTTTATTTTTAAAAAACTGTTTTCTATTCTTATACACATGTGATGAATAACTCTTATTTATCAATACAAAAATAATTTTTTTATGAATTTCATCAATTAGAATATAGAAAGCAAACTTGCATAAAGTATAAGTAAAACTTTTAATTTTTAAAGTAAAAAACAGCACCTAATCAAGCTTCCAAAGTTAAATGTTAAGTAATTAACAATAAATCTAATTGAAAAAATTGATTAAAATTAGATATTGCATATAAAAATTATTTTAAAGTGCTTTTCATATAATTAAAACAAATGAATGAAACCTCAATTAATATATATTATAATAGAAAAGTAATATTGAACTCAATATTTCTTTATAAATCAAATGTAATTTTCAAGCTTGTAAAGAATGATTTGAGATATTATATATATTATACCCACAACAGTTATTATAACTGCTGAGATATAATAACATGACACTGCACCACCACACAAAAGTATTTGTTATGAATTAAAACATTTTTTTCAAAAAAATCATATTGACAAGAGAAGAGAACCCTCTTACATGATTGATGGATGCACATTTTTCAGAACACCTTGTTCTATTTTGATGTCAACCTGACAAATTTTGTTCTTTTAACAAATCATTTCTTATTGTTGGTAGTAATATAAAATTAATTGATTCATACTCTATTTTTTTTGTGATTGTTCTTTGTGTTTATTAAATGTTTAATAAAATTCTTAGTTTTAGTTTGGGAGTTAGTTTAATAATTGACAAATTTTTAATATTTTCCTATAGCAACATCTTAAAAATTTACAAATGAAATGTTTATGAAATTTTAAAAAATTATACAAACAATAATTTTAAGTATTCTCGAAATCTCTTTATAAATTAATAATAATTTTAACTATTAAGTCATAATGCTGACATTTAAAATATGGCTAAATTTGATGATGTGTGTAATCTTAAGTTCATTTCTCAACAAATAAATAAGCTAAATTGTCCAATAAACCAAAATAAAATCTGAAGATTTACTTAAAATTAACATTTACATTCTCGCATTAAAATAATTCTGCAAAAAAATTTTTTTAACACAAAAATACATTATAAAATAATTTTGAACATTTTAAAGACAATTTATTATAGTTAGAAATATTTATTTTGAATTATAAATATATATCTTTTTCTGGTCAAAGATAAAAGTTAACAGTTTATGTGTTTGAACATTAAACAATCTATTTATACCTTAAAGTTTTATTTACATTCTATATGATAAATAGTGTAAAAAACATAAATCTTTTTAAAATTAATAATTTCTATCTTTGAATTAATAAAACAAAACCAAACTTTAAATTAAAAAAAATTAATTTTTAAAGTCTTTCTTAAAATATTTTATAGAAAAATATTCAGCATCATAAAATTTTTCTACATTAAAAATTTAATTTTAATACAGTATATGTACCCAAAATCAGAAAGAATGGTGCAGGCATGGATATATAAATGGTAGTATACAATCAATCATGTAAAGCAGTAGACAGAACCTATACAAGATTTTTTGAAGGAACAAGATCATTGATGATGGATGAGAATTATTAAACCAAGCGTATGAACCATATTTTCTCAAACTACTTCAGTGCCAGAGCATTTACAAGTATCAGTGAACTGTTTGTGGGCTTTTTGTGTCATACAGCCAGCATGATATTAAAGTTTACTGCATTAGCATCATGTCACAAAGTTCCAGGCTTTGAGCAGGCACTCCAACACCCCCATTAGACTGTCAATGATTGAATGCACATTGCCTGAATTAGCAAGTCGTTTCCTATCGTACCACGTAGATTGATAAGTGTAGAAAAAATTTTATAGATCTTAAAAATTAACAAGAAATTATTCAAGTTTGAAGAACCTTTAATGATATCTGGATATACAACTAATGTGATATAGAATACCACATACACAATTGTCAAATGGCAAATACATATGCATTTTGCCTAATCTACATTCATGTTTACTGTGCATTCTAACAGACTTGGATAATTCCAGCAATATAATACAACTCTCCCATATACCATGAATTATTTCATAGTGCCTTTTGAATCACACTTTAAATTTTAGACACTTGTATTGACCTCCCTGAATTTTAAGACATGAGCATACTTTGAATGCCTTACAATATACCATTCATAAAGAATTTTCCCTATTTTTTTCCAATTTATATATAGATATATACACTGATGAACTTCTTAGAGTTATAATATATATATATACATATATATTGCTTTGCAAGATTCATGGCGTGAATTGTCACCAGGATGCTTTCAGATATTAGTCTAGTCTGTGCAACATGTTGCAGTACATGCTGTGAACTATAGGGTCTATGTATCAAAAGATAGTAATTAATGTTTTTAGCATTTGAATATTTAATACTACATAAAGACAATCAATAAAAATACTTTCATGTATTTCTGATAATGAGTGTTCTTTTTGCACATGAGAAATAATTCAGAAAATTTTTTAAAATTTGTCTAACCTTGTTTTATAAGTTACTAAAAACTAAATATTGATAAATTTTACTAAGAATCTTCTCGGATCTTGATCAATGTTGCGGTTTCATCTCAGTTTATTGCACTTTGCATCGATGTCTAGCCCTGAGTTGGGCACTACCAGTTAGAAGCACCAGGGTAGAATATTCACAATTTTAAAGCAGACACATAGCAGAAGACTCCAATAATTAGCTAGTCACTGCAAGAGGTATCATTTCACTTGGAGGACACTGTGACTACGCCCAGTTTTAACGTACCCCAGCTGCCTTTAACGAACATAACACATCTTCAGTTAAGCCTGGGTTTGAACTCATTGCCTTACAATATTAAGAATGGCATAAGAGCCAATCAGGCCCACCATATAGCTAAGAATATTCATTTTTAGAAAAGCTTTTTTTTTTTTTTAAATTTGTAGTAAACTATGAAGATACAGTATTGTCTATTATACACATATCTTAAATATTCATATGTCACTACTATAAATAAAATTTTCTTAATTTGAATAGGTGCATGAGCAAAAAATATTAAGCCCTTAACTTAGAACACAACAGCAATGATAAATCCAAGAGCACTAAATTTAAATTATCTTGAACACAGTAAATATAGTCACACTATAAGTGATACAGTATTTAAGATTATAGATTGTATTTCAGCTAATTTTTTTCAATTTTTACTTAACAGAATTGAATTACACACACTAGGACAGATACTTAAACTTATACTAGAACATTAGCAAATACTTATTTTAGTTATATAATGAAATGCTGGATATTTTACAATTAGAAATATCATTAAAAATTTAGAAGAAATAACATGCTGATAACAAAGTAAATAAATCTGAATAAAATAATTAGTGCAATAAAAAAATTTATGATCTAACTGAAAATTTTACATTTTAGAATAATTTTGAAATCAAAGACTTTCACATTCAATAGTAAGGCAATCATTTACAACACAACTCTTATAGATTATGTTCATGAAAATTAAAGGTTATTTCTATTTATTTTTAGTCTATATAAAAAGAAATTAAAATTCTGATAGATTAATGGTAAATATCTTAACTATTTTCTTTGGTAGAAAATTATGTTTACAATTGCCATGTGTAGGTTTTCACATTAGAAACCAAATATAGGTTTATATGGCTTAAAATTTATGCAGCAATATTTTTCCAATAATAAGATTATGTACAATGACATTAAGGAAAAGATTGGTTTCATATCACTAAAAGGAAAATTAACTGTACATTTTATTTGATTAATCTTCTCCAATTAGGAAATTCAGGTGATATTCCATTCAGCATAGTTTCGAATTGAGTATTTCTTTACAGCAAACAAAGATTGAGGTCAACCATTTTGATGTTGAAGACATTTCCTTCTTCCCACAACATTCTATGTTTATTTTGTTATTTATCAAGATTTATTTTATATAAAACAATGATTTAATATGAAGCCCACTTATTGGATAAAAGTATTTAAAACAAACACCACTTGTGATCTATTATGCAACGTTTTGTAATGACCACCTGGAGACAATTTTAGTAATTTTTGTAGAGAATTAAGATTTAATTTTATAAATATTATTTATTAACTAAGCACATTTAATATTTTTAAAATAAATTCTTCAGATTTCCTGCTTTAACAGACAAGATGTACCATTTCACAAAACTGATCACAAATGATTAACAGATTAAAACTTACAATTTCTATTTGAAATTGTGAGTGTTATTTATAAATTTTATTTCAAAGTTTAAAGTTGTTTTTGGTCTTCCCATTACAAGTCAAGAAAGCATAGGCATTATTTTACCATCCCATGTTTGTATTAGGATCAGACATTTTAAATTCAGTGCACATTTTTGATTGGCCCTGTAAAGGATCATGTCATCAAACCTAAGAAAATTAGTGCCAACTCACCTGATTAAAAATAAACTAATGAACTCTTATTTAATATGTATATCAGTAATTGTTCTGAAAGATACAAATTTCTGTGATAAGATCAACATATAAAAAAACACTTATGAATATTACAACTTATTATTTATTTATTTTATTTCTTATTTATTTTATGAATATAAACATTTATATAGATTAAAGATCTTTGACTAATATAGTTAAAATATTGACTGTAAGACCATATTTTGGTACTTAAATATAAGGATTATTATAAGTCTTAACTTTTTAACACTAATAGATGCTGAAAATTGTAATATTCTATATTGTTAATTAGATTTTTATGAACATATAAATAAGGAATTTAAGTTATTAATGCACTGTATAATTAAACAAGCAATCATTTGTAAATAACTTATAAATAAAAAAAAATACTCGTCGATATATTACCATTTTTTTATAGACAAAATCCTAGCAAAACTTAATTACTAAAAAAACAAAGGAATTTTCTTTAATTATTCAGGTAATCTGGAAAATTGGCTATCTCAGGAAAAATATTTTAAGTTCTCGTTTAGTATTTTTTAAAATATTTTTGGTAAATTTCTAAATAAGTGAAAATAATAATTAAAAAAACAACTACAAGGAACTTATGCACTCAAAGTATTAAAATTAATTATATATATGTATTTCACAAATTCACTTTTGTCATTAAATGCTAATTTCGTCAAATGTAATACATTATAAGATTAATACATAAATCGTATTAAAAAATAACACTTATAGATACTCGAGAAAAACATAAAAATTAACAAAATAGTTAATTTACCAGAAATATAAGATAGACTTATAATAAATTAAGTTCAAAAATGGCTCACTATACTTTCATTTTACACAAAAGCAATACCAATGAAGTTTGACAAATTCTGTAAGAAAATTTAAATATCATAATGAAGCAAGCATTGTCACAAGACATTGCCATGCTTAATTAATTATAAATTTTCTTTATGTTGTATTTTCTTTAAGATGTGTTTATAAAATCAGATAAAGAGAGTATTTAAATAAAAAATTATGATATTGAAAAATTAAATAAGAATTTTAAAAGGAATTTTTCACATTACACTCTTTTTATTTCCATTTTCATCCACCATTATTCATGTATATTTTTAGACAACTTTTATGATTTAGGTGTTGGCATTAGAAAGTATATTTATGCTTTTTATTTACTGTATGTTGACTACTTATAAAATTTTATATCGTGGATTTTTCATTATTTTTAAACATTTAAAAGCTAACTTTAATTTGATAATAAAATTGTAAAGAATATTTAAAACGTAATACTATGCCTGACCGTAGTGGTACGTATGTTTATTCATAGATATATATATATATTTCTCATAGGATACTTCAGATTGAGATTGACCGATTTATATTAAAAACTTCGAAGAATGTTTAAATTATTTGCATTATTATTTATTAATGTGATTTTGATGAAATTTATAACGCATTTTTATTTGTTTCCTTATTTCTATTCTGCTGTATCAAATTGCTTATTCGAAGTCCAATTTGTTATCTGTGAGCTAGAAAATAGACACTAAACAAAGGGGATATTTCCGTAAGCAGAACTGCTCCGATTCTACGCCAAATTCCTAGCCAAGTAGGATGCCAAGAGGATGATAGTAATACTCAGTTTTACCAATCAATAAGCAATCTTGTTATGGTGCTGTAGCATCATAACAAGATTGCTATCATCCTCTTGGGGTAAAACTGAGTATTACGGTCTCACTTTGGCGAAATTGGCGAAAAATTTTTTCGCCAAGTGCGTGAGATAGCCGTTGTCGAAAATGATTGGCAACCCGAAAAATGCGCCAATGGGAGAGAGATTTGACTGGAAAAACAGCGGGAGGTGAAACTGTAATGAAAACGCGCGAAACGAGGATATTTGCATAAACGAAGGGAGGTCCTCCCAAATTAAATTTACTACAATGAGAAAACATATATAACAATCATTATAAGTGTTCAATTAAAATTGCTAAGCGTAACATTACATTAAAATAGTATTCGTCTTTTAAATAGATTGATACAAATCAATATTACATAAAACTTAACTTTCAATACTTAACTTTATACACTATAATTTAAATTCTAAATTAATAATTATATATAGGGGAAAACATTGATAAGTCCACTGATTTTAAATAGAATGATACAAATCATTAAAAATTTTACAAAATAAACAGATCTGAAGTAAATTAAAACATATAACGCAAAAAATAATTCCTTAAAATTAAAAATTTTACAAATTAAACAAACAAATCTGAAATAAATAAATTAGCATTACGTAAAAAATTATTGGAACTAAATCTTACCTTCATTTTTCTTCCAATTCGGCATCATTTTGTGGCGGATCCTTATTCATAGGTTTGTAAACATTCACAACTGCCTCTATGAATTCTTTAAAAATATCGGTGGACGCAGAGTGATTTTTACGCCATATATACTCGGCAAGATAGGAATCGAATTGATCTCCTACCTGCCAAGTTCCTTTTAGGCTTCTTTTTATAGCACTCCACGTCCCTTCTATCGTGTTTGTATGCTCGCCTGATTTGAGGTCCTTGAAATGCAGACTATGGTTTACTTTTATATGCTGGAAGCCTTCGTCTGATAAACAATCGTAAGCCTTCCAGCAATCTGAGATTACTACACTTCCAGGCACAACATTCTCTTTCAAAATTCCTAGCAATACATCTTTCGACCTGCTCGCTACCACTTTCATAAAACACCTTCCAGATTCTCTTTTGATCCCTCCAAACACCCACCTTCCATCAACTTTCTTTCTTCTATTATACTTTCTCTTTCCAAATTTACTTTCATCTATTTCAACAATCACACCAGGTCCTCCCACCATTTCATTTGTTTTCAGACACACTTCAACACACACCTCACAACAAAAACTCTTCCAATCAACCACCGCATGACTAGATACGTTCAACTCATCACATATATCTTTATTTGAAAAATCTTTCACCCACATATACATCATTTGCAACAACACACTTACAGGCAATCGTCCATGAGAAAACCATGAACCCTTTCGTATGCTTCTTTTCACATTATGCTTATCCTTACCTCTCACATTACATCTCCATTCACACTTATCACTCACATCCATTTGGCAAGTTTCATTTCCGCACCACATTTACAACGTAAATAATTTTTCGAAATTAAACCAACATTCATACACCGCATAATCACTTCTTTCTCACCCTTTTCACTCAAACGAAATAATTCTTTCAAATTCATAGCCTGCATCTCAAAGCGCTATTGATTCTGATCAGGAGAAACAGCGAGAAAGTGATAATGCGACGAGTAACTAATTCACAGCCTTGCTAAATGAAAATGGCTAAAACAAGCAAGTTTTTCCCAGGTTTGGAGTTGACAATTGATGGATGACATCCTGCTTTTCCAAGAAATTGGGGTGACAAGTGATGGATGGCATCCTCCAAGACATTATGGGGAGACACCATGAAATTCCGGTGAAACATTCATGGAGAAACATTTAGCGACTAATCACTTTTGTCGATTAAACTTGGCGATGTAAACAAGAACTAGATCTGGCGACTTTTCGCGGCTCGGGACATTGAACATTGGCAAGATTTCGCGCTCCGCGAGGTGAGACCGTAATACTCAGTTTAGTCTAAGAAAGAGTTGTAAAACAAATTAGATATTAAATTATTTATTGAATTAAAGTAATTATAAATGTGCAATTTAAGTAATATAACTATTTAGTTTGGCATTTTGCATATGAAAAGTGAATAAAATAAAAAAATCATATTTGATTTATCATTATTTGCCTCTAGGTAGTTAAAAGTACTAAAACTGAAGTGTTAAAATTTATTGCTGATAAATTCATAAACTGTCATAAAATATAGTGAAATCAATATACTCTTTTCAAATGAATAATTAAAGTTATGATTGGTGGATAAATAATTAAAAAAATTATACATAAATAAATATGAAACTGAAGACTACACAAAATTATTTAATTTACTATTTTCCTTCAGAATCATCAACTGAAAATTCAAAATTTCTTAGATTAGCTAACTCATTGCTTATGCCAGTTATATATTATGATCTCTGGGTATCGAGTAATGAAACTTACATTGTTGTGCATATATCCTCCAAAAATGAAGGATGACAATGTCCATAAGATTATTGATCCTGAATATGTTTCTAAATAATTGTATAGAAATCATTATTAAACTTGCTATATGTAATAAGCATTTGGCTCTAAATAGTTTTGTCCAAAGTGGTAGCTAAGAATATATTTTATTCCACTTTACTTTTAATTTCTCATTGCATTTATTTTCTTTAAGAAGTTCATTGAATACTTATCTGTTAAATTATTATTATTATTTTTTTTTTGAAAGTGCATTAATAAAATTGAATTTTTTCCTTATAGTATAATTTGTTGTGTTAAAATTTATCTAGTTTTGTTGATTGTCATTAGCTTCATATTGATTTCAGCATTGTGTACAAGATTTACTATATATGTGCACATGATTATAGATTATTTTATTTCAAATAGTTGCCATAGTATTTCAATATTATTGCAATAGTTATTTCAAATAGTTATATAAAATATGGAAAGGTTTTTAAATTTACTGAAGTATATACTAGAAGAACAAATGTAAAAAATGCTGTTTCTGCTATGGCTACATTTTATTAAACTTTATCTTTTCAGACACATAATTACCATAGCTTTTATTCTGCAAACTGTTAATAATTATATTATTATTGTTAAAGTATCTTAATTTCAAAAATATTATTCTGATTGTTACAGTTCAACGCATAAAAAGGTCAATGTTCATAAGTAAAAACATAAAAATTCTGTGTTGCTTTTTCATTTGTTTGGTGTAGGCAATTTGATACTAATTAAATAAGCATTTGTGATTCTTAGTTAACAAAGCATAAAAATAAACAACACATTTAAAATAATTATTTGCTACATTTGTAGATTTAAAAACTTTGACTGAATTTTTAATTTGTTATATCTTTAGTGATATACCCAAATTTGATAATTTTCTGTTTGCACCTAATTAACGTAAAAATTTTCTGTTAGTTAAGTAAAAATAATGTGTTATTGACCATTAGTTAACAAGTAATTAATTTCATCAATTTTTCTTTGATTTTTTAATATCGGATTTTGAATTAAAAAAAATCATTAGATATTTTTTAAATAAAGGAAAAAATTATTTGCTTTGATAAAATGCTATATTCATTTTCATTCCCCTTTTTTGGTGTAAATTTGTAAATTTTCCATTTTTAAAGTATTAAATTACAGAATTCTGTTAATATTATTTAATATTGTGTGTTTAAACTTTTTTTTTTTTTAATTAGAGTTAAATATATATCAGATTTTTAATGGAAGGTACTATCAAGAATTTAGATAGTATGTTTTTATATCTTTTTATGGGAATATTTATTTTTAGGTGGGAATAAATTGAATTGATTTTAAAGATTTAATAATATCTGTAACTAAAATTTGACCTCAATTTTGTTGTAAATTGTATATTTCTACATAGCTGCTAACTCTACTGATTTTATCGGGAAACTTCTGATTTCCTTATAATATATTAAAATCTACTGATTCTTGACATTTTCAGTGAAAAACTTAAAAACAACCAAAATTTTTCCAGGAAAAGTATTGAATTGTTTTAGTAGGTGACTTTCTGAAAAATGTTTTCCAATGTCTTTTTGTTTATGCTTACAATTTTAACTATTTTACATTTTAAAACATGTTGTGAATGGGTATTCAGTAGTATTAAAAAAACAATAAATATAGATCTTCACTTTCTGCTGAAAATTTAGAAAATTTAACTATAGATAAAAATTCTCAAAATGAGAAATGAATTGATGAACAGTAGTTTACCAATTCATTTTTGAAAAATGCTAAGTCAATAACATATGAAAAAAAATAAATTGCGAAGTGTTAATCGAATTTTAAATGTATTGTTTTTTATGGACAAAGAATTCTCTAATTTTTATATTCTTAAAAGTATTTGCCACTGAATTAAATTTGTTTAGTAATGTATTTTATGCTTTTAATAATTTTATAAATTTAATATTTATAAATTGCACTAGTATAGTAAAAGTTTCTTCATAAAATAAATATTGGGACATAAACTTTATATGTTTTTTCTTTATTTTGTTTTTTCATTACATATAGTACATTCTTTTATTTTTCATAGTTCCTTTATGAGGTTGATGAGTATTTTATTAAAATATTAAGAGTTACACAGAATATGTTTAACATAAATCTTTCTCAGAATGTATAATCTGAAGAGTAAAACTGTCTTTTTGCACTACTACCATTTTAAACATTCTGTTACAAGCAAAAATCTTGCTAGTGGTGCTTAATCATTTGTCCTCTCAAAAATCAGTAGAATCCACTGATTTTTTCTCTAAAAGTTTGGCAGGTATGTTTGTAGCTAAATATTATTTGTTTATAAATGTTGATTTAGAATGTTTTTAAATGAGCAGTATGATAAATGTTTGGTTTTTTTAGGGTAGTATGCTGGAAACCATATTTGTTGATATTATGACGCTTATTTTAAAACATTTATCATTTTACCAAGTACAAAAAATTGTCGATTGTGAAACATGGTTGAAATAACTTTGATATTAAATCACTTTCCTATGAAGAAAACTTTTAATTGAAATTTTAAATGAAAAAATAATTTAAATAAAAATATGATTAGATTTAGTGCCATGTTTAAAGAAACCCAACAATGTAGTGGTAGCGTTTCACGCTCCCAAGCCATAGGTTCGATCATTGGGTGGGAAAAATCAATTCAGACTTTCATCCCTTCAGAGTTTAATAAGACTAAATACCTAGCATGCTTGGGAATTGAATACTGGTGGTTTCATGTTAGACTGACCACTTTACTGTAATTTGCATGCCTGTGTCCTCAGTTATGAAAATGGATATTGGCACTGTAGTCCTTGGTGCTATATGGATTGTCATTCCAATAAGTTTTTGTTTTATTAATTAAGGTTACCATTAAAATTATATGTGATATATTAAACTAAAAAAATACTTTATTTTAACTTATTTGCAATTATAGATACTTTATATTTCATTAATGGACATTTTAATTTTAGTAATGAATGTAATACCATATTCTTAAATTTAGGTTTCAAATATTTCATTTAAGTTGTACTGAGCTTTAAAGATTTGCTTTTTTCTTTAAAGATAAATGACATTAAAAGGATAATTATTATATTTTTTACGTTATACATTTTTATTCAATAAAGTTGCTTCTAGATTTTTTTTTTTTTTTTTTTTTTGGAAGAGTTGCGAAAGCTTTTTTCTTGTGTCTGTGAAAATTTTTTGGAGTATTTTGGAAAAATAGTGATTTAAAAAATACAATTTATTATTTGTTTTGCACACAGGATATCAAAAGGTTTGAAATTTTAGTAGATACAGGCTTCTTTCACAGTGATCTTGAGTAATATGTGTAATGTTAAAATTCTTTCTTAAGGGTGTTTGTAAACCCTGTTCTTAACTTTTTTTTAATTTACGATGATGAATCAGTTTTTACATTTTATATCTTTGGGCTTTATTGTGTTCCTGTATAAAAAAGCATTTTTCTTTATTTCATACTTTTTCAACTTCATATTTTTGTTCCATAAATTTAGTTCTTAATAATTTTACTGCGTACTTTAGTATATTGTAAGAAAAATTCTATTTTTACTAATGAATGTGTCATTTTCCCTTATCATGTACCCATTCTTTGTTGAAAGCTAATGTATTATAAATTAGATCTTATTGAAAAACAAATATGGTTATAATAAAACTTGATACATTTAATTTCTTTGTAAAATATTATGAGCCATCAGATATTTTTAACAGTAATTCATTATAGATGATCTTTTGTTATAATTGTGTGTTATAATTTTGAATAATTTATTTAAAAATGTTTATGATTTAATCAAGACTTTATTAGTAATTTTTATATGACTTTATTTATTCCTTTTAATTAACACTTATTATAAAAGGCTGAAATATTTTATATCTGCCTAATATTATTTACTATTTTTAATAGATTGTACAATGACACAAAAATTAGTTGTTCACTACAGATTTTCTGTATCAGTTAATATCAATTACTAATTATAGTATTACAGCTTATTATTGTTATTTTTTTACTGTATACCTTTTTATATACTAAATGAAAGATATATTATCTGCATTTTATTTATTAAATGAATTTTTACCTATAAAGAATAATTTTGAAACTATCCAATTATATTTTATACACATTTTTTTTTCAGAGAGAGAAAATGAACCTTTTTCAAATCCATTACCACCTGCAGACTTGTCAAGGAATGATGAGCATTCGTATGTTTCTTTTCATTATTTTAATTTGTTATTTGTCAGTTTTGTATTATACCTTTTTATGTACATAAAAGTCAAATATTTTTCTTATTTTCTTTACTATCATTATTGTCAAGTATTAAAATATATATTTAAAATTATTTTTTTATTAGTATATGGTAATATACTTTGTAAATAATATGAAAAAAAATGCCTTTAATAAAATAGATTTTTTGATAAAGAATTGGCCTTGCTCATTACATATACTTATTAAATATTTTTTATATTGAAATAAAATTATAATTTGCTTTAATTTGTTGCTATTTAAATAGCTTTTTTATTAGCTGTGTTTGCATTCTATGTTTTTATGGTTTAATATTGGAGATTTATTTTCTTTTTAGAAGCCATCATCCTATGACAAATGAAGATTTCAGGAAATTGTTGATGACCCCTCGAGCTCCGCCACATACTGCTATCCCTGCTACAACTGAAGAAGTAAAATCTCATGCTCCGTAAGTTATTCTGTTTGTTTAACTATCAGAATAATTTTTACTTAAAATTCTTCTCACTTTTTCATGTATATTAAAAAATTACTTTTTAAGTTAATTAAAATGCAACAAAGAAACTATTCAAAGCTTGAAAATGTTTTAATTTTATCATTTTAATGAACAATTTAAAATTTTAGAATTAAAGTTTAGTTAAATTGTTATTTTATTTACCATTTGAATGTCTTTAATACTTAAAAACTTTTATTTTCATTGAATTATGTAAAATGTGCCCCAAAATTAAAACATTTCTAAATAAAGGGATGCATAGTAAGATTATAAATAAAACTGTATCCTTTTTTTATTTAAAATATGTAATATGACATTGTCATTAATGATATTATGCACTTTGTTGAAGTGTTATAATTATTCAAAAGTGCTGTGTATTTTTACAGATACCTTCTCACATACTCAAATCAATATTTTACATTAATTTCAAATCCTATGTAAATACCAGTAACTCTTCAAATATCATAGTATTAAATTTTTTTGCCTTATTCATTCAATTTTACACTTAATTCCATGAATTGTCTCAGAATCTAACTGTAAAATTGACAGATTACTTTCAAACAGATTTTAGTCTTGAGATTAGAAACCATTAAATTTTACTCAATTTTTAGGGTTTATTATTATTATTAAATTTACATTTGTTACTTCGACATGACTTATATTCTAATTTAATATTTATTTAATTGAAAATTCTAGTATAGCATATTTCTTTTCAAAATTAATTTTGGTCTTTATTAAAATCAATTCTATAATTTTTAAATTGCTTCAATCGATGAGGATATATTGATTAATTTTTCCATGTGTATATTAAATGAAAATTCCTGCATGCACTATTTAATCATGTAATTATTTATAGATATATTTTTTCTGTAGATCAAAAAGAGAAGAAAGTGATTCGGATGATGATGGCACAGGTACAGCTGATGATCGAGCTGAGAAAAGGAAAAGAAAAAAAAAGTAATTTTCTTGTAAGTTCTTTTTAACTGTGAAGTATTTATTATATATTATTTATTAAATAAATATAATTATTCTAGGTATTATGCTTCTTTGAATAAGCAGCAAGAAGATAAATTAGCTGAACTTTCTCAAAAATATAGAGACAGGGTATTTATATTTTTAACCAGTTACTTTTTGACAATATTATTAAAAATCTATAAGCTAAGAAGACTTTCTTCTTTTTTCATACAGGCTAAAGAACGAAGGGATGGAGCTAATCCTGATTACCAAAATGAAGATCCAATTACATCTGCTGCTGGATATCGTGCTGTTGCACCAGATGCTAAATCGTAAGAGAATTGTTACTTATTTTAAATAAGTGTGTTACTAACATTACATTTATTTTTTAATTTTTAAATAAAATTTCAGTTATTTAAGATCTTTTTAATTTTTTCCTTTTCATAGACAAATTTAAATTATTTCATCGGAAGACTATAAATTTTCTTGTTTTATAAGTCAATTTCTATGTCTTCTAACCAATTATTTCCAAGTTTGTCTAAATTTTACTCTTAATGTTATTTTCAATATTGAAATTTTTTAAATGCATAATTTCTTAAATATATGAGGAAATTTTTCAGTTTTTTTAAGTTTATAATTCAAAGCACTGTTTTAAATTTTTTTTATGAATAAAAAAAACTTTCTGAGAATTTAAGAAAATAAAATACATAGATTTCTTAAATAATTTGCTTAAAAAGTACAGTTAATTATTTGATATTTCATTCTCTGTGAGAAAAAACTTTTTTTTAAAGGATAATCTTGAATTAAAACAAAATTGAAACTTTTCTTTTCTACATTTAACAATGTAAATTAAATTAATTTATCTTATAAGATTGTGTTGTAAGGAAAATGATTTTTTATTAAAAGTAAATATTTTAAAGCTCCTGTAATGATCTGAAAAAATAAAATTTCTAATATGAGTATATAAACTAGACAAAATATTTTATTTGAAAAAAATTATACTGTAAGCCTAATCATTCTTCTGTTGATTAATTAATTATATAAAAAGTCTTATAATTTTTATTAAAATTGTTTATTATATATTTAAAATATAAATATTAAGATTAATTATGAGAAATTAATATTTATCTATTCATCACATGCATTATATTTTTAAATTATTGTGTTTTTTAATTTAATTGAATCAATTTTAATTGTGTAATATTGAAAAACATTTAACATTATATTCCACTAAAACAAACTAAAAATGCTTTTGAATGGGAAAGCAGTTTTATTGACATCACTAGCAATCAGCTCCTCTTCTTTGAGTGATAAGAGAAACTGTTTCACTATTTATTCAAATATAATTTTTAGGATTGAATTATTTATTCAAATTATTCAGCTCGAGTTTTTAAGTCTTACTTTATTAATCTAATAATAATATAAATACTGGTTCAATATTTAAAAATATTTATAAGTATTATTTAATATATTTGTATTTATTTAAACTAAATTTGAATATCTGAAATATAACTTAAATTTAACTTTTGTAAAAGGGGATTAGATGCAGCTGAACGACGAAGACAAATGATTCAAGAATCTAAGTTTTTGGGTGGTGATATGGAACATACCCATTTGGTAAAAGGTCTTGATTATGCCCTGTTACAAAAGGTAAAGTCTATTGTAAAAGAATTCTTAATTATTAAATCACTGAAATATTAAAGTATAAATAAAGTTTTGAAGTTTTAGTTTTAAATTATTGTCTTGTACAACATGTTTGCTTCAGGTACGAAAAAATTGAAATGCATTATATTTTAAAATTATTCTACTATTATTCATATATTGGAATATCTGTTCAGATTTATTATGATAATTTTAATTCCAGTTGTGTCATTTGTTTTAGTTGAAAAAATTCAATTTCGATTTCTCTTTAAAGTTTAAAATTAATTTAATTAAATCATAAAAAATAACAAAATTTAAAAATTTTAGTATTTATAGGATATATCAAGCATTATATTCCCATCTTTGAAATCCATAATTTTTTATAACTTTTTATTCAAAAAATATCTTTAAAATTGATAAATTTTATTTATTTATTTTTAAGTATATAATTGAGTAACTATCTTTTTTAATCAGCATTTCTTTTATTAATTTTTTAAAAGTGAATAAATTAAAATCTATTGAAAACAAAATAGATGAAAACTTAATGTTCTCTGAAACTCACAATTTTTACCTCAATCAACATCTAAAAATAGTAATTTACAATGTGATTTACTACATCATTTATTTTTAAACTATTTACAAAATATTAAGGTAAATGCATGCAGGTAAATACAGAAGTATAACAGATTGCAAATAATTTGTTTTATCATAGTGTGTCATCAAGGATAAAAATTGGGTTCCTCACCATTACTACAATAAACCATTTGATCTGTTTCGTTAAAATTCATTTTGTTTTAAATCACTTTGAATTTATATTTGAAAAATATGTGCAAAATCATTTAATAATAGTGTTTTCTCTCTCTTTCCCTCCCCTCTCTCTAATTCTAAGTTGTAAATATTGTGCCAATTTCATATGATAGAATATTTGACCTGTCTTGGTTTTGCATATGAAAATAAAAATTTGATCCTTTGTAATAATATTTTGATTTGTCAAACCCCTTTCATCATTTAAAGACCAACTCTATTTTAAGGTTAAATAATTTGGATTGTTGATCAATAATAATTTATTGTGCTTGATGGATTAAACTTGATCTACAGTTTAAAGTAGATTTCAAACCAATGGAAGCTAGAGGTAATAAATGAATTTATAATCTGAAGGTCATTGTACTAATTTTTCAACTTAACATTAAATTATCTATTTACACTCTCAAACCTGTTATGCAGGCATGATACTTAAGTTGCTTATGTTTATTAGCTACTAGAGCACTAATAAAAATATAAATTTAAGATTATATACATCAAAATTCTTTCTTGAATAGTTTGTTTAGGAACTTTTTTTGTTAATTGAAACTGCTCTGAAGGTAGATAACTTTTATTAAATCTCTAAAGTTATGCATAATATGTATTTCATGTTTTGGCACATGTTTAATGATTCAAATAATAATCATTGGTCTTATATTTGAAGTTGAGTGTTATTTTGTTTCTTATCTCTGTAACAATAATTACATTTAATATTATCATTTATTATTTATATATCATCTTCAGTTTTGTTACCAGATATTTAATTTATTTACTTCCAAATTACAAAAAATATGTGCTAATGCACAGTTCTTTTCTAGGTGCGTAGTGAAATTAACTACAAAGAAAAAGAAGATGAAGAAATGGAAAGCCAGCGATTAAAACATAAGTATGCTAGTAATTTTGTATTACTGATTTATATTATGATATTTTCACGATAAAAATTATTAAATTGTAATTCTATGTTTAGTGATTTTATTTAAATTTAATAAATAAATATAAAAAGGTAAATGTTCATTAATTTCAGAATTTTATTATCAATGTCAGTTAATAAATTTTGCAAATGAAACTGCATTGATTCTAAGTACATTTTTGCGATTAATTTTGAATTAAAGCTAATTTACTTGTTCATAAGATGCCAGCCAACACTATTTTACTGTAACTTATTTTTCTGCACTAAAATATAAAATTTAAAGTTTATTGCAATAAATTGATTATAAACTTCTAACAGTTTTGTAAATTCAAAAAGCTGATTAATTTCATTTTTTGTTAATGTGCAGTAAATGCTTTACATTTAATTATAGTTTAAATGTTTCTTTTAACAAATAGAAAAATTAATAGATTTTATTTTTAAAATATATTTAATGTTTTATCTCAGAAATGTGAAGAAAAATGCTTATTCATTGAAAAATTTAGATTGAAACTGATCTTTACAAAAATATTAAATTAAAATGCTTTGAGAAAACCATTAATTATTAATTTATGGCTACTTGATGATATCTTGTATTCTTGCAATCTGGTTTCCTGCATAAATTATTTTTCTAAGCTGAAGTATTTGTAATATTAAATTAATTAAAAATGTTTTAACATTTAAATTAAATTGCTTCTAGTGTAGCAAAGATTTGATTTTAAGACCAAAATCTTAATGTATTTACTCCTCATTATAAAATCTGTGTGATATTTTGATACTACATATATTTGCACAAAATCACTTCTTTCAGTAAAAATTCAATAAATGCTTGTTTTGCTTAAATTTATTAATTTTAGTAAAACTTCTATTTATGTTTGCTTGTCTGAAAATATTTGCTTCCTAAAACATTTCTCCAAGTCTTAAAATTTCAGCATGTTCCTGTGATGACTGTTTGGGAAATTAGTGTAATGTGCATTTAATTCATCCAGTATTCACATTTGTGAGTAATTAGAATTAAATAAACAAAGTTTAAAGGTCTTGAGGTTTTGAAATGATTTTATAACAGATATAAGTTTGAAACCACATGCATTTACAATAACTTTGACCATGTGCCTTCATAATTTTTACTTACCACTAATATTAACAAACAAATTTTATAATGCCAAATGTAGTTTGAGAATAAATGTAAAGATGCATCACATCTTGCTCATGATATGTTTTGAAACATCACTCACTCTATATCTACTGACATGTGATTGCAATTTAATCATTGATGTGACATTCTCATATATGAGACTTGCCACAAATATGTTATGTAAAATATATTCAATCATGTATCCAACTGTTATTAGACTTTGATGGGATTCAAATAATCAACTTCAAAAGAATAAGTTTATTCAGCAAAAATGTATCAATCAGCCTGTTGGTAAGGGCAAAGGGTAGTTACATTTTCGGGGCACCAAGGAATCAGAAGCTGGATGGTCAGATACCTACCCCTTGCTTCAGGACATTCCATGGCTATGAATGAATGAAAAGACAGTAATCGTTTTACTGAAAGTGTCACTGACATCTGTTGAATGTCATTTGACATAGATTTATCATCATCAAAATATTCCATTCATAGTTGGTTTGATAGCTGTGGATCCTCAGATCACAAACTCAAGTTTGATAATTATCAATAATCCTTCAATTTGGGCATTTTTGTTTAGGTAGTTATTGATTCCTGGTCAAGTTATAATATAATCCAGCTGGCCCTCCTGTGCAAAAAAAGTGGTCCTAAAACAACAAACAAGCCTCAGCTAAATTTGACTGTGTCTGGTAAGGTGAATTGAATCTATGGTGAAGACTATCGCTTTTTGCTCTTCACATTTACATGCTGATGATCACTACTTTTCTGTGATTTCCTTCTGAAAGTTGTCCAATCAACTTTGCGTTATTTAGAAAACCAGTTTCTTCAAATTTCTCACACTGTTTCCTAGTTATTTTTGCTTTTACTAAGATATCTTTAAATTTTTTATAACACTTGTGGAGTAAATTTTATCATTTGAATATCAAGAATGCAGAATGTGCTTTCATGACTTGTAAAATCCATCACAGCTTTTATGTTAATGTAATATAGAAAAATTTAATTTCAGATTGTTAAATTTTAAAGGATTATCTTATTACATTTTCAACTTTGCATGTCAAAAAAAAATTTCTTTTCTAGTTTATATACTTTGAATTTATTTATTAAATTGCTTTATGTGAATTTGATATTGTTTACCTGTATCTTATTTATTATTAAAATAAGATACAGGTCCATATTTATTATTAAAATTAAACATTATGTAAATAAGTAATCAAAACATGGCATATCTCTATCTGCAAATTTACTAAAATAAGAAAATTGTTTTAAAAAATTCAGCTCTTATAATTTAAAATACTTACTGATGTTTTTATTAAGATAAAGAATCAGAAAAGTATTTTGTTCCATCAATTAATATATATATTTTCACTTTATTTCATTGTTGAAACATTATATAATTTTATATTCAAAAATATTGAGCTTAATGCCTTGTCCAGCATTTCACTTTGAAAAATTTAAAGTTTGATATTTAAATATCTTTTAAGTAATTAGATGTAATAAATTGCATGTAGATTCTTACTACACAAAAAAGCTTGTTTTAAAATAGCTTGTTTATTGTCTTTAATGTAAATATAATGTTACATATTATTTATTTTCATTCATATTGTATATTCATAGAGATAAAGATGAAGAAGAAGAAATCCACTTCAAGACCAAATTAGGTAATTTATTATTTATTTCTTTTCTATTCATTGTTTTTAGGAAATACATTTACAGTTCTCTTGTAATGTACTCTTATAAAATGTTATGAAAAATTTCTAATTAATATACAGCTGTTGTCTGCACTATCTCACTATTTATATTTCAAGGAGATTTTTAGAATACTAATTTTTAACATTATGACACTTTCTTTTTCTATAATAATGAGTGTTGTTAGTTTCTAGTTTACAAATGTATTTTGCAGTTGCTGAAGAAGCTGAATACTTAGGGTATTGTATATAAATTAATTTGAAATGGATACAAAAAGTAAATTTTTTTTAAATACCAATGTATAATATTTTGTTTGATCTTAAGATTATACCAGTTATTTTGGCTTAATATTGGTATCATCAGATTTATTTTTCCAAAAATTCACTTGTTTTTAAACATGAAAGGTATTGAGAACTATCCCTGTTTTGAGTATATTAATGTTATAATACCTTTTTTAACTGCTATGTAGAAAATCATGGCATTTTATAATCAGGCCAGTTTTTGAGCTTGTGTAAGTAATCAAATTCCTTTTTTAAAAATTTTATTGTTGAAAAATTTTGAAACAGAATTAAAAAAGAATTGTTTCATAAAAAAGAATGCTAAAATGTTAACAAATGTAATAATGTGTTTGTTTTATGCTAAAAAATAGCATAAAACTGATATGTAACTGCCATGAACCATAAAATGATTTTTAACTATGTTGTTTCTTCATATGTCTTAAGTGTTATTTGTTTTTTGTGAATTTTAGAATTCTTTCTCTCATTTTTACTATGAAAAATATTTTTGACTTTTTCTTTATAATTTTCTAAAATTTTGTACACAACTTCATTTATCCCTAATTGCAAACAAAGTAATTTTCCTTGATGAAATCCTCACACCAAAAAAGGTGTCAACATTACTTCCACTTTAAATGCTATTGTAAATTCATTTTAGGACAAATATTTCATACAATTGCTCAATTTTTCCTATTTGGATCTGATTCTTTGGATTTCAAATGTATAAAATAAATAGTATTCCTAGATAAAATTTATAATATTTTTAATGCAACTATATTCTAATATTATTCTAGGTAAAAATATTTACCGTCAAGTATTTAAGCATCGTTATCCAGAACGAAGTGAACTATTTCTTCCAAATAGAATGGCATATATTATAGATCTTGAAGATGAATTTGCCGAGAGTGACATTCCAACAACTCTTTTGCGGAGTAAAGCTGACTGTCCCAGTTTTGAGGTTTGGAATTTTCTTTCTTTCTTTCTTTTTTTTTTTTTTTTTTTTTTTTTTAAAGTAAATATGTATGATTTTTATCTAATTACTTACAAGCATTCTTCCAACTATAATTGAGTAAAAATAATTTATTTGATTTCATTCTAAAACAATTATGAATGTTTATATTTTCATAAATATTTATTTTATTTCTAGTTTTATAAAAAATCAGAATGTAAATGTTTTTTTTTTGTTTAAAGTTTTACTTATTAAAATTTTTGAAAATTATCATTGAAATTATTCCTTATTGATTACACTGAAAATGCTTCTATCTTATGTTAAATTTTCAACTTTAGAATTGAATTCTGTAATTTGAGATATTTGATGTATATTAGTTTTTCTAAAATTTGATGTAGCAAGTTTAACAATAAATTTTTATTTTCATTAAAAAGTGCTTTAATACTTATTTTTAAGTAAATTATTAAGTATTTTCCTATAATAAAAGCAGAGATTGAATTGAAAAATTATATCATACTCTTTTAAATATCCAAGTTAAGAAAATAAACAGAAAATTCAAATTTCAAATTTTTGATAGTTATATCTTAAAAATTTGTAAGCTGAAGTATTTAAGATTGTAATGCTACTAAATTATTTGTTTACAGGTAAAACTTCTTTATTTAGAGAACTATTACAGCTTTATTCCACAATCATATATTAAGTTCTGCAATCATAATACATAAATTTCTACATTTTGAATTATTCATACACAAAAGAAATAATGGAAAATCATAATTTTCCTATTATCACAAATGATTAGAATAGAATTTTTTCTAATGAGGGAACCAGTTATTGAACAAAATCAGTTTTAATTTTGTGTTTTTTTTTTTATTTTGGTTTTAGAATTTTTCACTCCATCAATTTTCTTCCTACCTTATATTATAAATTCTAAAATTCTCAGTAATTTTATTTTGTGTCATAATTCTTTTAGGTGATATACTTTTTAAAATTTATCTGTTATGTTTTAAAGTATTTAAAAGTAAATTTAATTGGAATGAAACTAGTGTTATATTGAGAGGTAAATAATATTATTTGTGTTTCTTTGAAGTATTAAAGGTCCATAATTGTATAACAAATTCTTACTTTCCTTTATATTTTTTACTTAAATTTTTCTTATACATGATTGCATATTGTAAAAGTTAAATTCTTTATTATATGGAATCTAAAAAAAATGAAGGAAATTTTGAATTATTTTCAGTCTCAAACAACACTAACTACTAATGACATTGTAGTTATGTAGTAGTTAGTAGTATTAAAAAAAAATGAAGGAAATTTTGAATTATTTTCAGTCTCAAACAACACTAACTACTAATGACATTGTCATTAAGAAGCTGACACAAATTTTGTCATATTTGCGACAAGGCCTGCATAACAAAAGAGGAAAGAAAAGGGACAAAGGAAAATTAAAAGAAGAAGAAGCTAAGAGGCCCAAAATTGCTGATGACAGGTTTATTTATTTATTTATTATTATTTTTTGGGGGGTTTCTTACTGTGCAATATTGATATGTTTAAAATAGTAAATCAAATGTTATTGAAGGTTATAACTTAAAGATTTCAGTACAGTTTTTTGCAGAAAAATTTCTCTCTTAAATGAAATTATTTTATAATAGTTAAGAGTACACTAATTTTTTAGATTTATTTATTTATCTTTAAAAATTCTAAATATAACTAATTTCTTAAAAAAATTATATTTTAATCCAATTTTAACCAATTATATATAAAATTAAAATTCTTGTATTATTTGTTTAATAAGTTCATCATTAAGTGAAAAGAATTCACCTTGTATAAATGAACCTTTATTTTTTAACAATATAAACTTTAAAATTATTTTCTTTGCTTCAAAATATATTTGTAATGCTCTTTACATAATGATTTTTGTAACTAAATAAGTGAATAATTTGCAATAAATTATGTATTTTAACAATTGTATTGTAGATAAGTTTTATTATACAAGGATACTACTATATACAAATTTAGTGTCTCTTTTGAAATTTGCAAAAACATGTTTGAATAAATTATATAATTAGATAAGTGTATTAAATACAGCATTTAGATTTATAAATATGAACATTTTATATGCATTTGAAGATTGTTTTGTGAATTTCATTGAAAATGTTAATTCTATAGAAATTATGAAATTGATTTATGTAATTGGTATTAGGTACAGAATTTTTGACTCCCTTTAAAAAATACTGGAGAAAAATGTAACATTAAATGCTTAGGAGTGTCTCAAAAATGTTATTTTTAAAATCAGTTTGTATTCTTATGACTTTTAATAATTAAACATGTTTATTTGCAGTATATTTGGTGATATTGGAGAATATGTGCCTACATTGGAAAAGAAAGATAAAACTAAAACAGAAAAGAATTCTGCTGCAGAATCTGAAAAAAGAAAATCATATTTTGAAATGCCAAAAACTTATGTAATTAGTCTAATTCATTTTATAATGTTTTAGTTTCTGCTTAAAACTTTTTTATGTTTTAAATTTTACAACATAAATTTTGAACTTACTGTTTAAGGTAATAAATTCAAGTTAAATATACAAAATTGTGAGGATTATTTTTTAGCATCACTCTTTAAGAAAACTCTAAATCTGTGTCACTTGGTCATATAATTTGAAAGCAATTTGGTCTAATAGCATTCTTTAGAAGTTTTAGTTTAATGTCTTTTGGTAAACAATAAAAGAAGCTATTTCATAATTTTGCCTTAAATCATAATTATTGGGGTTGACATTTGATTTTTTTTATTCCCCATTTGATTTATCGCAACATGTACATGTAGCCCACTTGCTGTGAATAATTTTTTACTCTTATACAATGTGTCTATAAATTTTTTTAAAAAATAGCAATAGGTTTATCTAGGTATATAAAATCAAATTATAATTTGATCATATAACTTGTGTATTTAAAAAAGTGATTAAATTTGATCATTTGTATTCATTTTTGTTCTATTATTGTTAAATGTTAGCAATTATTGCAATGTGATTCATGTTCAAAATTGAAAATTTATAAAGAGAAATAACTCCATTATGTATTAAACTATGTACAAAAAAAGAGGTCCTTTAAAACATTGCTACCATCATAAAAATATGTAAAATTTTAGTTTTTGTTCAGAAACCAGCAATAGATAAAAAAAAATTATCTAAAAAATAGACTAGGGCTAATTTTATTAAAAACTTTTTAATTGTATTAATATTACTAGTATTACTTTTGTTATTACTTTCCAAATAAAAAAATTGATAAGTAACAAGTAGCCGGTTTTGTTATTAAGATTGATATCGGCCCTTTTGGAATATTGTAACACTGAGTTTAGTTATATTGTAAAAACTTTAGTACTGCTTTAGTATATTGTAAAAACTTTAGTAAACTGTAACTAGTCTTTTTTCTTAATGCAGTGGAAGTAAAAATGTTTCTGAAAAGACAAAAACGAGGCAAATTACCATTATTATTTATTTATTTATTTATTTTTGTAAAGGTTTGTGTAATCACATTTTAATGTGATAAAAAATATACATACTAAAATTAAGAAATATTTTTATATTAAGTATTTTAAGCTAACTTCATTACATTTATAAATTATTATTTTGTGTAATATTTAATAATTTAAAAATGTTTATTTTTCCCCTTTTAGGAAGAAAAAAGAAGAGAGGAGAAAACACGAGAACGCAAGAATGTAAGTATTATAACCTTTTGTGTTAAAATGAAATTCAAATTTTGTGTACATTTTCATGCTTCCCTGTATCTAGACCAGAGTTGGTCTCTGCCAGTTAGGTGAAAGCTGCTGTACACAAATCTTCCCAATTTAGAAGGACTATTTAGAAGACAACCTAATATTTGACCTTTCATCCCAGATGTATCATTCATTTAGAAGACATTGCAGCCACAATCTATTTAACATTCTCCTTCTGCTTTTATTGTACATGATGGATATTTGGTTTGGTCAGAATTCAAACCTTCGGATAATGAAAACAATGTGTGTCCAACTATTCTACTGCGATCTTATAATTATTTGTTAGCAATATAGTGAATAATTTTTGTAAATGTTTTATTTAATTTAACTTCAAAGTAAAAATTGCATTTTCATAAATTTATAGATACTTTTAATTTATGTTTTATTTTTTATATTTCTATTGATTTTTTTTATATCTAAAGTATAAAAAAATTATCTTTTTATTACAGCTATATTTCTTTTTTTTTTTTTTTTTCTCAAATATTAGCATGAAATGGGATAAAAAATCTTTATAATAATATCTTATTTATAATAAATGTTTATTTTTAAGATAAATAGCGATATTTTTAGAAATTTTTTTAATTCATATTAATATGATAAATAAAATACTTTATTATTTCCTGCAGTTGCATATTTAGAAAGATATAAAAATTTTCCAATTTTCTTTGAATATCATAGTATGTCAAAAAATTTAGAATGTCTTTAAAGGCTGTTGAAACTAAAAATTAGGTTATTTGAAATAAAACATTATTATCTATTGAATTACTTATCTAAGGATATTTAATTAAAATTATTGATTAAATATATTAATTTATGATTATTAACTAAAATTTTCTCTGTAGCTACTCACATACTTATTAAAGATATTTTTTGTATTAAAGTTTTTTTACTGCATTACATTTTCTGTTTATATATTTAAAACTTACACAAATATTATCTATTTATAGGAATGGGATAGTATATTATCTGGCGAATATGGTGAAAATGCTGAAAAGAAGGATAAACTGTAAGTACATGAAAATTTTTTGAGCTTACTTATAAATAAGTAGTATAAAATTTCAGATTATTTAGTACCAATTATTAAATTTTATTAGAATAATTTTGCAAAAACATTTTTTTAAAAAAATATTTAACATCTTTGCAAGTGCTTATTATTGGAAAGATATATTTTCCCATTAAATAGCTATTTTCATTTGAAAGTTCTAGAACTCTATATCTAATAAATAAAAATGTCTTGCCTTTAATAATCTTAATATTCGTTAAAAGTATGAAATATAGTCAAATCTGTTACAACTATTTTTGTTTTATAAATTATTTTTTTTTAATAATACATAAAATTGTACTATTAAATTTTTGTACAAATTTTAGTTTGATGGGTGCAGTTAAAGGAGATGATAGCAGACTTAAAGCTAAGTTGACTAGCAAATTGGAAAGAGATATGCCAGAAAGTTATGCTGAATGTTATCCTGGGTATGTTATTGTTCTAATATTCAATTAGAAATTTCTTTTTACCTCATGATAGTCAGTAAATAGCACTTAAAATAGCTTATTCATCTAAAGCTTCTACTTTATAAAATAAAGTATTAAAAATTTGTTTGATTAGAGGAATCAAACTTTATTGAAACTTACAAAATTGTTCAATTGTATGACTTCATTTGCATGCCTAATAGATTAAAACATAAATGCAATAACAATCCATGTAATTAGTCATTGAAAATATTTTTAAGATAATACCACTAATTGATATATTTAGGGCACCAGAAAATGAAGATGCTGTTGCTGATAGTGATGATGAAGTTGATTATTCAAAGATGGACATGGTAAATTATATATGTAGAAAATTAGATTCATGTATAATATCTTTTCTTTGAAAATATTACTAATTCATGAAACTTTGTTTGACAAAACAATTTTATTAAGTGTGTGTATGCACTTGTGAGTATGTATTGCATGTGTTTGTGCGTGAGAGAGAGAAAGAAAATTAATTTAGTACATGTGTGCATAACAATTATTGATAAATTTCTATTGTCCAGTTCTGCTGAAAGAAACTTAAAGAAAAATAAAAGCTGAAAATTAAAATAATTTGCAAAATGTGTAATTGCTATAGAATGCATAATTTTTTTATAAATATTTGAATGCCTGCATTTGTATGACTAATAAAATAATTAAGCTGAGAAAGTTCTCTAATTTTTCCTGTGAAAGCAAAAAAGAATATAAATAATAAAAAACTTATTTAAAATTTTATGGATATTTTAAGAATTTTAAAATTCCCCCTCTTTATAACATGTAACTTTTTTTTTAACAAACCCGTCGGTTTAAATTTATACAATATCTCAAGTAATAAAAAATTATTATTCTAAAAAAAAGTGAGAGAGACAATATAAATAAAAACTTGCTGTCACAAATTTGAAGATAAAATTTCCTTTTCCTAAACCTTTGATGTGTGGGAAAATTCCATATTTCAGTTTCACCTATTGTTGTAGTAAAGACCAATAGAAATAACATATTTTGTATAATAACATTTTCTTGGCTGAATTTGTTGATAGTATATTGCTGACCCCTGATATATTTCAACACCACTTCATCATAGAATTTTTTTTTCTGTTAATTTGTTTTTAATAAAAAAAATTGTTTCAGAATGGTCTTAATTTTAACTTTTTGTCATTTGGATTGAAGTTTTCCCACAAAATATTTTAAAACAAATATTGAAGAATTTTTAGAGACCAATCATTGTCAAATGATCAGCATTGCTTCTTATTAGTTGAAACAGGATATGTATTTTAACACTTGTCTATATAGAAATTTATGCTTTTCCTATTGTGGAATATTATTGAGCTATGTTTAATCTATAGAAGGTTCTACTTTTTCGAGATAAAAAAATTAGAAAGTATAATCATATTAAGATAAAAATAATTTAAGATTTTAATTATTAATTCAATATTTAAATTATTTACAAAGTGTTACTGTTTTCTGCTGTGTTAATTAAATATTAATTCAAAATACTAAAATATAATATTGTTTAAAATTTCTTTAGTATGCAAATTAGGCTTAATAAATTTTATTTTTATTTTTATTTATTTAATTAAATTACCCCTTAAACTTTTTTCCATTGATGCTAAAAATTTTAAGTTTGACTATTAGTATATTTTAAGTAAAAAAATATTACTTTCTTAAAACTTTCTTACTAAAAAAATATATATACTAAAATCATTAATTTCTTAATACATCTTTATGGAATTTCCAAAGTAAATTAATTATCAAAGTTACTCAAGCAATATAAAATATAATAAAATCTAAAAGAAGCTTTAAAATATTTCCTTCTCTGGAACAAAAATGTTAATATTTAAATAGTAAGGGAGACCTAATATAGCAATATCATAAACATTTTAGATAACCTATTTAAACTGACACATTATCATATAGATATTCTACATTTTTTATATTATACAAAAATTACTTTTATAAATATAGTAATTTTAATTATAATTTCTGTAGGGTAATAAAAAAGGTCCTATTGGTCGCTGGGATTTTGATACTGCTGAAGAATACAGTGACTACATGAGCAGCAAAGAAGCGCTACCAAAGTAATACTTTTATTTTAAAATTATTCATTGTTCTAATTCAAATATTCATTTTCAAATAGTTTATATTTAGCAAATCCTTGCTAAATATTAACTATTTGTGCATTTTCATACTATAATGATGCTAAAGAGCATATTCTATTTAACTCTCAAGTGCAAAATTCACTATAGAGGAATATCTAACAATTTTATTTAGGAAGATTAATGATTATATATTATTGTATTATAAATTTCTTTAAATTCTCTTTTTCAAAAACTAATGTTTTTCTGTTAATTTTCATTTTAGCAATCATTTTTGTTTCTTGCTCTCTCTTACAACTGAAAATAGCTTTTCTTATTTAGTTTATGAATAAATTGAATATGGAGAACATCTACAATTTGTTCTTAGCAATATTGTTAAAATTTTGCAATTGATTTTAAATAATGTGTAATGTTTTATTTATAAGGCAGAAAAGGCACTTAAATGTTCCTTATTGTTTGAAGTTTCTCAATACATATGTAAAAGGTGTTTATTATGTACACATATGTAAAAGGTGTTTATTATACATACCCTTAAAAAAAATCTATGCTCCTCATTTCTATTCGATTCTTTTTTTCCATATGTATTGTAATGCATGAATTGATTTTCCTCACAATTTATCACTCTATTATTTTCTTTTTTTAAATATATATTATCTAAAATTACAAAGCTGCTTTGATTTTACTGTATTCTTATACCATATTTTTATAAATTTTTGCTTTCGATTTTCCATAAATTTAGCCTGTTTAATTGATGTATAATAAAATTATCAAATAATTTTTAAAAAAAATTATTTAAAAAATTTAAGTCATTATTTTGTAAATATTTCTTTCAAAAAAGTTTGTATAAAAATAACTTAATATAGTTTTTAGAGTAAGTAATTTTAATTGAAACCAAATTTTAATACTTTTTTGTAAATGCTTGATTTATGATTCAATCATTTATTCCAGAGCTGCATTTCAATATGGTGTTAAAATGGCTGATGGAAGAAAAACTCGCAGAACTGGAACTGGAAAACGAGATGAGAAAACAAAATTGGATCGTGAATTACAAAAGATCAATCAAGTAATATTTGTTTTGTTATAAACTTTTTAATGCAATTTATTTAACATTTTAAATCTTCCGTGAAAATCTTACCATTGAAAAATCAAATACGTGCATTATAAATAATTGTTCTGCTATAAATAATTTGTGAGAGTTTTAACTTATCTATACAGAATTATGAAATGGTGCCAAATATATAGTCTTACATATTTTTAAAAAATAAAATAAACTATTGGAATATAAATCTGTTACCAAAATCATTAACATTTTACGTAGTTAAGAGTCCTAAAAATGATTGACTATTCATATACAAGAAAATAATCATTGACAAGCACAACTGTGAGTGAAAGTTAACCATGGGTTTAATACATTTCAATATGAACATCATTGAATATTAAAGATAATTTTGGCTGCAATAAAAATTGGAACAAAAATTACTGATGTATATAGCCATCACCTTCAGGTTTCTGTATCGATGACAATATTTAAAGTATTTACATTAACAAGAAATCTTACAAAATTACTTCTGTTTGATATGAATCGCATTGTTAGTAATGATCCCATGATTTTCAACATGTAGTTGATAAAAACAATTTAAATAAACACTTTTTTATATATTATTGTAGTTTCACCTCTGTAGAAAGTTGAGCTACATTATTAGACTGACTACATTGACATTCAAATGTCCAGTGAGATCAAATGTTTTATTTCCTCAGTTTGTTCATATTTGATGGTACTTCCCATTCCAGGCTGTAGACTTTCAATATTTTTGCACCAATATGGATTACTTTTAGAGACAGTTTTCAGCTGATATATACCGCTAACTTCCATGTGAAATCCATCTTGATTTATCAGGAATGATTTAATGTCCTATTAAATACTGTTATACATAAAAGGATCTCCATAATTGTTTCTAGACTTGTAATAGTTTATCTTGCTAAAAATTACCTTACACTTCAAAAGTATAATTTTTTTTAATTTTCATTATTGCTATCAGGTACCCTATTTCATTAAATTATATATTGCACAAAATTGGTAAAGCTTATGAAATTCCTTATTTAAAAAATTCTTTTCATTGATCAAAACTAAAATGCTAAAAAGAAATCTAGCAATGATTTTTTTAAAGGAAAGAAAACTCGATTTTAAGGTTAGGGATAAAAGTCTTAAAATAAGTACAATGGCTTTTGTGTTCTTAACAATATGCTGTACTTTTAAAAAAATGGAAAGATTGTCGTGCAATAATGAAGGATAAATTATTAAAAATTTATTTTGTAATATGTGATATTTGATGAATTAAAAAATTACTATTTGCATGATTTTTTTTAAACACTTCCACAATTTTTGATGATTTATTTATGTTACTTGCAGATTATTGCTCGTAAGAAAGATGTTAATTCATTTAGTGCTGGAGTGTAAGTATATTAAATGTTTATTAAATTTTAATAAAAACTTTTACTATCATATGCATAATTCCACACTTTTATTTTTAGGGGAACTCCTGAATACAAGAGACCACGGTATTGAATTTTATAAAATTCTTTCTCAATTTTTTGGACTATTGGTTATAATAATAACATTTTGTTATTATTTGTATATATATAGAAAAATAAATGAGTATTGAAACTAATTTACTGTTTTTTTCTTAAATTGCTTAATAAATTATAGTAACTAACAATGCATAAATAATAAAATTTCATTTTGATATCAATGTTAGTCATTATAAATTAATTTCTTTGTTTGAGATATTTTTTCCCTTGTTTCAGGCATGCATGTTATATAATAAATAAAATACGATACTAAACACTTTTTTTATAATTTTACTTTTATAAAGACGCTACTTAGCATTGATATTTTAGGACCTATAGTTTATAGTGGATTCTGGCCACAGCAAACATTGATGCTTTATGTAGAAATTGAACTCACATTAACCATTTGGCTGTCAATTTGGTACTTAACATTAGTTTTTCATAATCAATTTATATATGGTGTTCTTTTATTTGAATTTCCACACATTTATCTATAAAAATGAAAATGCATATAGTGTGCTTCATTAACTAAAAAATGCTCAACTATTATTGCTTTTAAATTAAATGATTGAACATAGTCTAATACATACAGCAGTTTATTCAGAGTAAAAAGATTAGCCCATTGAAAAAGGTTGCAAGGTTTTGAATTGTTTTTTCTTCATATCATGGATGCACCCCAAAATCTGAGAGTAATAGATTATATGAAGATAATGCAGAATGAGAATTTCAGTTTGTAAAAATATGACTAAAATAATTATAGAATAAGACAAAAATGTTTAATTTTTTATAAATACAACTAATTCATATAATTATCATGCAATTTTCTACAAATAAATAAAATCAAGTACAATAATTTGAAATTAAAGATACTGAGAGTTTAAAAGCTGGTCCCAATCAGTTGATAATTGAAACACTTCTCGTTTTAACCATGCTTCATAATGATACTTAAAGTCATCAGTTAATTCTATTTCTCTTCCTAATACACTTAAAATATTATTATCTACTGGCTGAAATTCTGGATCAAATGTACACAATGATCCAGAACGATCATAGCGACGGTTGTGAAATCTATTAATACTAGCTTGCAATGCAAACTCTTCTGCTTGGAAATCCCATGGCCTTGCATCCAAATCTAAAATAAAAAATATTTTATTTTGCTTTCTATAGTCTAAACAAAATAAAAAGTACATAACATTTTTAGATTTACTGCAAATTATTAAATTTATTCTCGAAATAAAAAATTTGAACATTTTTAATATGATATAAATTATGAAAAGGCAAAAATAGAATATTCTCAAAAAAGTGAAGGTAACTATTGCCCAACAGTCATGTATCATATACATAAAGAGCAGTGCTGAGAAAGTCACATAAAAATTGATTCAATCAGATTGAAAGTACTTAAAAATGCTTCAGGGCAACAATTGGGTTATATACAACTGATAATAAGCCAAATAATATAAAGATGTTTAGCACCACTAATGGTACAGCTGAACAGCAGGCAGTTGCATACTTATTTTGCACAAATATGTTATTAAATATGATTATGCTGAGAGAGATTTCTAAGAAACAGAATCTCAAAGTCACAAACATGGAAGCCTTGATCTCGTAGTAATCCATGTTTGTCTGACCAAGATGTGTTTGATAAAATTTAGATCAACAGAATATGCAGATAACTTCATGTCATTGTTATGGACCATTCTGAATTATACAAATTCATATCTCCATATATGCTGATTCCAACCTGTATCATCAATCTATCTTGTCTGTAATCTTTTGCAAACAAATTCAGTGTCTTTTTGTATCATAAATCTACACCCACTGACATTCCAACTTGAATCAGCATTTGCCATTAAATAATTCTTAATTTTAATCATTTTCATCTGATATTGATGTTTAATGACCCATGTTCTTTCATCCACATGGCATCTTAGGATTGATAGAATATATTCTTTTGGCCTTTATTTACAGAATCTTTTTTAATGAACTGTGTTAGATTGTTTGTATTGTGTCAAGAAACTTTTTAAACACGAATATTATTTCTTCTCTACATTGATGAGCTATTAGCAGGACGTATTAGTTAAGATATATTTTATAACCACTGAGCTGAGTTTCAAATATTCCCTAAACAAATTACACTTGCAATTGGAAAAATATTTAAAATAATAGTTATAAATACTACTTCTTAGGATCTTCATCAGAAGAAATCAATAGAGGCAAGCAGAGTGATTTTTTTATCCAGTCTTCTTTATGACGTTGCTTTAAAGTAAGTCCTTGGAGATTCAATAATGAACAAGATTTTAAGTCATCTAATGAATGCAAATGAAAGTCTTTTACAGACTAAAATGATTTTTTAAATCCTTAGCACTATATCAAGAAATGCAAAATTTTTACTATATAAAAAAAACCATAATAGACTGGTATTTACCTATAGCACATAGTGCAAAACCCTGACCACAGCTGGAAAAAATAAAAAAAAAATTTGGAAAAACAAATTCTGCAAGCCATTTTTGGTGGGATAGAACTCAATTATATTTGGAAAAGAAAATACAATAATTAGCTATCAGAAATCTATAGAGAGGCAGATATTATAAAATTCATAATAATAAATGCTCATTTATACATATGAATTCTATATTAAAAAAAAATTATATTACATAAACATCTAACAAGAAGGAAAAGGGATAAATCCAAAATGAGATAAATGGAGTATATGAAAATCAAGGAAAGAAACTGGCACATAAGAGTATATAAGGAGTAGAATACAATAGAACAAATTTCAGAAAAAAGCACTAGCTTACCGTGGGCAGTCTAGCCAAACATGATAATTAATAATGATACATTAAATCATTTTGATTCATTCAGCATATTAATCAGGAGATTTATTTTAAAAACATTTTCAGTGGTACAAAGAAAAAATCATTTGCCTAAGAGTAATGTCATTTTATTACACATTCATTTCAAAACTAAAATGATACATATTTTTCTTAAATGCATAACATTTTTTACAAAATAAAATAATACATTTTGTTGAAAATACTAGAATTTCAGTTAAAAAATGTACAATTAGATTAATTATATTTGGGAAATTTTATTTAGTTGTCAGTATGAATTTAAATACCATTTCCATAAGCCCAATCATCATTCAGTCTGTGACGTAATTTCTGATAAATTGCAGAAATTGTTTTCATGTTGCTCTTGCGCCATTGCCTTCCAAGATACTTTGTTTGCATTTTGAGTAATTTTAGCACATACAATTGCATCATAGCATGCTTCACTTTTAATGCTCGCTTAAGTATTGGTGCAGACTTAAAGACCACAAGCATCTGTAAATATAAAAAGTATAAAACACAAAATCATTTAGTCATGAAAGAGGTATATTTAAGAAAATGTTTAATAATTATACTAAACTGTTTTATTAAGAAAATTAAACAGATTACAAAGAGATCTAAAAAAGGAATCTACATTAAAAGAATATGGAAAAGAAGTATCACTCTGCCTTAATAATAAAATTAAATTTGTGTGAATAATATAAAAATCAAGAAAGTTGAAAATTTCATTTAAGCCTAAAGCCTGAAATAAAAATTATTTGTTTCAGTAAAATTAAATTGACTATTGTAATTAATTTATTAGAGAAGGAAATAAATTTAATAATACTCAGAAAAAATATAAATCATAAAATTTGTAAATTATTGAAAGTAATTTATTTCAGAACATCAAGCATTTAATCTGAAGCTCTAAGTTTCTAAATTTTATTATTTTGTTTAGTTGAGTAATCACATCCATTAGGAATAAAAACAAAAATTAAATTTGCCAGACTAAAGATTTTATTTGGAATAACATTTATAATTTAAAATAATATTTTTATAGATAGGAATTTAGATATATACAATTAAGCAAATACATTAAGAATCCTCTTCACAATGTTTCAGTTTAATGCTCTTTTATTTGAAATGTGGGCATTTTCTGAAATTGCACACAAAGTTAGGCAACCCAATATCTGAAGCAGTTTATCTAAGTTTCTTCTTTCTGAATATATTTTATCATATATCATATTATATATTTTTATCATATAAACATATTTTTATCATTCCAAACATTTGTTAACGTTATTGTAAATATAAATTTATATAATATCACGATTAATATAGTTACAAATATTATGATTTTTATCATGGGTGGTCATAAAAAACACAAAAATAAAGCAACAAGAAAAAGCACTTCACTAGAAACTAAAATGCCAGTAATTAGAAGATTAGATACTGGTAACGTCAATCTCAAATTTGTGCTGCATTGAACAAGGTCCATTTTTAAGAATAAAGAAAAAATACTGTCATTGGGAACTGCAACTAGAATTACCCGTTTAAGAAATAATACAATACAGGAAATGGAAAAACGACTTTTTATATAGATTGACGACGAAATTGTATCCAATATGCCATTAAGCCAGTTTGGAAAAAGGGTGAAGAATTTTTAATTACATTCGGGTTGAGGCAAATGACAGAAGTAAAATTTTTGTTGTAAGTGAATGTTGGTTTAATAGATTTAAATATCAAAATAATCTTCATAACATACAGATTACAGTAGAAACAGCAAATGGTGATATAAAAGTAGAGGCTGAATACCCAGGGACATTAAGAACAATAATTGAACAGGAAACTATCTCCCAGAATTGGTTTTTAATGTTGAAACAGGCCTATTTTGGAAAAGAATGTTAAAATGAACATTTCTATCCCATGGAGAAAAACGTACACCAGGATTTAAAGCAGCAAAAGATCGCTTAACACTTCTACAGGGTGGTTATGCAAGTAGAGATTTCAAATTAAAACCACTACTTCTTTACCATTCCAAAATCTCAAGAGTGATGAAAGCAACTCAACTTTACTTGTAATTTGGGAGTCTAATACAAAAATCTGGAATAATTATGAACATTTCCCACAGTTGGTTCACTGAATATTTTTGCCCACCTGTTAAATGCTACAGCAAAATTTAAAAACTTGAAACAAGAGCACTATTTTTAATTGATAAAGCTCCAAGCCACTGAAGCAAAAACAACATCAGACTTAATAACATGTATTCTAGTCAAAGTGGTTTTCTTGCCACCTAAAATAACTGCCTTAATCCAATAAATTTATCAAGGCATTATATCAAATTTTAAGGCTTATTAAACAGATGTTTGAAAAACAAACGAAAAAGAGAAACAATAAGAGAGTTTTGGAAAACTACAATATCATGAATGCTGTAGAAAACACAAAGATATGAAAGAAATGGCAGCAAGTCTTTTTAATAATGAGCTCAAGAACACAAAAATATTGAAAATAGTGATTTTGAAGAACAAAAAGAGCTTTCAAAAGTGTTTCTAAAACGGATTTGTTAAGGATGCCTGATCCACTTACCAACAACTTCTTACAGAGCACAAAAGGAAAATGCAAATTACATTAGATACTTTCTTGATAAAAAGACAGAAAATTGGAAATTTTGTAGACTGAGTGATCTAAAATGTAAACATATTCATTTAGAATTTTATTTATTTTTATATGTATATTTGTTTATTATGTTTCTATATTTGTAAAAAAATAAATTTTGTTATATTGTTGTAAAAACATAATTAATAAACTTAATGGTAAAATACTTGACTAATTTTCTAGCCAATATTAATATGATGAGATAACCTCGTTTAATGCTGTTTCACATTATGCTCTACTTTGATGGAATGTTTTCCCCTGCATTATGTGGGGTCTTACTGTATATATAATTAATAATTAGAACTAAAACGTTAAACTTTAGATCTTATAATCTGCATCTTTAGACATTTCTATTCTTTAATAAAAGACTCAAAACAGCAAAATAATTCCAACAAATTAAAAAAGATCTCCATGAATATATTCATCTCATTCAATATTATTAAAAGACAATGAAGAAATGATTTGGATTCACGAACTTAGTATATCTTAATGAATAAATGTGGCTATTCGTCAACAAGTTATTTTTAATTTTAAAAATGAAGTGTTAATAAAATGGTGTAATAACTCTGATTAAATAAAAAATATCTATTTTATATAAATATGTTTCATAAAGCATACCATTATTCGAGAATGTTTCCACTTGGTCAATTTGTTCAAAAGCCTGAGTAAGTTAATGCAGGAAAATAAATTTCTCCAACAATAAGGTAGTTGATCTCCCATTTCCTTTAAATGAAAGTTGCATTTAAAAATCAGATATTAAATGCAATAATATCCTAAAATAGTAAAATGAAAATATAAATTACCAATGTTTCTTCAGTAAGTTCTGGTTGTTCCCCTATTACACAGGCCGGAAAGTCAATTACTGAAATGCTGCAAATATGTAATAAATAAAACAATATAATGCTACAGTAAATGTTATAAATAACAAAAGTATTTCCCTTTTAAGAATAGCCTATTAAGTAATTCATAATGTAAGAACGAACTATGAGCTAAGATGAATGCAAGTATTAACTCCACACTGGAAATGGTAGCAGAATCCACAAATTGATATAGAATTAAAAGAGGAAAATAAAAAATATTAATTTAAGTTTAACAATTTATACTTACTTATTTTAAAAAATTAAATAATTTTGTATTTGAATCTACTTTATAAATTTCTTGATAATGCATTTTATTCACATATATAAATACATTTTTACAATAAATGTATTAAAATTAATATAAGACATCTAAAAAAGGGTTGGCTATGAAATTAAATATATTATATTAATATGCTTCACAATCAAACTCTAGAAGACACAAAGAATGAGAATTATATTTGGTATTGCCATATAATAAATTATGTACTTACGTATTTTTGGCTCCAACATAGGACATGATATTTTGATTGAAAAACTTGAGAACCAGAGGTATACAGTTAGCAAACATCAATTGTTGGGAAACATATTCAAATTGTAACACATGGTTGATTTTTAAATGCTTTAGAAGAAGTAAAATAATGGCAGATATTGCCTTCACAATAATTTCTTTGTGCCTATTAACATCAATTCCTAATTTCAGCGATTGAATTACTGTCATTCTGTGGAAGAAAATGAAAAGTTTTATCTTCAAATATAAAATGTAACAACAAGTTTAAATACAATTACATATTTTTCAGAAAAATTCTTTCACAAAATAATAGGACGCATATTTATACATAATAAATAAAACAAATTGAAACCAAATGTTATTAATAACATACGGCATTTCTTCTGGTAAAACGTCTGCCATTATATTTATTGATTCTGTCTTAGCTTTAGATGTTGGAGCTGCAGCAAGTAGAATTTTTAACAAGGCAATCTAAAAATATTTAAAGGAATGAATCAATAAAAATTTATGTTTTATATAATTTAACATTTAAAGAAAATATTTCTTAAAATGACTATTGAATGAAATATACAAATGAATTTAAAAACAAATTAATATTTTGTTTATAAATGCCACAAAATCCATATTGAATACAAAGATATTAAAGAATCTGTATAGCTTGATATCTGTGATTTAAAAGATTAATAATAAATTTTATTTATTATTAGCCTTTTCAATCACGGATATCAATTTTTTAAAGCAGATTATATAAATTGTTTTATAGTTTTATTTTTAATTACAAATAATATAAAAAATTATCAAATTTATATTTTATTTTGTTTGATAGTATTTTCACATTAACAACTACATAAGTAAAATAACAATGTTTTGCTATCCAGTATACATAATCCGAATAAAATATTGGGCAAAATAATAAAATTTCAATTGAATAGGTTATCAAGAAAAATGTTAAACTCTTATATTCTGTTAATCATTAATCATAGGTACATAACTTCAGTTTGAAAAATATTGTAAAACTGATATAAGATTAAGCCAAAATTAGAAAGTACTTTTTTTTTTTTTTTCTTATAAAATTACAATTTTTTATACTTTCCTTAGCTCTTTGTTGGGATATCAAGTAAAATTTCTTATTACTTTTGCTAACTTCATTTTCATTAAGGAAAAGAACATAACAAAATTTAAACACTGACTTATATAAAAAATTTTAACTTTATTTTTTCAGTTAATTTTTACATTTTATTTGTTTGTAACATTTTGATTCATTAGTAGAATATAGTATAATTTACCAAAGGTTAACTTAAGCTATGTTTATTTAAGCTACTTTATGATGAAAAATAAATACAATAAAAATATATAAGCTGTAACAATTGTGAGAACTGAAAAATCGCCACTAGAGGGCGAACAAAATATAGTCAGTTAATGTTCGTCGATCGAGAGAGGTGGTAAGAGAATGACGAAGAGCAATGTTCAATAAATTTGTTATTTGTTACTGAAGTGCAGTATTTTCTTTTAGACGTCCTGACATGGCTATATGCTCAAGTAAACTTAATGAAAAATTAGTTAAGTGATTGTTCGTTAGGCTTTTTTAACATTTCAGAAGTGGGATATGTATCGCCCTTTGATGTTTGTTTTGTTTTCTTCTCCGATATCGAAACTCGTATGCTTGTGAATTACGATTCAAAGTAGGAATACGCTCCTCATAAGTAAGGATTAATTTTGAATGAAGAAGGAGGAAAAGGACGAAAGGTACATGAAACGACGAGTTACATCAACACGGAATAAAAGAAACGAAAATACGCAAGTGAGTTATCTATAATATCTTTTCGCTTTTGATTTCTGTAAGCTCTAAAATGACTTCATTTCTGGCGAAAGGCAAAAAGATAGATTTAATTACTTTAGCTACTGAATTAGGAGAAACCGTTCCCCAAGATTGTAAGGTAATAGATTTAAGGAACATAATCATTAGTTCAAAAAATTATGAAGAAGAATTTGTTAAAGTTTTATTGGATAGTATTATTGAAGATCGCTTAGCTCAAAAACAAGACGAGGAAGAAAGCGAGGTTCGTGAATTTGAGTTACAAAAATTACGTTTAAAAAACGAAAATGCCGGTAATGCGAACAATTTTGATTCAGAAAGGAACGATTCTTGCAATTTGCAACATCTTATGCGAAAATATGATGTGAATGAAGGTGATATAAGTTTTTATCTTATATTATTTAAAAGACAAACGCGACGAATGGGTTTAGATGAAGCTCATTGGGTTTTCCATCTCTTAGGACTTCTACCATATGAAATAACCCAGTGTATTGCCCGCGAACCGGACGATAAAGTCAATGATTATTATTATGTGAAGGAACTATTTTTAAAAAGATTTAAATTAAGTCCAGAAAGATTTCGGCAGAAATTTTATGAACGTTCTCGTACAATTAAGAATACATGGAAAGATTTTACTTATGAGTTACGAAATTATTTTAATGAGTGGTTAGATGGTCTTAAAATTACTAATTTAGAAGATCTTAAGGACTTAATTGTTACAGAACAATTAAAGAAAAGTGTTTCCCCTACCATTCGTAATCACTTCAGAGATGAATGGACCAATTTCATTAATCCAGATAAATTAGCAGAAAAATTAGATTCGTATGAGAATGCTAGATTCGGAATGAAATCTTGTATTAAAAACAAAAATGTGAAATTTTTTGAAAAAAAAAATTATTTTAATAATTATGTAAGAAAATTTAATGATCACAGTAAAAATGAAAATTTCAAAAGTGAAGTAAGAGAAAACCGCGAATTTAAAAAGTTTCCCAAGAATGAGTGTTTTTATTCTAAAGAAAAGCGTAACACGAATTTTAGTTCTCGTAATGATAAAAATAGCGTTAAATGTTTCAACTGTAATGATTATGGGCACATTTCTAAAGACTGTCCAAAAGAAAGAAAAATTTTAATTTGTAGAGAATGTGGTGAGAGGTGACATAGCCAACGGCATTGTTCGATAAACAAAGATAAAAATAGTTTGACGGTAAATGTTGAAAACCTTACACCATTAAATGCTTTTATGAAGGAAGCAAAAATAAATAATTCTGAACATGCGATAAATAACTTAATAGATACGGGATCGAGCATTTCTTTAGTTAAGAATTCGGTTGCAATTAAATTAAAACTGAATATAATTCAGTTTAATAGAAAATTGTTTGGATTTGGCTCTACTGTTGCATCTGCTTTCATACTTGGAAAAAGTCAAGTGGAATTAACAATCGACGACGTCAGAGCAACACTTGAACTATACGTTGTGAATAATACTATGTCGTTTGACCTAATTGTAGGAAGAGACTTTCTAGACAAAACAGAAATCGCTTTCGCCTGAATTGGCTCCAAATTGCACATTTGGTATTCGAATAGTATTCCGTTTTCTGAAGCGGAAGTCGAATCAAAACATCAACAAATAAAACTGAAAATGGAAGAACCTATTATAATAGAAAAAAATAGCCTAAATTTTATTCAGGCAAAAACAGAAAATATGGAAAACGGTCTTGTATTATTAGAGGGAAAAGAAAAAAAAATTTCGATTCTGTTTTTGAAATTAAAAATGGTAAAACGGTAACTCCTATTATGAATAACGGCTCTTTTGATGTTAAGTTAAAAGAAAATCAATGTCTGAGTAGGGTAAAAGATATATCACAGGATTGGAATTTAAATTCTGAATTTATTCTTCCATTTAATAATCTATGTAATGCTACTGAAGATACAATATACACTGTAAATAAGGATAAATGCGCGATTAAAATAGACGATATTAATTTCGATAAAGCTATTTCTTATGATTAGAAGTTGGAAATTGTGAAATTAGTTAATGATTATAGAGACTGTTTTGCCATGAATATAAGTGATTTAGGATGTACTACATTAACTAAAATGGAAATTAATGAAGTTCCAGGAAGCAAACCAGTTTGTTTACGTCCCTATAAAATAAATGCAACTGAGAGAAGCTGTATTAAGAATATTGTTAGGGAGTGGAAGGAAAACGGAATAGTTTCCGAAACAAGATCACCTTATGCCAGCCCAGTATTGTTAGTTCGTAAAAAAACTGGTGAGAATAGACTTGTTGTAGATTACAGAAAATTAAATAATCAGATAATTAAAGATAAATTCCCTTTGCCTAGAATTGATGATTTATTAGAATGTCTTGGTGAATGTAATATTTTTACGACATTAGATTTAGCTCATGTTTATCTCCAAATACCATTAACAGAGGAAGCTAAGTTAAAAACTGCTTTTATTACCCCAGATGAAACAGGTTAGTTTGAACATGTGATTTTTGGTTTGGCAAATGCACCTTCAGAATTTCAGAGATTAATGTATCAAGTATTAGGACCATTGTTAAATAAGAAAATTTTGTGTTATTTAAATGATATTTTGATACCAGCGAAGAATTGGACTGATATGATTGAACGAATAAAGGAGGTATTTGACAAACTTAGATCTGCTAATTTGACTTTAAAATTGTCAAAATGTGAATTTGGTAAAAAGGAAGTAGAATTTTTAGGGTTTATTGCTAATAGAGAAGGAATAAAACCAGGAATGAGAAAAATTAGATCAATAAAAGAATTCCCAACTCCTAAGAATATTCATGATATTTGTAGATTTTTAGGTTTAACTGGTTATTTTCGGAGATTTGTGGAAAAATATGCACAAAAGGCAGAACTTTTACCACGACTCTTGCAAAAAGAAGAATCTTTCAAGTGGGAAGAAGAGCAAGAGCAGTCTTTTCGATTATTGAAAAATAGCCTCACAGTGCAACCTGTGTTAGCCCATTATAACCCTCAAGCTAAAACGGAAGTACATTGTGATGCAAGGTCTAGTGGTTTAGCAGGCATGATTTTACAATAAGGACCAGACAATAAATGGCGGTTGGTTTATTGTGTCAGCAAAAAGACAACTGAAATTGAAAAGAAGTATCATTCAAGCAATCTCAAATTGATGGCCATTGTGTGGACTCTCGAAAGATTAAGGCAGTATTTATTAGGCATAAAATTGAAAATAGTGACACATTGTCAAGCATTGATGTAAATGAATTCAAAGAAAACAAACAATCCTCAGATTGCAAGATGGTGTGATTTAATTCAAGAATTCGATTTTGAAATAGAACAGAGGCCTGGAAAGAAAATGGCTCACGTAGACGCAATGAGCAGAGCTCCAGTTTGGGAATCAGAAAATACAATGACATCCCTCATCGAAAATAAATTAGAAGTTTGTTTGACCTTGAGTGAAGATGAACAAATATTGATTATACAGCAGGCTGATCCAGAAATACGAAAATTAATAGAAATATTCAGAAAAAAAGATCATGATAGAACAAAAGCAGAAAAACAGCTTATAAGAAATTACGTGTTTAAGAGAAACCGATTATTTAGATGCATCAATGAAAATGGAAAAGAAAAATTTCCTTATGTTATTCCAAAGAGTACGAGAAAAAGTACAGTAATCAAATTCCATGATCTTATGGGACATTTTTCTGTTGACAGAACTGTTAATAAAATAAAAGAATTGTATTGGTTTCCTTATATGAAACGTTATCTACGAAGGCACATTTCAAAATGTTTTGAATGTTTAATGAACAAAACGCCGTCAGGAAAACAGCAGGGCTTATTAAATCCAATTAAAGCAGGTCGTAAACCTTTTGCAGTTATACATATGGATTATTTATTGTGCTGAAAATGGTATACATCATACACTCAATTGTACGAAGCGACCATGTGCAAATGGAATGGTTGAAAGAGTTAACAGAAAAATATTGTCTACAATAACAACTGGTATGGAAGATCAGAATCGCAAAGATTGGGATGTTAAAATACATGAAGTTGAGAGGAACTTGAACAACTTTGTTAACAAGTCAACGAACAAGACACCATTTGAATTGCTCCACGGTTATTCTCCACGATTCAACGATGGAATTTTGAGAAAGTTAGCTGACGAAGAAGCTCAGAGTTGGCAAGATCCATCTATAGTGCAGGAAGAATCACGAAGACAAATAGAAGAAAGTCAACAAAAAATGAAGAAATATTATGATAAAAAGAGATGTAGAGCTATGACGTTTGAACGAGGAGAAATTGTTGTAAAGAAAAGAGCTCCGAAATCTTCAGGCCAACCTACGAAGACACAATTTAAGTACCGAGGCCCTCTTATTGTTACCGAGGTATTGCCCAACGATGTCTACCATGTGACTCAGCTGGAAGAAAAAAAGAAAGACCACTTCTACGCTACAACAGCTCACATTAGTCAACTAAAACCATGGATAAATGAACCAGTTTCAGATGAAGATAGTGACATCGATAGTGCCAATAGTGATGATGACAATTCTCTGAACAGCCATAGACGCAATCCACATAGATCCACTCGCAAGGACTAAAGCTGAATGAGGGATCCTAAATGGTGAGATCTTTCCACTTTTATTTAAAGAAAAACTTGTAATTAAAAGGCAATGAACTTATAATAGACTATTGACTCTAAAAATAAATAACTTTAAAGATTATTTACTGTATAATGAGATATTTATCAAACAAATGAAAGTCTGTTAAATTTATTCTGTGAATGATTTAATACTAAGTTCATTTAACCTTGTAAACTTTTGTTGTAAGTAATTTTATTGGAATTTAGAATTGTATTAAGAATTACTAGTGGAAAAAAAAGTGTATTATATATTATTATTATAGTTTTTTGTTAATCTAACAATAATTTTTCTACTTTTAATGAAAGATGTGTATTATTAATAATTATAATTACAGTATTTGTTTTGTGTGAATGAAAAATAATGTTAATTACGTAGTTAATAATTTTATTTAATCTGTTGTGTTTAATATAAGCTCTTAATGTTAATATTTGCCGTATTAATTGGAAATAGAGTATTATTATATCAATTGAGGACAATTGTAAGGTCAGTCTGGCCGAATGTGAGAACTGAAAAATCGCCACTAGAGGGCGAACAAAATATAGTCAGTTAATGTTCATCGATCGAGAGAGGTGGTAAGAGAATGACGAAGAGCAATGTTCAATAAATTTGTTATTTGTTACTGAAGTGCAGTATTTTCCTTTAGACATCTTGACATGGCTATATGCTCAAGTAAACTTAATGAAAAATTAGTTAAGTGATTGTTCGTTAGGCTTTTTTAACACAATGAAAAATAAATTACAATATAAAACTGTTTCTTTAATTGATAATTCTTATCTTAGTCAAATGTTATCAAACACAGTTCATTACTTCAGCATGTAAGAATTTTAATTTCAAATGTAAACTCAAATATTACAGTTCATTGACAAAGCTGTGATAAATAAGTAGCCTATTTTGATATTTTCAAAGAATATTTTGTTAGTTGAATTTCCAAAAAGTAAAACTAGTTTTTAAACGAAATAATTTTCCTAATTAGACAATCTTGTAAATCCGATATTATGACATTAAAAAACTTACCATGTACTGTGGAAGACTGGGAAGAATTGCACGATATAATATTTCAACTGATGTTTGAGGAATGTTAACTTCCTTCTGCAATGTTTATAAATTAAATTATTCTATAAGAAGCAAGCAAAAAAATATTTCATTAATTGCAAAACATTCTTCTATTAATTACTTCCATATTTATTTAAATGTAATGATAACAAACTCATTAATATTTTTAAAATAAAAGAAATAATTTTTGTATTTCATTATACAAATTTAAAATGATTACATACAAAATTTTCAAAGAAGTTGTAAAAACAAAATTATCATCTAAGTTTGTATCAAAAGAAGTTATATTAATATTTTTAAAATAAAAGAAATAAATTTTGTATTTCATTATACAAAATTTTCAAAGAAGTTGTAAAAACAAAATTATCATCTAAGTCTGTATCAAAAGAAGTTATAGTCTTTTTCAGGTGGCTGCACTGGCCTGACAAGTTAAGAGTTTTGTTCTCTTTATCAAAAGGTATTGAGTTTGAGTTTCAACCCAACCATAGATCTGTTATGGTTGTAATGCCATCCATGTAAAATAATACCTGTAAGGGTGGCAGGTTAAGTCTGGAATTCTTCTGCTTGATTCTTGTTTCTAAATTATGAGAACACACCCACTTTCAATATCATGGTGGCACACTAAGTGGGTGCCCCACTACAAAAAGATAGCATAACTTGTAGTGCGGAAAGGTTAAGAGAGAGTAAATGCCTTTTTTATGTGCAAAATACAAAAAAAAAGGACAAATTGCGCAGAATGAATGATTAAAACTTTATAAAATCAGAACAAAAGATGTAAAATTTTTATTATAATATCAGCAAACGCGGGTTTCTTGCAGTAAAAAAGTATAATTTGAATCTTATTTAAAAATAAATTTGGAACAAAGAGGATGCGTTATAGACAGTGCAAACTCCAGTAATCTTTAAGGAAGCAAAGAGATTTGGATGAGGTGTTTCCTCAATCATAAAATCTAATAAATTTAAAACAGTGCTGTGAGAAAAGATACGACAAAGGTGATTAAAATTAGGGCATTCAATTAAGATAAGGTATATCGTTACAACTACTTTACAACTGGAACACTGAGGTGCAGGTTCCTTAAATAAAATATAATTATGTGTCAAATGAGTATGACCGATTCATAGTCAGGATAAAATAGCACCAGTATGTCTGTTTGAGATACTACTCTAATTCTGAGAGGTTAAGTACAGAAAAGCTTGTTTAGTTACTTGCATATTCCAAGAATTCTGCCAAATACAAGCCGTATATAAAGAAATTGAATGCTTAACGTTGGCAAAAGAAATGGCTTGTTTTATAGGGTCTTTACCTTCCTTAGCAGTGAACTCTGCTAGTTCATTGATAGTAATACCAACATGACTAGGCATCATTATGAAACATTTCATTTAGCAAAGCTAAGATTTTATTAATCAGAGGATGGAAATGCTGAGGAAAATGAAGTTGTTTCACAATGCTAATACTAACAGTGTAAATATGTGCAGTGGCAAGAGCACATAATAATGTTAAGAGCTTTCAAAATGGTGAAAACTTCAACAGTATAAATAGAACAGAGAGATGGAAGACAATAACTAAAGATAGTTGTACCATAAACTATACCACAACTGACACATCCTTCTGTTTTTGATCCATCAGTAAAAATGGGAAAGTAATGACAGGATTGATTCCGATGAATGGAATAAATTTGTTTGAAAATTATGGGAGTAGTATACTTTGCTAAACAAAGTATTTGTGGAAAAGTCCATGGGAAAATACTACTGTAGTCAGCAATCTCAACTGGAGTTAAATGAAGATTAGCTTCCTGTAAGAGGTTGAATCCTGGCATAAAAAAAAGAATGTCAGAAAAGCGAGTGTTAAAATGCCTCATTAATGTAGAGTTAATGCAAGCAGATGTTAGTGGGTGATTCAGAGTAGAAAATTTCTTGAAATCATAATTAAGGGAAAGCTTAATGCATTGTAATTTTAAAGGAGGTATGTTGCAGTTAATAATAGAGCCTATTGACAGGTTAGGTGCAAAATGCTCCACAACAGATATGAAGTGTAGTGTGGTGAATCAAGTCTAACCATTTTAGGACAGGCTTTGAAGCTGCACTATAAACCAAACTACTATAATCGATACAGGATAATATAACAGACTGATATGTAGTCTACAATGAGGTTCAATCAGCACCCCAAGAAGTGTTGGAAAGAACTTTTAGTATGTTAAGAGATTTTTCACACTTCTAGTACAAATTTAATATATGTGAAAAGAAAGTCATCAAAAATCACCCCAAGATATTGTATCTTGTTTATAACACGAATGGAAACATCATGAAGTTGGATATTAGAACCAGGGTGAAGGTCTTGTTTCCTACAAAAACGGATGAAACTGCTCTTACCTGGCAAAATGGTAGAGCAGTTTTTGTCACACCAGTCAGGAATTTGATTTACAGTTGTTGTTCAATTGAATGTACATCTGAATCTTCGCAGGAAATCTGCAAGTCATCCACGTAAAGCATATTTTTAACATAAGAAGGTAAAACTGACAAATCCTTGAAAATATAATCAATAAAGGGTATCACACTAAGTACACTACCCTAAAGAACGCCTTTGGTTTCAACAAATGGTCTAGACAAAATAGACCCAATGTGCACTTTAAAAGTTGTTTTTGTAGGAAGTTTTGAATTGAAAGTGATAGGTTACCACGCAGATTAAAACCATGTAATGCCTGCGTAATTCCTTCGTCCCAGGTTTTATCATAGGCCTTCTCAAGATCTAAGAAGGTTCAAATAAAAGAAAGCAGTTCTAACGTCATTTTCCAGGTTAATAATCGTCTAAAGTAGATCTACCATGACAAAAACCACTTTGCTACTGAGGTATACACTTATTATTTTCTAAGTAAAAAAAAAGACGCTCATTTACCATGCATTTCATCGCCTCATAAAGGTAGCTTTTTTAGGACAATAACTTAAAGAATCTTTTCCTGGCTTTAAGATGGAGATGACTATATTTTTTTCCTTATAGAAGGGAACCATATTTTCCAGCCAGATTCTGTTGAAAAAGGGCAGGATATTCCTAGAGCATTTGATAAGTACTCCCATCTGAACCTGGGCTAGAATTATGGATCTTAGATAGAGCAGCTCATACATGTAAAAATCGAATTTGTAGGGTAACAGTTCAAAATTATTAAAATTGATGTTGGTCACACAAAAAAAGTATAAGAGTCAGAGTCTGACACTCTATAAAATGCTTCACCAATTTTATCAAATACATCCTTAGGAGAAGAATTAGTGATTGGGAAAGAGAACACTTTGTATAAGCCATTGGCTCTGCTTTCACTTTATTCCAAATAAATTTGCTAGGAATGCGAGATGTGATAGAAGATTATATAATATCCAACAGTCCCTTTGACTTTGAAAATGAATCTTTGAGAGTTTCAGCCTTTGCTTTTATAAAGGCAATTAGATTATTAGTAGTAAAATGTCTTCGAAAGATACTTCAAAAATCTTTTCGTTCACAATAGGCTTTGGCGCAGGTTTCAGTCCACCAAGGTTTCTTAAACTTTTGAGGATGAGAGGAATATTTTGGGATTCAGCAGCTTCCATAAATAGTATTTGTGATCCTTTCTTCTGTAACAACAGCCAGTTCAGCAAAAGAATACCAGTCTGTCTAGTGATATTTAAAGGTGACAAGTCATAAGACATTACAAAGTGTACCAGCAAGAGGAAAAATTACAGGAAAATGGCACTGATATACAAATCTTTTTCAGTGGTGAAGTTAAAATGAGGTAATAAAATAGGAGAGCAAATAGCCAAATCTAGGAATTGAAACATATTTGTAGTTGCATGAAAGTGAGTTTATCATTGTTATTAAGCAGACAATGGCAGTAATTAGTTATCAGCCAACCATGAGAATCCCCTATTAAACCATTAAAATTAAAATCCCCTATTAAAACATAAGGAACAGAAAGTTGATGTAACAACTTATTTAAGTAATCTTGGGAGATGACATTATGTAGCGGTAAATAAATGTTACAGTGATTAGAAAAACAATATGTATCTTAAATGACACAGCTTGTAACAAAGTAAGCAAGGAAAATACAGTGTGGGGGTGGTTATTTGAAGCAAGAATACATACCCCTCCAGATACAGCACCATCAAGTATATCCATTCAATAAGGCATGTAACCATGTATTTTCTAAGTAGTATGAGATTTCAAATTGATTTCTTGGCGGCCAAGACACACAAGCAGGAGATAGTAAATTTATCATGTCTTTAATGTCTGATATATGTGTTTGGAATCTGTGGCAATTCCAAAATCTATTCATCTCAAAGTCAGTATCAATGTCATTATGGCTGTCTGCAGGATTGCTAGAACCTTAATTTTTTTTTTTTGCTGGTATCCGAGTCATTTGTTTTTTGTGGCTTTATGAAGATAGACTTTTCTGTAGCAGGCAGTTTTATTTCAGGTTTGCTTTGCATCTCAGATTTAAGAATGGTGGTAATTGATGAAGTGTCAGTCTGTACAGCAAATGATATTATTTTTTCAGTACATGGGCATAGGGCTTCTTAACACGATTTGTGATATTTTGAAGCTGTTTCTTGATATTAGATACTTGGCGTTGTTTTTATCCTTTGAATTCCTTTTTCATGTTGATACTGTGAATAATTTTTAGAAGATGCACTATGATTTCCTTTACAATTTATAAAAAAATGGCTCAGTTTTACATCAGATTCTTGGTGGTTCAGACTTGAGCATTGAGCACATGTAACCTTTGACCTGCAGAACATTTTAGAGTGTCCAAATCTATGACAATTAAAGCAACAGAAGGGGTTTAGAATATAAGGTCAGACAGGACAGTGCAGATATCTTGCTTTTATTAAATGGGGGAGATTGGGACAGTCAAAAGTTAATATCAAGTTTTTTTGTAGGGAAAATTTCTCACCTCAATGGATGATGATTTGACGGACATTGCAAACTCTTTGAGTTCTTATAGAATATCAGTTTCAGATACTGAAATTATACCATGATATTAAGTGATTTATGACTTGGGGCAATGATGGAGATTTCCCCAAAAGCTTTTAAAGATAAAAGGGAATTCGATTGTTGAGCAGATGGACTCTCTATAAGAAATTCTCCGGATCTTAATTTTTTATATCAGTATTCTCCAGCAACAGCTTTAATTTGTTTAAGAATTCTGAAAGATGACATTTGTTTAAGCATGACCACATTGTTCTGTATTAACAGGAACTTCGGGTAAACATTTCCAAATCTCTCATCAAACTTATTACCAAATTGTAAAGAGTTTTTTCCTACCCTTCCGCTTTTTGGCTCCAGGGCCCTATTCGTCAAGCTGGTGAAGATATGAAATGAATGGTATGGGTTATTAGTGATGTATTCTACCATATTCTTTTCAAAATTTTAATATGATTAACATCGCTATAGATTTTTCAGTATCATGTTTGTAATTTTTTTTTTTGCTATCAGAAATAATCTACATGAGTCACAGTGTTGCCTTTTTATGGAAGCATTGTGATTTGTGCCCTTGTCGGGGCCTGAAATTTTTGGAGCCATGAGAAAGAAAAATGTTCATTCCAGTAGGCCCTTTAACATCATAGAGCTGAACAAAGAAAGGCAGTTACCAGCTCTGTCAACCAACCTTGGTACTTACCTTAAGGGTTTCACCAGGATATAGTACTTACATGTTGAGGTGAGGATCTAGCAAACTTGTCAGCACAAACCAAAATACATGGAGCCTTTCAGCACCATGCAGGGGAGAAAATACTCTTAACATAGCACTAGCCGATTGAATAAGAGCAGGCTCACTCCAGCCACCCATCTATAGAGAATCACCAAAGGGAACGTACAAGCACCCCAGGACACCAATTTCACTGTTAAGGGATATCATACATGGCCAACATCTGGGGTGACAGATCAATGATAATACAATGTAGAACCTACTGAATAGCAAAATAAAACACAAGCAGGAAGACTCGATCTTAATGATGACAGAAAATAGTAAAAGCAATGATAAGGAAAAGTAGAAACCGAGAAAGAGGAAAAAGGATGAATATTGCTGCTGTACCCTAAGATTGAGACACTCATATTTATTTAAAGAAAGTAAACCACCTTGAGGAAGTCAAAAGGTTAAAAGTGTAGTAGCCAGATACTGGAAAAATTCCTTTCAGAATATTCTAATTAACTAAACAATTACTTTAAATACACAAAAATAAATAAAAAAAAGAAAGTACTTAATACAGATTAACAATTTTTATTTTAATTTGCTAATTCTATATTACATTGAAGTGCCTCAGAATTAGGTATAGCCAGTATTATGCAAACAATGTAACAATACAGAGATGATTGTTTGGACTAATTTTGTATTATTATAATTCTCCAATATATGAGGTTGATATTGGAGCATTATAGGATGCACAGTTAGTTCAAAAAGAAATTGGACTAAAATTTTAAACACAGACACACACACACATATATATATAGCATTATTTTTCAGCACTCACAGGTACTTTTTTAATATACCACTTTCTTCATCATTAATTCTTTGTCTTATGTATCTATTATAAATAATAGAAGAAAAACGATCATTTTTCTTGCGCAAGTTATTTTGTATTTCCACAGTTTCATAAAGTGAAACAATGAGCTACCATTTAATTCTAGTCTTTTTGAATAAATGCTGGAGAGACTTGAAAGTTTTGATCAACTTATTGTGAGCACTATGTATATGATAATTGAAAAATAGTCACTAAAACTAGCACTATGTATTGTGAGCACTATGTATATGATAATTGAAAAATAGTCACTAAAACTAGTAGTGATGAGAAGGATAAAATCAGAAATCAAAGCATAATCACAGATGTCTGATATTTGAATTTTGTATGGTTTATGAAGAATTCTCTTTCTTAGTGGAAAAATTTATTTTCTGTATATTACAAGAACAAGATTCTCAATTGAACATTTAGAAAAGTCAAATCTGATTTCCCGCATTCAAAAAATTTATTTTTCCTGTTGTGTCAAATCATTTTACAAACTTTTTAGCAGTAAATAGTGTCTAAATGAGCATGCAATTATTATATTCAACAAAATTAGCTCAATGTAACATTGTTTCTTTTAGAAATTCAATTTTTAATAAATTAGTTTTGAAATATTGAGTTCAGAAATGCTTGTAATTTGATTTTAACATTATTCCTGGAAATGACTATTCTACTTTCATCCAAAAGCTTAACATTGTGAATTATTTATTGACTGCAAAGAAATATATATATAAAATATAGTAAAAAGAAATTTCACATTACTAAGTTTTTTTAATTTAATTTTATTTTATTTATTAATATTAGGGATAGTTGGATATATAACACTTAAAAAACAATTGGTAAAAAAGTAATAAACAAATAATAAATGACTTGCAGCAAAAACAAGCAGCTGTTATTCAATATGTAAAACATACTATTTCTAAAATAATTTAATAGCCAGAATTTTTTTCATTTGACAAATACAAAATTATATGGATATCAGAAAAAATGGTGAGTTATCAGGGTAACTGCAATGAGCATTTTGCCTTTGACAAAAGTGATTTCTCAAGAATTCCTATTTTTTATAGTAATGTTAGGAAATGCCAAAATGAATTCTGTAACAGATCTTTGGAACTAATATGTCATCCAATGCTATTAAGAAACACAGCTTTCAAAATCAATAAATAATTCCTAAGTTAATATAAAATAATAACTTACAAATAGGGCAGAATATTAATTTAAGATATAAAAAATATAATTTTATATACAAAAAATATAATTTCAATAGTCTTATTTCAATGCAAATATAAATCTAAAATCATTTTAAAATTGTAAAATGATTTAAGATTTACATTCTTTCTCTTTAAAAATAAAATAATTTACTTTAGATAAAGGTAACTTTGAAATTTCTTCCTCTTCTTTCAATTGGACTTCAGCTAATGATACATAGATGTGCTAATTAAGAGGGAAAAAAAAGATAATGCTTAATGAAGTGATATTTTAGACACAAAATCAAACTAAATTATTAAATATTCAAAACACTACAATATTTTCAAATGATAAAACAATTCTTGAAAATGAATATTTTATTTCAAAAACTATTATAGCACACAAACAATTGGCAAGAATTTAATATAGTAATAATCAAATTTAAATTTGCAAGAAGTCAGAAAGCAATTCCTTTTAAAATAGTAATATATTGGATTTTATAGTCCATAAAAATAAATGGTAAAACACATTCAAAAACTATATATAAGTAACAAATTTTCCTGTTATCTTCCATCAAAAAGGATGGAAAAGGATTTCATCACACAATGATTATTTAAAATGCTAAAAAAATATTAAAATAAAAAGATTATTTATATAAATTTTAAACTATTTTAAGCATTACCTTATTTGTTCATAATAAAACATGTTTATTTCCCTTTAAAAATGAATATTTATTTTATCATAAAATTACATGTTTATTATATATATATATTATTAAGATAATTAGATAACTTAATAGTTAAATGTGTGTATTGCATACATAAATACTACATATATTGAAATCGATATTTAGTATTTGTGTACGCAATACACATTTAACTATTAAGTATATTTATTTTCTTGAATTTGAATTTTGTATTTAATATCTTGAGTTTTTTAGACTTAACATCACATGTCACTGTAACAATAACAAGTAACAGGAAGCTTAAGTTATTTAATTCAGTATCATTCACCAAAACTGAACAATTGAGGAGCAATATAAATTCATTTACTTTCATATATAACCCAATTAAGTCAAACACACAAAAGAATAGATTATTTGAAATATTAAGTTACCTTACTCAACAAATAATGAAAATTTATTGGGGACTAAATTTACTTATTTAATTAAATAAAGTTAGCAATTTTAGTTAAAAATCTTATCAAATAAATAACAAAAATATAGAAAATAAAATGAATATGCATTCTTTATATCAATACAGTAGTAGTTCATAAAGATATATAGTTCATAAAGATATCAAAATAGTAGTATAATTACAGATTTTAAGCCAAGATCATAGCTTGCAGGCTGGATCATTAAAAAATTAAACATAAAAGGCACTAATTATAGATACAGTAACTTTTCAGAATAACATATATTAATTGCAGTTACTTCAGCAAACAATGTATAAGCACTGAGAAGTACATGGTATTATATCAGTGAATCAATTTTTTTTTTTTTTTAATGGAGAAAAAATTTCATTCACAATTTAATTTTATACCTAGGAAATTATTTTGAGAATTTTAATCTTAAAAATTTAAATAACAAAAATATGTAAAATGGAGCATTGAGAATATTTAGTATGTATCATTCTACTTTAATTATAAAAAAAAAAAAAAAAATACAATGAAGAAAAAAATAATTTTATCTCCGTTAATCCTTCTGAGCTTTATAATTCTCAGACCAAAATACATTTTCCAATAATCAACAATTCACTCAAAACCTTTATAAGATATTTCAAAAAAATTATATTCAAATTAACATTCTTTTTAATTAAAAATATAAATCAATGCATCTTCAGCCATCCCAATCTTACACAAGTCATTTGAATTACTCTTTTTAAAATAAAATAAAAATTTCCATTATTTAAATTAACATTTTTTCTTCATTTAAGTTTCATATCGAGATTTTCTGGAATGTAAAAACAAATTTCAACCTTTCAATTTTCAACATCTAGAATACAGAAATTCATTCATTCGCCTTCTTTCTTATAGCCAGTTCCTACACTGTTTATTTCTCATTTATAACTACATTAAAGAGTTTTTTTTCCAATTAGTTTTAAAATGATATTATGGCATTAAAAATGATTTATATTGATATAAACTTGAAATTTATTCCCTATCTTTTCAATTATTAGTTAGTTGTCAACACAAAAGTAACTAGGTTGGCTAATTATGGAAAAGAAATACTCATTTATTGAATCACTTAAAAAAATTTAAAGAAAAATACTTAAACTGACTGATGGTTGAAGATTATCAGAAAAATTTCACACTACAGGGTCAAATCAATTAAAATCCAATTATAAAACATATAACTATATATTTTAAGCAAATTATTGAAAGAAAATTAATGAGTTTAAGAAATTAACTGAAAATCTCAAAGTTCTTAAATGTTGTTTTACAGTTTAATTGTGGAAATTTTAAACCTCAAGAATTAATTTAAAACATAATTTTTGAAATAAAAATTCACTTCTTGAATTTTCAAATAACTAAATATTTATTTAAAACCTTCCAAGGATGAAAACTTTTTTCTAACATTATAGAGATTTCAAATAAAAATTTATGAATTTTAATAAACAAATGACTCCTTTTTTAGAAATGAATACAAAATAAATTTCAACTAATTACCAATAATATATAACAAATAGCATATTTTATTATAGGTATTTTTCATGCAGACTTTTACAATAAAATTAAAATTAAAAATAATTTAAAATTGAATAATAAAACCTGCAAGAGATTGGTTGCATTTTGATGTTATAATTATAAATAACATCAAAATGCATATTAAACTATGTATATTATATAGTTTTATTCTATCCAAATTTTATTGATAGTTATATAGCACCATAGTTTAATATACATAAGCGCACAATAAACTCACACATGTATAATTTCAAACTGGTTAGCTATATTTTCATTGCAAACTAACTTAATTTGCTCTCTGTTTTTACTATTTGAAAAAAATTTTAAGCTAAACTAGTTTTTCCAACTTTATATTTGTCTGTTTCTTACAACTCCAAACATAGTTTTGATGACTGTTGGGTACCAAATTATATAAAAAAAATTTCATGCATGCAAAACTTTTAAATTTAATCCAATTAACTTTTAGTTACATAATGGAAGTCTTAATTTAGATAAACAATTAAATGTTAAATTATTAAAATTTAAAAAAAATTGAAATATATATATACTTGTTTAAGAACTTTGAGCCCTTCATGTATGGGCAGAGGCAATCCTGCTAAGCTTGTTTGATCATTGTTTAATTGAAACCCAAGAAATTTTATTCGTATGGTATCTAAGAATGTATCTATGTCTTTAGTCCGAATTTTCGGTTTCCATGGGAGACCTTTATTTTGTTCAACTTGATTGGCTTCTGAAGATGTAGGTAAAGGAGAAGATGGTCGTGGTGTTGGTGGTCTGTATTCATCTTCTACAGCCTCCTGTTCATCCACATATCGTAAAATATCATCTGAAGATGACTCAGAATCAAGATCACGAAAGGAAGCCATTGCTTCATCAATGCTGATTTGTTTCATCAAACTTTGCTATAAAAAAAGTAAATAATAAATACTTTGGAAAAATCAAAGTAAGCAGTAAAATTCAAGAATATTTACCAATTAGTATTGATAAAGAGCTATTTTTAATAAATATGTTTCAACATTTAAATTAACTACATCAACTTATTACAACAAGCATTCAAACCCATGGTGGAAATCTAACCCACAAATTTTTCAATCAAAGGCAAGAGTGCTAACTGTCCAGCTACTAGCTCAGCCAATAAAAAAAGATTGAACATAAAATTTTTTGCAAAAGTATGGAAAAAAGATTTAAATCTAAAATGACTTTTATATCAGAAATACCTACAACTAAAAAAGTAAAGTAAATACAAATTAAATATAGCTATAGGAAAAAAATAAAATGCAATAATAAAAATATATAAATAAAATAATGAAGCTTAACTTGAAGATTATCATAACAGAAAAAATCAGTATGGAAATCCAATTAATTTTCAAATATAAGACATTATTTTGTTACAAATTAGATCCAAATATTTTTAAATACTAATTAATATAAAACACTTTGAAATTATGATATGTACTGACTCGTTTAAAAGGCCTTGTAATTTTCCTTTGTTGTTGTGCTTCAATCAAATCAGCAGCAGATGCAGGTGGTGAAGCAGCTCTCATTGTTCTTGTAACTTCAATAGTATCATCAGGTACAGGTTTTAGACCTGCTTTCTCCCGATACAAGGCTTTATCATTTCTCAGCTTGTTATAACCTCCTAATGAAACCTATTTATGAAAAAAAAATTTTTTAAAAAAACAAGAAGTCTATATTACAATTTAAATTATTGTATTCCACTATTTGTTAAAACATATCAATTTTAAATTTTGTAGTTAACAATTATTTACAACATTTATCAGAATTATAAAAATAAAAAAAGAAATGTTCATTTTAAAAACAAAATTGTATCTCTCAAAAATAATTTTCCATTCTTTCAAAAAATTAGAAAAAAGAAAAAAATTCAATTGCATTGTAACTGAAAACAAAGTATGTTTAGCGTTGAAGATTTATGAAATCCCCCTACCCCTTTTTTTACAAGTCTCTTATTTATAAAACCGAAAATTTAGAAATCAGTTTTTTTTACAGTGCAAAGGCTAATTTGCTATTTTAAATATTATAAAATTACCAACTTAGGAAAATGAGTGCAATTTCTGAAGTAAACTTTAACCAAAAGAAATCTAAGATCACTTTTTATTATGAAATCATTGCACACTTTTTGAAATTGATAAGAAATATAATTACAAATATTGGAAATGCTAAACTTTTTTTAAATATAAAAATTTAGTAGATTACATTCGAGTTAAAAATTTAAAAAAAGCCTATACTTTAAAAATGTATTAAAACAATACTGTCACATTCAATACTGTATTATCAAATTTTTGAAGTATATGCCTTTTTTCTAATTTTTAACTCTAATGAAACATCTCTCTATGTAATCTATATAACTCTAATGTAATGAACAAATACTTTTCTTAGTTTGGTTTTTAAATAATTTTTATGCTTTGAAAAACTAATATTTCCAGATGCAAAAGCAATTTTTTTAATTTCTTTCAAATTATAATTTTTTTTGTAAATAAATTTTAGAAGAACTTTATTTTCTTAAAATTTATATTTGAATATATTTTTTCCACTTCTAAATAAATTAAATATTAATTACAATATAAATTATTGCCAAGTTTCATTTTTTAAAATATAAACATAGAAGATTATTCATTCACAGACATATTATAAATACTCTTATTTGTTATTTTAAGAATACTTTTATCAATAAATAATGAAATAAAAAGTTAGAAACCTGAATTTGAAATTGTTAAATTATAAAATAAATTAATTTAGCATATAACAATAATTAATTTACTGGTTTTTCAATGAAATTACAATAAAATTATGAAAATTAAATAAGAAATATACAAATTTAGCATGTATTTAATATGAGCACTTTCAGAATTTTATGTTTATTGATGAAATGAAAACATAGAAACTAATTAAAAATAGAAAATGTGGTGATTTTCAATGATTAAATAATCCTCTTTTGTGAGAAAAATACTTCAAACCATTGTAAAACAGTATTGATTAAGTTATGAAAGCTGTTTATTCATAAAAAAAATTGTACTTGAATTTTATGAATGAATCCAATTTATTAATCAGTTTGATTTCCATGCTCATCTATAACTACGTAGAGCAGGAGTCTATACCAATAAATTATCATCAGAATGACTGATTAATTAAATTTCAGCTTTCAATATTTTAATGTGGCAAATGATACATTATTATTATTTTTTTTTTCAAGAATGCATCAGTTTGATTATAAAATTCACCAGCATAAAAATCCTGTTGTGGATCAATCTTGCATGTACAATTTTGTGTCATTTAGAATAGAATGATTAAATCTCATATGTCTGAATCTGATTTCAAATTCTCAGATCTGAAACATTGAATTGAATTTTCTTTAAAGAGCTAAAGAAAAAATTAAAAAATACAACAACATTTAACAAAAACGGTATCCATACATTTCATAAAACTTCCTGAGGAATAGAACAAAATATTAACATTCTAAAAATTTGACAAAAAAATTTATTTAAAAGATAAAAGAATAGCATAAAATAAAAAACATACTCATTGCAACTACCACTTTTTGTTCTATATTTTAAAAAACAAAAAATCATATAGAGCTAATCAAATACCATGCAAATTTATAAATAGGCTTAAAGTTTATATTGAATTCAATCACAAAGTTTAAAAAGGAAAACTATAATATACCAAACTTGCAAGTAATTTAAATAATACTTAACGCATATTAAAAAAATTTAACTGAAAATAGTGATTTTACATAGAATATTAATTTTATTTATTGTAACTAAAAATAGATAAGCAAAATTTACTTTTATTACATTTTTTAATCAATCTTTTTAATCAAAACTGAAACAAGTGTGAAGCAAATACCTTGTGTAAGCAAAAATTTTCATTAAAAAATTAAGTGGAAAATTTTAAATATATTAATTGATTATAAAAATCTAATTACATAAAACTAAACAGATAAATAAAGTCATTTTTTGCCTAATATACACAAGATAAAAGACCAAATTCAAACATTTAAATTACAATAAATATTATAATTAATATAAATAGTAAATAGCTGATGTGATACATTACGACTTCAGTTTTAATTATTATCTGAGTACTGTATTTCACAATTAATGCTGAACTACAAAAGTAAAATTATTTTAAATTATTGACATTAATTAAAATTTAAAAAATTCAAATATATTTCAAAATAAAATCCTTATTTCTACTGATCAATAAAAAAGAATTTAAGTAATATGATGATTTTCCATTTTAAAATTATTTCCTTCTTAACAAATGATGCAAGAGTAAAATATTGTACAAACCAGAATTGTTTTCCATAGAAGTAATAATATCTTTTTGATTGGATAGTGAGGGGTACTTCCTGAGCAGAATCTTGTTACCATTTGAAAAAGAGTATGAGCTAAAAGTTCTTCACCATATAAGGGTGTGGCTATAAATAATGAAAGAAATTAGTTATTCATTTTGAATATTCAAAGAAGTAATCATTTTTCAAGAGTTTAAGTTTTAGGAAACAAGTCAAAATATACAATTCTTAGAAAAATCTTAGTTTAAAACAAAAAAATAGTAATGCACGGCCTAACACTGAAAATGCATCACCAAGAAGGAGTGGCCAGAAAATTATGCAAATTTCAGGGTAGGCGCACCTTTCCGAGTTATGCAAATGATGTGAAATGTGTAGCTCTCCAGCACATGTAGGATAAGATATAAGGTAAGGAGCAAGCAGATTAGGCAATATTCATGCAATTATTGCTGCTTGGAAAATAATTGTTGAAAACTTGTTCTTGTCACAAAGGACACCTGTAATTGCAGAAAATGCCAGGCCATCATTGATGTAATCAGTTCCAGCAGACAAACAAATTTATGACAAGTATGGTAATTGGACTGAGAAGGGCAGGCTCTGGTTGTTATGGCAAATACCTGGATGTATACACAGTGAACTGGCTGTGATGAGGATGGTTGTAACAAGAAAATGTGGAACATTTGCAGGGTGATAGTGCAGCCAGAGAGTGATGTCAGCACATGCAAATTGACATGTCAAAGGGAGGCGGTGGTGGCCCTGTAAAGCACATCTACAAAAATTCTGAATCATGTGTAAGACACTCTCAAAGCTCCCATATCAAGCAAAATTCATCGATTGGTTGTTAGTGGCCTGCGTTCATAGCATCTGTTAAGAAGACTGCCATTGACACCACAGCATAGATGATAACATGTTGGATTGACACCACAACCTAGAATAGTGCTTGATTAGAGTAATAAGGATAACAGTGTGGCACAGGATTGTCTTCTCAGATGAGTCATGCTTCTTTTTCTTCAGTGATAATTACTGCATGAGTAGAGACAGGTCCAAGTCTAGTTCATATTCACAGCATTATGACAGTCCAACGTTACATGGTTTACATGCTGAAGCCAGTAACACTTTTCTATCTTCAGGGGTTGCCTTTATCAGTAGAATAATGCCTGACTACACACTGCTCGCACCAGCTAACATTTTCAGCAAGGTGTGCATCTTTGGTCGCTGTGCTCACCAGATCTCTCCCCAATCAAACACATTTAGGATATGACTGGATACCATTTGCAGACCCTGTTACTGTATCTCCTTCAGAAGATACACTTTGGCAAAGAGTTGACTGGAAAAGGAGAGACATTCCTCAGGATGTAATCCATATTCTCACTGATTCTGTGCCTAGATGTTTTGCTTCATGTATCACTACCCATGTTGGTTCTACATCCTACTGACCAGACTGTGTTCTCGCTCTGCATTATGCATATCATTTTAGAGCACAGATCACTTATCTTTTGTTGCTGCCTCTCACTGTTTGCAGAGTTTTGTCACTTTGTGGCAATTTCTTCTTAGTGTTACATTATTATGTAGCATAAATTCCATTTTTCTATGAAATATTTATGCAAAATATTAAATTTTCTAAGCATGAATTTAAATTATCTAAGCATAAACTAAAATTTTCAAAAAAAATATATATGATTTTTAATGCAACAGGTACTTATTTTATGGTAAACTAAAAAGAAAAGCACACACACAAATAATAATTAGATTTACAAAATAATTTTTAAAGAATAAACATTAAGAAAATAATAGCAAACATTTAACTATGACACTATGAGAATAACAGAACATAGTAAGACCATATTAAATTAATATTTAATGTCTGAAATTTTTGATGCTTCATTTTTTACAAGCTTTGTAAAGAATTAATTGTATTGAAAAGATTATCATTTTTTCCTTTTTTGCAAGTTTGACACATTGAATTCCATTTTAATTATTCAAGAATGTCAATTTTTGATAGTAAGGAGTGCAGTTTTTTTAAACAAAAAATATATGGTTAGTAATTACACTGATACATGAAAACACGATCTCAACTTGGATAAAAATAAATATAATATATTTTATTAATGTATTATATCTATTTTTATAATTCTTTTAAATATTATAAGAAAAATAGCATTAAAAAATTAGTTTAAAAACTAATTTTGTCCTCAAACAATCATTTCTTTTTATTTATATTTACCAATAAATAATTATAGGGCTGTTTGTGAAACATAATAATCATACTTTTCAATATTTATTCCATTAATAAGATACTATATACTATCATAGATTTATACAGCATGTTACGAAATACATTAATGATTATAAAAATGGTGTCTTTAAAAAAATTATAAATTTAATAAATAACTCTTATATTAATATAAACAAATTATTAGGATGTGAAACAAAATGACTAATTAATAGAAATAGAGATCCTCATCAAAGCTGTAATATTTAAAATTAGAATTTTCAACCACGAATATATGTTATAAAGTAATTCGTCATAATGTCATGTACAACTACTGTAATTGACATTCTTAATTAATTTACTAAATGACATTAATTAATTTACTAAAAATATAATTCCAGATTAAACTACAGATTTCCTAGGCAATAAATTTGAGATGTTAGACAAGAAAATAAGGAATCTCTTGATGGGGGTTCTTATATAATCTTTCTGTGAGGGACTAAACTTTACCTTTCAAATTACATGAAAGAAAATGTGAAATAAATAGTTACATATATGATTGTAAGATTTCTTAAATATATAGAAGAGCAATTACTATGACTTGGATAGTTATAATTGAAATCACAGGCTAATATAAATCCTTTTCACTGTCATAATAAGTATTTGAAAAATGATGTACAATAACAAAATCATAATATAATTATCTTTTCAGAAATTAAAGACCTCTAAGCAATCTGTAATAGAAATGTGATACACATAACAAATTTCCATTTCCTTTCATAAAGCAATAAATAAGGGAATAAGATATCTCACAATATTTGCATTTGATATGTAAATATTTGTACTATGAAATAGTTGGTAATCTATTAACAAACTCATTGTCTAATATGAATCATTTGCATATCATTAACTGTATATCAAAATGCAAAGAATATTACCATTTTTTCTAAGCACTTTATTGTTTATAACAAAGATTATATACTTTAAAAAAATATTGATCCAATAAATAAGGGATATTTTTATACACCTATAATACTTACACAAATATTAAAAAAATTGATAAAATATTTAAAAATTTAATTTTACAAAGTTCAAACTTATACACATCAAAATTTAAAAATAAATATTTAATCAAGACAAATATACCAATTTCTTCAACAAAAGCTTCTCGAATTTTTTCATTTTCTCCTCCATTACATACACGCATTACTTCAACAAATGTATATAATACATTCAATATAATGCGCAAATCTGTGCTATCCCCCAATGAAACTGCTGGTTTTCTTAATGCAGATGTAGCAGCACTGCTGTTTCTGTAATATTAAAATTATGCAATTAAATTATTTAATAAAATATTAGCACCTAAATGTAATGAAAAGTAGTCTTGAAATTGGATTAATACAATATGAAGAAACTATGAATAAAGTATCTGTCCAGTAACCAGAAAATCCTGTTCCTTTTAAATAAAGTAAATCATAAAGGTAATTATATATGTGCATTGATATATATAAAACCATCTTCATTATTTTTAGAGTCATTTAACTGATTTGTACCCTAAATTTTTTAAGTTTTGATTTTAATTTTAAATTTAAAAATAATTTTGAAATTTATTTTACTGCAAACAATTTAATTTGAAATTATTAGAGCACATTTGATTTGCAAATATAAACTAAGGGAAAATTTTACAGATTTCACTATCTAAAAATATGCATAGCATTCAGAAATGATACAGTAAAAAATAATATGCAGCATTAAAGTGCTATTACAAATTCTGTTTCCGTAACGAATTACAGAAACTGATACTATATGATTAGAAACATCAACAGTTTAAACTGAGGACAATGGATTAGGCAAATCATTAATGGTACTAAATACATAATAAGAAAATGCATCAGAAACAATTAGTAATGAACAGAAAAGGTTTGGTTTTTGGATGGTAATGAAAAATTAGACACTACAAACCTCACTCTGAATATAATACAAAGAAAATCATTTTAGTCTTCATTCTTTCTGATTTGGTTAGCCCTTTATAAATAAAAGATTTACATTAAATATTAATCAGGATCTACATTCTATTACACTGAATTTTTTTTCAAGTAACTATCAATTATGCCAAGCTTTTGACAACCACAAGAAAATTAGATGGTTCTAATATGCAAAAGAAATTAAGCAAAAGTATCCCAATTTTTGTTTCTAAGGATAAGAGATTTTACAGCAATGGTACACAATGCAATGACGAATCAGATTCATAATGTAAGAAAATGGTAATATGTAACAGTTTGTTACTAAATAGAAAAAATCTCTTTTTATAATAATCATTGTAACAACTTGTAGTTTCATTTGAAAAAGCAATAAAATATTCCTAATTTAAATTATAAGTGTAGCAATTATAATTTTTAAGCAATACCTTATCCAGACAATAAACCACTTAAATGTATAGCATATGAAATTATATATTTTAAATGAGTTGAGTATTTAAAAAACTTGAATATTATACGAATCATAAAAAAATTAAAATAATAAATAAGTTTTATTTAAAAAATATGCGTAGAATTTTAAAATGGGAATTGCATAAGTAAATAATACATACTCTATTTCCAAATTTAAAAGCTGAACAAATGTATAGAATACTCCATAATCATACAGTAAAAGTACATTCTTTTTTGCCATTTCTGCTTGTGCTTCTATCACAAGACATTCACCAAATACTCCTTGAACTAAATAAAGAATGGCTCTAGCAGCCTGCATGCGAGTAGGTCTTTGAGACATTTCTATAGTTTCTAACAATCTCAAAATAGCCTTTTTCTTTTCAGCATCTGACATATCTGTCCATCGAACTGGCAAACCTATTTTACATAAAATAAATGCATTACAAAACTGAAAATAAGCATTTCATTCTAAAAATGCAATTAAAATATAATTTTAATTAACAAATTTTCTTTATACCTTGTACATTTAAACTTTATTAAACTAATGTATCCTATTTTGCATACAAACCTATTTTACATAAAATAAATGCATTACAAAACTGAAAATAAGCATTTCATTTTAAAAATGCAATTAAAATATAATTTTAATTAACAAATTTTCTTTATACCTTGTACATTTAAACTTTATTAAACTAATGTAAATAAAGAAAAATTATTTCCTTGAAGTTACACATGATAAATGAATGCCATATTTCATTTATGAGTAAATAATATCTTATGAAAGAAAAGTTATTTGGCATCATTATTTAAAATTGTCTGACTAAATAGAAATAACAGTGCAAACATTATTAAATATTGCCAAGTAATGTTTTTAAAGTATATTAATTTTTCCATTTCAAGCTAATATCAAAACATTTATAATTATTTTACCTTCTAAAGAACATAGATTCGTAAAAATTTATATATCAAGAAATCAATCATTATATTACATATCAAGATAAAAAAATATAATTTATTGATAGTCGTTAAAAGCATTACATTCGTTAAAGAACTAATCAACCAAATTATTTTTATTGACAACAAATTTTACAGCTATTTTATCTTCACAACAAATTTATGAATACTTAATTGTTTCTAAAAGCATAACTGTTTTGTCATCCATTTCACATATTTTATAACATATTACACATTTCATGAATTAAATTTTGTGATGCAAATGAGAACTTGAAAATAAGATAATTTCTTAAATTTCATGTGATGTCAATATATAAGATAATGATGATAATAAAATAATGATGTCAATAAGATTTTTTTTTATTGAGAAGCAAGTATGTAAGATTTATTTTAAGGAATGAGATTGTGACTTAGATCAATATTAATTTCTTCAATAGGGATTAAATAAACTTGATTTTATTCATAAATATAAATGAAAAAACAACTGTCAAGTAATTTATATATTATTTACAAAAAAAAAATATTTAATATATTATATATATGAATTTTATTCTCTCCACTCAACAATTATTTTGCAAAGTAAAATGGGAGAAAAATATTATATAAAATTAAAATACAAAAAAATATATATGGAAGGAGAAAAAACTGTTATAAATGCTTCTGAATGAAATGCATATTCAAGATTTCAAATAAAACATTTTCTAACACACTATATTAGAAGATGTTTTATTTGAATTCTATTGGAAAAAACTCACCATATTCAGTCATTAAATCTTCGAAAGCTTTTTTCTGTAAGCAAAATTCTGGTTCTTCTGTATAACTATATAACTCTAAAATATAAATAAAATATACCAATTAATTTTTTTGATAATATTTTAAAAAATTTATTAAAACGTTTATATTAATATTTATAAAATTAATTTTTTTTTTTAGTTTAAATATATTACAAAAACAAAAATATATTAAGTTAAAATCATAAAAATAGTAATGTATTCATAACAGCAAATAATTTTTATTCAGGTTCTTTTTTTTAAGTTTTATTTTTTTATAGCATGTTTAAAATGGAAGAACAAAACTCCTTTCACAATTAAATTTGACTTGGAAGGAAAATTATACATAAGTAGTTCTTATAATTTTAATCATTGATTACCATACTACTTAAACATAAAATAATTCAAAACAGACTGTATACTCAACAGCTTTTTATAAGACCTTCACAATTTTGTTGTAAATCATGTAAGATAACTTCTATTAAAGCATTATCTATCCAAAATATAATTTCCAAAAAGATTCTAATAATTAATACCATTACTTTTAATAATAAAAACTTGTGCTATATTTATCCAAATTCTTTCTACAATAAATTCTGTCTGTTATTGTGAAATAAGCAATACATTTAAAAGAAAATTTTTAATTTAAAATTATATGTGGAGTAAAATATCATTGCTTAGTTACATATATAATTGGACTCAAGTTTTAAATATGGATAGAAAAATAGTCATTAAAATAAGGATAAATAGTCATTCCAAACTAATAGATGATTTGTCATAGAAAGTCTTTTTTTTTCTTCTTGAATAAATTAAAATTATTTATGAAGTGCAGGAAACTTTTATTTTCAAAATTTAGATTATATTTTAAAGTAACTTAACGACATTAAAAAATCTATACAATTTTTCTTTGGTCTTAATCTTTCATAAATAAGAAAATTTTTTAGCAATATTCTCTAAAAGCATAAATATATACTGCATAGAAAATATTTAAGCTGTGCAACGCTAGTAAAAAAATTAATTTGAAATAAATATAATAATTTTAAAATACCATTAAAAATTATTTAACCCCTTAACGCATTTGCCCGTGTCTCACACGGGCGAAAGTTTCCGGCAAATTTGCACATGCCCGTGTCTCACACGGGCGTCCTTGTATCTCGCGTTATTTTATTTCTAATGCTCATCTGAGATCCGTTCCAGTAAAAATAAATAGGCTAGATTATAATTAAACTTATTTGACATAGATGGTACCACTATTCAGGTGGCGCATTTTGATGATTAGCTATAAGTTTGCTAGGAATTCCTTGTTATAAAGCAGTCATTTGGTGTATATATCTGTGGTAATATATCCATTTTTATTACGTAAATATAATAAAAGTAAGCAGTTAACTGCAAATTATATTACTAAGTGTTTTTGTAATTTAAAAAAAAAGTTATCTGATAATGAGCGACTCTGACGATGACAATTTTGAATTACTTGGACTTTGCGCAGTACCATGCTTCATGGTATATCATACCAAACAGAATTTTTAGTCAATTTTATGTATGAAAATTTGATTTAATTTGATTTTAATAACTTGAAATTCAAAATAAACATGCAATCAAATCGTTTTCACTTTGTTTGTATAATATATATATATATATTTTTAAATTAGCCTATACTTGTACCCCTGTATGTTGTCTTTTCTAATACAAAGGAGCGTAAAAAAAGACAACTTTAAGTGAAATTATTCCAAAATTAAAAATAAGATTTTTTAATTAAATTTTTAGTTAAAAATTACTTTTATTTGTCGATTATGTCTTAAAATGCACTAGAGAATATGATTATGCAAGAAAAAAAATAGGTGATTTTTTGACCGAAAATTAGAAATTAATGTGCGCCTTATGATGAAGTTTGATGTTAATGAAGTTTTCTAGATCAATTTTTCATTTTAGAATTAAGACAAAATTTTTTAAACTGTGATTTACACAATAAATTTGTGCCATATTTTGTGATTGTTATAAATTAAAAAATACAATTATTTAATTCACACAGAAATGACTGATGCAGGCTCTTCTACATCATAAGCAAACTTCAAACAACAGTGAAATGAAGAAAAATATATAACAAAAACCACAACCAACATAAAAAGCAGTTGCAACAAATAATCAAATGAATTTTCCCATTATAAAGAAAACAAAGATAGAAAATTATTTTAATGACCAATGATTGATAATGTTTCTCCTAGAAAGCAGCATTTTCAGAAAGTGGTATACATCATGATATGGTGTTGATGTCTAGATATAAAAAACTGTCATTGAGAACTTATTAAATATTAATATTCTGATATGTGAGCTAATAATGTTAAAATAAATAATTAATATTAAATTTAAATATAAAAAACTAATGCAGATATTAAAATTCAAGAAGCATAATTAATTTCACTTTATAATTTCTGTGATTATACTGTTTTATTTATTTTTCTTTTTTATATTTATTTCCAATGGCCAGGCAAATTACAAAGAACTAAAGTTTACCAAAAGTAAACTTCATAAAACAGAACAAAGTCATTTGCCTAAGGAGAGATGCTGCCGATCAATATCTTGATCCCTCCATTTAGTAGCAAAGAGCCCCACAAAGGGCAGATGGTCCCTGTCCATTACTTCTCCAAAGTTGCAGAGTGGACAAGTAGGAATAATAAGAATGTCCAAGCACTACAAGGCTAGGCACTCATGTCTTGTTGTTAGATGAAAGGTGGCAACTGTATTACTACATTATACTGTTTTATTAATATAATTACCTTCACATTGACTATTAAAATAGTTTAATGTATTCAAGCATGCATAATTTAAGAACACATTTTTATGTAGAGAACATTTTTAAGATTTGAATTTCAAATTACTTAAGTTAAGGATTCTCTATTTAACAAACTTTATTTAATAATTCAATTGAAAATTTTCTGGAAATAAATATATAAATAATATGTTACTATTCTGTTCCCTCTTAGAACTTAAATACATGTTTTAATTTTTATTTTGATATAAGTTTTGTAAAATTGAGTTTAAATATGATTAAAATATAATTTAAACATTTCTATAGAAGTTATGAATAAAAATGTTACTTTGGAAATTTATTAGAAAATTTTTTTGATAAATTATTAAGCAATATTTTTTATGAATCTATAAATACAACACATGTACATATATTATAAGCATATATATTCACAATATGTATGTAAATATGTTTTTTATAAAACCTATTTATTAATAAAATTCAACTACAATAGTTTTAAAGGTCAAGCTTATAAGCTTACTTCTAAGTATACATCTGGATACAACAATAAATATGGATGTCATATCAAGTGCAATTATCATACACATATTAAGAGCATATCAATATAATATAAAAAGCTTACTTTGAAGAACTTAAAGCTTTGGCACCACAAAGTGAATAGTTGAACAGACAAAGGGCGTTGCAACGCCTTTTAACATCCATTGTATAAATTACATTTTTGGAGGACTTTCCATAGATAGTGGGCTGTATTCACATGACAAAAAGCTCAGAAAAGTTCCAACCATCCATCCTAACAGACTCACATGCAGAAATGAAACATTCATCGCCCATTGTTTAACAGAGATTGGGATTGAATCCTTGAACTCATGCTCCAAAGAGTATTTTCTACCACTCCAGGGAGTGAACCCAACAATCTAAAACTTTTAATACCATATAGTGGACAGCCTAATGGCCAAAGACCATTATAAGGCATCTTAATATCCACCACATATTACCACCCAGGAAGACTTTTTATAGTGGGCCATATTCACATATAGAAAATAAGGAAAGATAGAAAACTCCTAAGCAAAACCCCTCCCTGACAGATGTGTATGCTTAGGGCAGAAAACTAACATCCATTTCTCACTGTTCCACAATGTCTCGGATATAATCTGGGATTTTATGCTTCTAAGAGATCCTACCATTAGACTACAGTGAACCAAATTACTTGAAACTTGAAAAAATATGTCACATTAGCAATAGGTTTTACATTGTTGTTACACTCACTTTACATGTTCAATTTTATATTTTTCAACTATGCCTCATCAAACAAATTGAAAACATGATCCAATGCGATTTTGAGCTGCACACATGCTTCTCTCCACAACATCTCATAAAACATTTTACTATAGCCAAATAAAACACTTAATAAAATAGATAGAACAAAATTAAAGCATTGCTCTGCTTCTGAAATTAAATACCCGTCAACTTTAAACTGGTATTTAATATTTAATATCAAAAGCAGAACATTTGTTAGATAGAAGCTCATTTATTATATTCTCAAATATTAAACACATTCAAATGAAAATGTAAATATTAAAAATGTAATAATACAATAGTGTGTATTAAAAATTTTTTTGTTTTAATATAATACCCATTTTAATACAAGAAAATGAAATAAATATTTTTTACCAGCGATTTCATTAGCATGCTCATCTGCATCATTATACTCAAAATCTAAATCTGGATTATCTGATAAGTTCTAAAATAAAAACAAAACAATTTAAATACATAACATCTGAAAAATTATAAAAACAAAATTTAGTTGGTAAACAAGCGATTCTCCAAATTAGGAACAAATATGATCATAGGACCATTAACAACTAAATGTGAGTGAGTGTGTGTATGCATGTATGTGTATATATATATATATATATATATGTATGTATATATATGTGTGTATGTGTATATATATATATATATATATATATATATATATATATATATATATATATATATACATATATAATTCATATTATAATTTACTCTATGACTTTCTTCATAATTAATATAATGCTTTAAATTTTAGAGTGCAATAAATAAATGAAATATTTATTGTATTGTAGTAAAATAATAAGTATTGTAGTAAAATAATAATAAGTAGTAAAATAAAAAAACATTATCGATATTTAATCATATTGACTATATTCTTTTTGTCAACATTCAGTATTGGCAAAATATCAATATTCATTTATTTCATATCTTTATTACACAAGTAATACTTTAATTATATTTATAACAAAAATTTAAAAGAAAATAAGTTAGTAAAATAATTCCATCAGAAAAATAGAATTAATAAAAAAATACTAAAATAATGATATCCTTAAAATGGTACTTTCTATTGTGATAAGAACATTATGGTTTAATTAGAAGTTTACTAGTTACAAGATTATTTACTGTTCATGACACACAATCATGAATTATAAAATAGTTGACTCATAAATCATAATCATCAATGACTCAACTTATTTATCATTCATGAATCAAAATATATTCAAATAAATTATTAAATGTCTCATAATTCAACTTATTGGAAAGTATTAATAAGTCTTTTAAAAATTTAAATACAAACCATAATAAAGGATTTTAACATTCACTAAAAGAACATAACTGAAAGAATACTAAAAGATTTATTCATTTATAAAAAAGGAATTTTATTATTTTATCACAGTATATAATAATTTGCATGTTAATTAAAGAATTAAATAAAAGTGATTGAAGAGATAGATATTTTTATATAATATTTTTCATTGTTATGAAAACTAAACCTGTTTCATGACTGCTGATATGGGCCAAGACCTATAGTGCCTATATATGTTTTCCTGATCAAGGGCCCTGGCATGCAAAGCATGAAACCTTTAAAATTTAGTTCCTAAGAATGTTTGGTGTTCTGTTTTATTGACCTACAGAAGGAATGAAAGGCTTAATCAACCTTACCCAGTCTAAAGGACATACCTTGGATCTGAGCACTCCTATTATGCCACTGGGCTTTTCATTATTGTGAATACAATGACTTTATTGTACTTTTATTTTGTATGGTACTTTGTTGTAAGTACAAAGAAATTCAAGGATAAACAGAAGAGTTCATTATTTAAAGGGATTGTTGCATAAATAAAGCTTAATCCTTCTCAAATTAAGTAAATTATTATTTACCAATGTTAATATAGATAGAATTATCATGCATAAATATATAAAATTTTACAATTTAAAACAATTTTAAAATGATTTCAAAATAATTCATTTATATATATTTTTAATCATTAGAACAATAAGTTGTTATTTTATCTGCATAAAAAATATATTTTTGTAACATTTCATTGTATTCACATCCTTTGGTTCCTAAATACTTTCTTCAACAAAAAGACTGTTAGCAATATTTTAGATTTGACAGAGGAAATTTTACATTAGGCAAAATTAATTTAAAACATAATGTATTTCAATTAGAAATAAAAAAAAAAATGGAGCAACTGTACAATGATTTTAATACTAATTAATTTTGGTACTAATGGAACTACACTGGTAATATTTGAAGGATCACATCAAAAGTTACTTATTGATTTTTAGACAAAATTGTCCCTCGTATAAAGTTATCAATATGTTACCTGGTTGAAACTTTATCTTTACCAATTTAATACATTATTTAAAATAAAAGATAATGTTTGTAACACAACATAAGTATCATAAATTTTGTCAGAATTTTATTTTATTTATTTTTTTTTTTTTTTGCTTACTTAGTTCATAAAATAGTTTACTAGCAAATAAAAAGACAATCAAATTATATTCAGTTTAAAATGAAATACAACTTTTAAGTTTTTTACCCTGCAATTGATAACAGACAATATAATTTTGATGAAAAAATATGCATTGCTCTCAGATAAGGAAAAACATGAGTAAAGATATTGTTGCTGAAATTAGGTAGATTAACTTTCATTTTTGTTTATTACACAATTAAGTGAAATAAACAAGAATTAACAAGATCAGGAGTATCACCAATAAAAATATACAAAGGTTTCTATTACACAAATTAGTGTATTCCCTGAAAATAAAGTAATAATTTTGTTGATATTAACGTTTCTGTTATTCATTTGTTGATATTAATATATAGTCTGCTTGATGAATGTACAGTTAAAAAATGAAACAGAATTCATTCAGTTATCTAGGATAATGTTAAAAATTTATTCATCCTTTCCTTATGTGTGTAAAACTATAAATGTATTGCTTTCAAATTTAAGGAAGTTTAATATAATAATTTTAATGAGTGTTAAATAGGCACTTAAAAACAAGTATTTAGATCATTTAATTACAATTTCTATGCAGAATAAATTAACATTAATACAAAAAATTTTAGTGTATAAAATATATTTACCATTCTAGAAGGCTGATATGCCCCCGGATAGGTAACGAATTTGTCATTGTCAGCCATTTACGGCATTAGTATTTTACCACTTCCGAAAGGTATATGGATCTTAGAGTGACATTTGAAAATTTAAATAATAGTTCAATTCAAACAGCATTCATGATTTTATGAAGAGAATTTTTTAAAACTATACATTTAATTAATTAATCAAATATTTATTTATTTTAGACTAAGTTAAAAAATAAAAATTAATTTTTAATGCAAGGATCACCATCTGAATAATGCAAATGGGTAGATTGCCATATTATTCAGCTATATTCTTGTAAAATTCAATATTAAACATCATTTACATATATTTATCATCTTAACAGCGTTTTATTTTTTAAGAATATTGATATTTTTTATTAAGTCACATTATTTATTTATAAAAACATCTGACAAAAAGCAGAAAATAATCAAAACTTTGTTTTTATTTCTCAGTCGCTCCTGGGGTTCTACTGATTTGCCTTGCTTATACAAACCAAAAAATGAATGCATCATATAATGTTAACGCAAATAAAAAGTAGTGTGTTCATAAATTTGTTAATTATTAAAAAAACAGAAACGGAATGAATATCTTTAATCAGAATTTATTTATATTTTTGTCTTAAATTTTGCAAACTATAATATTATCATGTATGTATGCACATTTCTAATGCATTGATATTTGCACTACGAATATTTCTGTTACACTACACAAAGGTAGCGTTAGCACATCTTGAACATCCAAGTATCATCTCAGACGAAGAGACGATGTGCTTGTATTTGCTGACAGAAGAAAAATCTTTACATGATTATGTGAGATTCAGGTAATGACAAGAAGAATGCAATGGATACAATTTCCAAATGATTTAAAAGCTCTGATTCTAAAAAGGTGATCCGGAAAATTATGCATTTGATCATTTAAACTGGGTAAACAAGAAATGCGAAATGAAAATTATGATAAAAATGAACTAATGAACTGAGTCGTGCTGAATTTGGAGAGTTAGTATAATAGTCTTAAATTGTGTATTTTCAACTGCAAGACCCTAGAGTCCATCCCAGTAGCAGTTAAGCAATTCATTTCTGACTTCTGCACATATCAAGGCAGTTACTCTCGATTTTTTTCATATTTAATCCTTTTTGTGATATGTGATGCGTTTCACTTCTATGAAATGTCCTCAAGAAAGGACAGATACATTAGTTAACTAAATGTCTTGCATTAACCTTGAGATTTTATGCTTCAGGGTAAATAACCTCTATTAAAATATGAAGTGCGAGATATTGATGTCCTTCAAATGCTCAAGGGGATTGAAAGATAAGTGTTCAACAAAAAGTCTCGAAGGTGTCTTTTAACTGCTCACAGTATCCAACAAAATCTTCAGGCGTTTTTCTTGAAAATAAACTACTATTTTTGCCCACTGTAACATATCGAGATTCATCTAAAAAGTTGCAGATTTTGAAAATTTATTTTTTTAAATTTGATTAAAAGGCCGTATTAACAAAAATTCCTTTCCTGACACATAAAAAAATTATTTTCTTCTCTGTCAAACACAGTAAATTCCAAATTAATATTTTTCCATTTAAAAATTTTCGTTTTTATACATAAGTATCTAGTTGAGAATAAAAAGGTTTGATATGAATCAAAAGAAATCTTGAAGAAATAAGTATCAAAAGCATTATTTAAAACTTTACTGGTATTTTATCGACATTAAAATTTTGGAATGGCAAGTGTGTATAAACTTCATATGAATTTTTAAATTATTGATTAGTTGGTTTGTTTTCTTACAATCATCTTTTACACATAGAAACTATAATTCATTCGTAATTTATAGTTGAAACTTGATTCCGAACTACTATTGCATTTACATATATGAGTAACAAAGCTAGGTATTGTGGAACTAAAAATTACAGCCCTGTCCTTGAAAAAAAAGTTAAAAACTGATCATTTATGACCTTAGATAATATTTTCAAATTTACCTTTAGAATTAATTTTGTTTCTTTGCTGATGATATTCATAAGAAACAATTAGAGAAGCAGTTTAATTTTTTTTCAATTCTGACAACAAAAAAAAGGTTTTTTTTATGTACTAAATAATACTGTTTAGATAAAATTTGAAATGGACTTTTTTATACAGTAATAAACATTTACAAGCACATATAGATAGTATTTATGACATATACCAGAAATGAATCTAATGAAATTTAATCATGCCAAGGAAAATTCTCTAACATAGTGATGAATCGTACTATAAAATCTTTAGAAAACAAAAGATAATTATAATTGAATAAACAATTCGATATCATACTGGCAGAAACGTTAAGTTAATTATTATAATAGCTATGTAGTGAATCACAAGTGAAGGAAATTATAACTAGCAGTCACAGTGGTCCCTAGACAATTCATTAAATCACTGTCATAACTGTTCATCAGTCACTCGAGCAACTACTTCCGCATCTAAAGCAACTCTATAAATGATTCGGTGCTTTATACAGCTTACAGTTACTTCAAAATATTACGTAAAAGTCCGTTTAAATTAGTTGTTGAAATTAAATCAAAATCATTATTTTCTATAAGATTTATTTGCCGATGTTTGCCGACACTGATAATCTGATCGGCATAATCATGATTATCAAAAAATGTGATAAAAACATTTTTGAGCAATTTTCTTGTTATTATTAATTGTAAATACTTCTGTATAAAAAATTGATAACTTTAGCTTTATTTATAATTACATAATTTAAGGGCACTGTTAATAATTTTAAGAAATAAATCTATAATACAGAGTCTACAGTAACTTGAATAGTATATACATATGCATATAATATTTAAGAAAACTGCATTCTAGTATTCGTTTCTCATTATACAGTTCTGGCACACATGCCGTATAATTCAGGATTAGATATCCTGAATATTTTTGGCGATGAAGAAATGTGTTGCTAAGATGAAGCATTGTGACGTGCGCGATGATGTAAAATACTAAGGTTGCCAAACTAGAATTTTCTAGATAATTTTTATAATTCTCCATGTCTATGATGAAAAATTCTTGTTGATAGTATCCATGTTACTAGATACAATAAGAAAATCCACCAAAAAATCACCAAACTCAGAATTTGACATCTTAGATTATACTGCCTCTGCGCCACAGTTTTCAAACATAACTTTGCTTAAAATTTTAATACTAAATAAAACTATATATTTGCATTCATACTTTTTATTTTTTATTCTTATTTATATTCTGTAAGAAATAATCCGATTGCCCAACTCTTGATTTGCAGTTGAGTCAAGGAACATTATCTCTGTCCATTCGTCATAATTTATATCGATTTCAATTATCCTTAAATTAAAAATATATATTTATTATAATAATTAAATTTACCTATTATTAATTTGTAAATTTTCTCTAATGATAATAAAATTCTTTATATCATTCGATTGCATGTCTTTTACGTCTGTGCGTTTACTTTTGTCCATTTGTCATAATTTATATCGATTTCAATTATCCTTAAGTTAAAAAAAATATATTCATTATAATAATTAAATTTACTTATTATTAATTATCTACTTTGTAAGTTTTTTCTAAGGATAATAAAATCCTTTATATCATTCTCGTTTTCATGTCTTTTACATCTGTTGAATGATGCAGCACATTCTCAATTTTTTTAAGGATAAAATATTTCAATTATGCTATTCAAATATTCCATTTCAAATTTAAATTCATACTTCTTTTAAAGATATAGGTGATAACGTACATTATGCAATATTCCCATATTGCACAATTCAATTTTACAATATTTCCAGATTTCGATATTCTCTTAAATATTCACTTTGCATTTCTCAGTTTTTCTTCTGGAAAAGATGTCGAATATTCAAATTTCGCACTATTTTTTAATGTTTTTCTAATATGATATTTTATCTAGCAATTGAAATTGCAGGAAGAACTGCCAAAGAACATTTAACAAATTTAGTTTTATTGATTTTCAAAGAAGGTTAACTTAAGTTGTCAAATCTACTTTAATTATTTTCATTTTCTGATGTTTAAAAGGTGCGGTATTTTTAAAAATACATTCGAGTGACTTCTAATATAATTTTATAAAAGCTGTTTTTTTTTTTTTTTTTTTTATCCTATGACTAGTTTGTACCAGTCACTCATACGCTGTCTTGCTATCCAATATAAATGTTAAAACCTAAAAGAAAAAATAAATTTTCCATTCACAACATCCTTTAATTTGGAATAAATAAGTATCGTTTATTCATAGAACCATCCTCACACAGCTCATATGAGGCGGAAGTTACTATGCCAATTTTCTTAAGATCTTACTGGAACTAAATATGGCAATAGAAAATGCTTCATAAAACTTCCTTTTCCCATTTATATGCATATTTTTCTTTTTAATGAAGGAGCCTATAAATAGTATTTTACAATACAAAAATTCGACATAAGTGATTCTAGATGTAAATAATTTACCTACATAAAACATTCATTTAAACATGTAAATTTATCCATCATCTTTATTACTTTCCATCATTAGAAAAAAAAATGTCAGAATTAGAGCAAAAAGGAAAAAAATTAAGAATAAAATGTTTTACTATAGTTAAATTTCAGTGAATGTAATAATATAGTTATAAGTAATTACTATAGTTAAATTTCAGGAGAATTTTAGCTCGTCAAAACATCGAATCAGCACTATTTGCTACGCTAATAAGGCAATATCCGGAGGTCAAATTAAATATAAAGTATTCTTCTGTAAATACAAGATAAATAAGAAAGTTCATGTATTTTTTAATGACCTAAAAGAGCATGACCTAAGAAAGTGTAGCTTATCGTTAATCCTCGAAGTAACCATTAGTATACTGCAAATTATACCAACGTATCTCCAATTGTGCAATCCCCTTGTGTAAAACTCGAGGACTTTTGGACGCAAAAAAGTCCGTGAGTGTTGGCGCAAATCTGTTTCATTGAAGAAGGATTTTCCACAAAAATAACTATCCACGGAATGGAAAAGGTGGTAATATAATAGTGCAAGGTCAGGTGAGTAAGGAGGATGACAGAAAATTTCCAAACTAAAATGCTGTATGGTATTCCCGGCCACCCATGTTCGACATGCGATCGCCAATTATTGACCAAGAACAGTATAACCTCACAATTAACCAGTGGCTCCTTTCCTGAAATACCTGTTGAACATGTTCCCATTTCTATGAATTCAGGTTTACAACGATCTTTTGACCCGGGGATAGCAGCTCATGGTGAGACACTTGATGAGTAGCCTACTAGACACCTACTTCATCATAGAAAGACAAATCTTTTGATCTGAATTTGTGAACCCAATGCCTTGCTGTACTTTCATTCACAACACTATCTGTAAATGCTTGACATATTCAGTAACTTGATGCAACAGCTGATAAGCCTAATTTGTAGTCGTAAAGGAAACAATACCGAATGAACTCCTTCGACACATCCATTTCTCTTTGCTACTATACAAGATGAATGTGTGTTGTAGACTTGCTTTTATAATGAATGATATTCCTACTCTCGACAGAGACCGGTGTCTCAATCAACCACGTCATACATTGATTGGCATGCTTATTCTCACTTCATTTAATGGCAACTTAAAAACGGCCAGAACTTTTTTCTTTACCTTACATAAGCAAATGCTTTGAAATATTCTTTGCTGATAAGAAAGATATTTCAGAGCCTTTACTATTTCACACAAAAATCCACCGAATTTCTATAAAAAACTAATCTTGTTATTCTATTCATTTACATCAAATTTAAGTTGCCATTTGCAAAATGCTGTTAATGTGTTAAACTTGATATAAATGTTAGAAAATGTGTCGATTTGAATTCATTTAGTAAAAGAAAAATATTTTTGATAATTAAATGATTATCAAAACAACAACTAAAAGGAAATAAAAAATAGAGATGAAGAGATATTATCTATTCATGAAAATAAGAGTCCATTTGTGATATGGAAAAAAATGTTTACAACATTGTTTCGTCATGCATTTTTCTATGGAACTTCAGAAACATTGCCTTTTTTATATGCCTTGCTTTGTACACTGCTGGCTATTAAAATTGCTACACCAGGAAGAAATGCAGATAACAAAATGATATTTATTAGACAAATATATTATACTAAAAATAACAAGTGATTAAATTTTCAAAAAATTTGCTGGATAGATCCTGAGAAATCAGTACCCAGAACAACCACCTCTGGCAGTAATAACAGCAGTTATGCGCCTGGGCATTGAGTCAAACAGAGATTGGATTGCATGTACAGGTACAGATGCCCATGCAGCTTCAACACGAGGCCACAGTTCATCAACCGTAGTGACTGGCGTTTGGTGACGAGCCAGTCGCTCGGCAACCATTGACCAGACGTTTTCTATTGATGAAAGATCTGGAGAACGTGCTGGCCAGGGCAACAGCCGAACATGTTCCGTATCAAGGAAGGTCCATACAATACCGACAACATGCGGCCGGGCATTATCCTGCTGAAACGTAGGGTTTCGAAGGGCCCGAATAAAAGGTAGAGCCACGGGTCGTAACACACCAGAAATTTAACGTGCACTGTTCAAAGCACCGTCAATGCGAACAAGAGGTGACCGAGACGTGTATCCAATGGCACCCCATATCATCACGCCAGGTGATGGGTCAGTATGACGATGACGAATGCACGCTGCCAGTGTACGTTCACCACGATGCCGTCAAACACGGATGCGACCATCATGATGCTGTACACAGAACCTGGATTCATCTGAAAAGGTGACATCTCGCCATTCGTGCGCCCAGGTTCGTCGTTGATCACACCATTGAAGGCGCTCTTGTCTATGACGCAGCGTCAAGGGAAACCGCAGCCATGGTCTCCGAGCTGAGAGTCCATGCTGCTGCAAACGTCGTCGAACTGTTCGTGCAGACACTTGTTGTCTTCCAAACGACCCCGTTTCTTGACTCACTGCTCGTGACGTGGTTGCACGATCCATTACGGCCATGCGGATAATATGCCTGTCTTCTCGGCTGCTAGTGATAGGTGGCCGTTGAGATCCCGCATGGCGTTCCGTATTACCGTCCTGAACGCATCAATTCCATATTCTGCTAACAGTCATTGGATCTCGACCGACGCGATCAGCAATACTGCGATAAGATAAACCGCAATCCCGGTACGCTACAATTCGATCTTTATCAAAGTCAGAAATGTGCTGGTACGCATTTCTCCTTCTTACACGAGGCATCCCAACAATTTTTCACAAGGCAACAACGTTCAAATGTAATTTGTGTATGAGGAACCGGCTGAACAATTTCCTCATTTAAACACAATGTAGGTGTCGCTACTGGCGCCTGCTTTGTCTGAATGCGTTGAAAAGCTAATCATTTGCATATCACAGCACCTTCTTCCTTTCGTATAAATTTCACGTCTGTAGCATGTCGCCTTCTTGGTGCAGCAATTTTAATGGCCAGTAGTGTATTTGACAACAGTGCATATGACAACTAATATTGAGAAACGTAATTCACTAATATTGAAAGAACAATTTGAAAAGCTGTTTTTTGTTTTATATCCATTTTGCTACTTTTATTATTAAATACTCTTATTTTTCCAATAGTCATAGATTTCCAAAAGATGATGGTAATAAAATGGCAATTTGTACTTTTCCTATTGATTTTCTTGATTAATGTTAATAGATAGAGTCATGCAGTTGAACAGATTGCTCTAATCATATTTTGAACAATTTAAATTCTTCATGAGTTGAAAATTATGAAACCATTAAAACCATTCATTTTTACACAAAACTATTCAGATAATAGATATTTCAGCAATAATAGAGACTTGGGTAAAGGACATCTGGGACAGAAAGAATTTAATTGCTATGATTATTATTTTTCAAAAATATTTTTAATTAACTCTTTAAATTTAAGTTGCGAATTAAAATGTTTTATAGTTTATCTAACATGATAAAGTTGTTACGCTGCTTATGAAATTTGGCTTAAATAATATTTTTGCCTGATAAATGTTTGATAAGTTAATTAGAGTAAGTTATCATGAGTACAAAAATTACAATACATATGTTACGTCTAAGTTCAAGCAAACCTTGCTAAGATTATTATTGCATTTCATATCATCATGTACAAACCTTTCTTTACGATTTTTTCCCATATAATCTCCAAAACTTGTTAATGTAGTTTTATAAATCTTTTGATAGTTGAATCAAGCAGTTTAGTTTACTGTAAGCAATTATTTCTTCACTAAATTTTGCTTGACTCTTTCTTACATCTAGTTAATTAAAATTTATTTAAATTAAATTATAAATTATTTGTATTTTTTTACTTGTTTTTAGTTTTATAAGTTGTTTCCTATAAATTGGTCGCCAGATCCTCCTCAAAAATTGTTGATTTTAGTAAACCTTAACGTATAAGTTGTGTAGTTTAATTTTTTTTTCCAATGGCAGATTGTAGACATTTACAACTGCAACAGAGTCTATTAATCTAGTGTTCCTTGATACCCAAGGAACCGGCCAGAAACAGCGACCTCTAAGCCGCCGAGGCATTGCCCCGGGTGCACCACAGGGGGTGGGCCACCATCGCACCCTCACACATGCTATAGGGACCCATTTATAGAGTAGGCATCATTCATACTTCATTCACACACACACGGAAAGGACATTCACACACACAAGGAAAGGACATTCACACACACAAGGAAAGGACATTCACACACACAAGGAAAGGACATTCACACACACAAGGAAAGGACATTCACACACACAAGGAAAGGACATTCACACACACAAGGAAAGGACATTCACACACACAAGGAAAGGACATTCACACACAGGACCTTCCTATCCGTAGTCAGGCACGCTGACCACTAGACAAGTTGGCCGGCTGCGTAGTTTAATTTACTATGAGTAATTTTTTTTATCATAATTACTCTTAAAAATTCTGTTGTTTTGAAGCCCGGTGGCGTAATTGTAGCTCTTCTTTCTTCTAAAACTCAAGTCCGAGGTTATATTCTTAGGCTGATTTCTTAACCGTGACTCATTTCGCAACCCAGAGCTTCAATCAAAAAAACAGTTGTAGGTACTGTTGGCATCGACTCCATAGGAAGTCATGCCTCTGAGTTTTTTGTTCTATTACATTCAAAGGTCAATTAAATGTTTTCTTGATTAAATTGCCTCCCATTTGTAACTTTTATTTATTTATTCTTTTTTAACAAAGTGCGTGTGATTTGAGAAATTTTTGAAAAATCACTAACTATTCTTTATAACTTTTAATGTAATTATAATTGATTTCCTGTAAAAAAAAAATAATAATAAATAAATAATGACTCATAAAAATTACTAATGAGAACACAGTTTAAACAGTTTTCAACTCTCCCTCGACGATTAATTAGAAATTCTTTAATGTTTTTGGACTTTTTAAGGCTTAATAATCCCATGGAAACTGCCTAATAGTTACTAGACATGGAGGATATGAAACAACAACAATTAAGCTACATATTTAGTTGATACATTTATAATATTTCTCATTTATAACTACATTAAATTAACTAAAATATGTAACCTAAATACGCCAGATGTGAACTACCTGTGAAATTTTAATTATAACATTTTTTAATTATTATGGAACTAAAGAAAAGCAATAAATTTCTTAGGTATCGCCTAGTAATTTACAAATAAAATGGATAATTTAATTGAGTTGAACGTGAATTTTCCGATAGATTTTAATCATGACATTTTGTAAACATTGGGGAACTAAATAAGCTGTAGATTCATAAGCAAATACACCTTGAAACAATATAACATATGCTTCTTAAAAGTAGACATTTCGTCACATCTGAGTTTTCATTTCATTCATTTTTTTCTGAATATCTTGAATAATCTGAAACAAAAATACGTTTCAAATAAAAATTAAGTTATACAATTGACTTTCAATTTAAAGATATTATTAAATTTTTGTTCTCAAAAATAAGTTTCACAAGTAATATGAATACGAAAATACTCACTTTAGGAGGTTCTTTCTTTCGATCATTCAGAAATTTCAAAAAAGCCTTAGTTGATGTCGAATTCAAAAGCTCCGATTCCTTAAAATAAACAGAACGAAATTAGAATTCATTTTATTAGATTGGGAATCTTTGCGTCATTATAATATCAGAAAATCAAAAGATTTGAGTAAAAATTATGATTCATATTAAAAGAATTACACAAAATTTATTTAAATACTAATATATATATATATATATATATATATATATATATATATATATATAATAAAAATGCGTTATAGACAGAAATTAAACAAAAGTATGATTGAAACATAAAAATTATTTTAATTCTTTATCTACTTATGAACAGTGTGTTTTCAAATAAAGAAGAATATTTTAATATTAATTAAAAATTATATACTCGTAGGTAAAATAAATGATTTTTCTAACGCTTTTTATTTATATTTTTAAAACTAGCATTTAGTTTTATTATTATTTTAATTAATTAACACTTTAAAAGTGTTAATTAATGTATTAACACTTTTAAAAGTGTTAATGCAGAACAATTATTTTACTATTCCAATGAACAGAATAATTAAATTTTTTCAAAATAGATTATTTAAGACAATCATTAAATAATTTGACAAAATCTGTAAAATCTATTGAATTAAATGATTTGCAATGTTAGAAGTTTATTCTTGATCCTGCGGTAGTACACACACATACACACAAATACACACACACATACACACAAATACACCCACACATACACACAAATACACCAACACATACACACAAATACACACACACATACACACAAATACACCCACACATACACACAAATACACCAACACATACACACAAATACACACACGTACACACACATACAAACAAATACACACACATACAAACAAATACACGCACATACAAACAAATACACACACACATACACACAAATACAAACAAATACACACACATACAAACAAATACACACATACAAACAAATACACACACACACATACAAACAAATACACACACACACACATACAAACAAATACACACACACATACAAAAAATACACACACACATACAAAAAATACACACACACATACAAAAAATACACACACACATATAAACTACGCAAAAAAATCAAACTTTCTATGGAACAGTTACAAATGCTTGACTCTTGTTAGTTTGAAATTTTAATGTGCCTGTCTAAAATCTTGAACTTCTCGTTCATTAAATAGATCATTTAAAAGAATATCTAAAAAAAGAACTGGCATGCTTTTGGTCTAGAAGAATAACACCAATTACAGAGAAATATGATATTTTGGTACAGCAAAATAACGTATATAAAACCCTGATAAGACCCGTAGTAACATATGTTGGTGAAACATGGTCGATGACTGAATAAGACAAAAACATTTTGGCCGTGTCTGGAAGGAAAATACTCCGACGCATCCTAGGAGGTCTAAAGTGTGGAGATTTGAGGAGAAGAAAAACAAATTCGGAACTTTACACACTTTTCAAAGAAACTGACATTATAAAAATCATTTCAATTCAATGACTAAAATGGACAGGACACTTAATAAGAATGGAAGAGGACCGAGCAACGAGAAATATTTTTGACGCTAAACCATCTGGAAAAGAGGAAGACCAAGGATCCGGTGGATCGACAGCCTTGAAACGGATTTAAAGACTCTTAAGATCAAGAACTGGAGGAGACAAGCACGGAATAGGGCAGCATGGAAATCTATTCTGTGGAAGGCCATGGCCTATCCTCGGCTGACGCGCCAATGAAGAAGAAGAAAATAACGTATAAATTTGTTAAGCAAAACTAACAATGAACAATAAGAAAAAATATTTACATTTATGATTTATTATTTTTTTGTATGATAACATTCAAAGTAAAATAGAGATTGGCCGGATATTTCGGTAATGTGTACTTCTTTATTGGAGATTTACTATTAAAATGAAAAGTAGAGCTTGACACAAACTTAAACCATAAGTATAACTAAAAGAAATTTCATAGAAGCAGTTCAAATAAACAAATTGTCAGTAGTCTAATACAACATTCAGCCAGCGAAAAGATACACTATGAAGATGAACCGAATTGTTCAAATTATTCAACAGCTACGTGTACTTTTGAATCAATAAGTGTGGTAGTTTAATATAACTAGAAGACTCAATGAAAATAATCTTATTGCTAACAATTTTGGAAACTACATCCATTGAAAGCAACAAATCTGAAGAACTATTCAAATAAAAACAAGATTTAAAAAAGTTGAAAAGTGAATACCTAATAATTTCAATGCTTTAGCTATCTTCTCAGCAATTGATTTAGACACCGATTTATTGCACTAGAATCGAATAAAAGGTCCACTGCGGTGATTTTGGTAGATTGGTTTGAAACGAAATTACATTGAAGTAAGGAAACTGAGCTAATGGATCCTCTGTCCATCAAGTTTTAAGTACATATAGAGTCCAGGCTTAATTTTTCTAAATAGTATATCAAACTACACTATTTAGAGACTTAATGATGCTTATTGGTAGGAATATGCTTCTCGAAAACAGAAGATCTAAAGTTTGAACTCAGTCATTGTTCAGATACGGAAAATGGATGTTGTATTTCTGCTTTATGAGTGACGGTTGTATTGGAAGTTTGGAATTTTTCAGGGTTTCTACACGTGGAATACGGGAATAATATGACCAGTGTTCAATACAAACCCTTAGGGAAAGCAATACTTGTTACAAAATCCCTTCAACAGCTTTCAGCTGTTTGGCCTCTTACACATGGTTTTAAAATCAAACTGAATTCACGCTAGTGAGAAGATTACGGAAAGAGAAAGTATCGCAATAAGGAAAGGAATTAAATAATGAACTTTTTTTTTTCCTCAATCGCTTAAAATATAAATGGAAGTGATTTGTAGGACCTTAGTAATTATAATTTTATATTCTCCCGAAAACTCTTTAATTGAAATAGTACCCCATTTTTCGGAGTACCTCAACTATTAGATTTTCTAATAGAATAATTTAGTATTTAATATGGAGATGCACAATTGCATGTGATTATTTCATACTTTTAAGATCGCACTTTTTACAACTGTATATTCGATTATTCTTAGCTATAGTTATCTTTGTTGGTTGATAATTACTTAAACGAAGGCTGATAGTTCTCTCTCCCAATAAAGTCTTTTTTTTTATTCCAAACTTGTGAATTTTCTTTTCTTTTTTTTTTATTTCCATAAACTTTCTTTATCATTTACATGCGAAATAATCCTTTCTATTTTCAAAATACAGAAATTCTGAATTTCTTTATTTTATAGATTTACTGAAGAAATGAGAGTCTGAATAGACTTTTCCCAGTCAGAGGATCGCGAATCACGAACCTGATAGAAATACCTCTATAAGACTTTAATTTTACTTTTATTTACTATTACTGTGGATTTTTCATTCATCTGAGATGACTTCAAAAATGACAAAATAACTGTCCAAAAATACAGATACATTAAATTGAAATGTTTTTTCTCAAGCATAAATGTATTTTTGATACATAAATAGGAAGCCCAAGAAAATTGAAACACAAATAGATAAAATAAATAGTAATTTAATCAATTCTTATTTCAACTTAAAATATAATGGTAATTTTTTTCTATATTTTTTTTTCCAAACCATCACACTTTTCAAATTTATTTGAACTTTTAATCATTCCTCTCTACATGAAAGGTGTTACTTCTTAAGGAGATGTTCTTTACTTTTTCGCTAAACATTATGTTAAATCATGAATGTTGTTGTTACTTATAACACTTGGGCAAGCCAAGCTCACTAGCTGATGGCTATGCGAAATTAAGTCAGAAGAGTAAGTTTTTCTTTTTAATCAGTGTGTACCATGAGAGAATAAGAGCTTCTTTGCTTTAAGATTCCTCCGATAGATGGCACTACCAGAGGATCTACTACCCCAATTTTGAGTTTGATCTGGAGGGAGAGAAAATTTTTTCCAGATCATTACATCCATGGCAACTGCTCAACGATCCACCACAGGACTTTATATTCCTCAGATTAATGAGCACGTATATCGCACGTACTCGGTGAGTCTTTAGAGACATTGGGTATCGAACATAACTTTTCTGGACGGAAGGCCGATGCCCAAACCACTATGCAACCACGGCCTTTAATAATGAATAAATATGACAATCACAATAGATTTTGCAGAAATTCATATTTATAGATATTAAAAGAAAAAAATAAGTAGCTTTTATTTCACTCTTATTTACTTTTACTTAATTTTTCTCAAAACATATAGTATAAAAAAAACTTTGGTAACTCTTATAAAAGTCACTCGATTTTTTATAGAGTAATTCTTCTAGATCCTGTAATTTCTATTTATGAAATTATTTCATACACCCTGGTGAAAGACTCATACTGGATAGGTCAAAATACATTTGAAAATAAACATAAGCGAACTGTCGAACACTCTTCATTAACTATTACAGTGGTGTGTTGTGCTAAAAATAAAGATATATATATCCAAAGTAAAGATTTATATAAATATCTATTCCTAATCAACTTTTCAACAATGAAGAAACGAAGTTGTTTTTTTTCAATGAATAAATATTCTTCATATTAAAAGGAAAGTACGTATTAACACTACTGGAACCTATTTTTTTCAAACTTTTTTTTTTTTTTTGACAAGCATATAAGTCAGCTTAAAATTTGTTCAGTAATCACAATGGATTCTTTCTTTTAGAGGTATCTTTCAATGGTAATCAGCTTCTAGTTTAAAAAAAAGCTTATTATTTATTATTTTTATCAATGTGTAGAAAGCAAAACCTTATTATCTCCTTAAAATTACATGAGCCTCAATTATTAACAGTATCAAACTTGATTGTCAAATTTTAGTTTCTGAATCTCTCTTTAGATTTAAAAAATTCTGATACATACGCGCCTTTGTCAAGTAGAATTTCAAATTACTTTACGAATTCAAAAATAAACTATAAACCGATTCTCCAAGAAGTGTACTTTCCCGTTCATAGGAAAGCTGACCAGGTTTTCAATACTAATGCTTGTCAAGAACATTAATATTTCTGAATTTTTTTCAAAATTTAGTAGCTTGAGAATAAAATTTTATTTCCTATGAGGGGAAATAGTCGCGATCTGAAGGGATAAATTAATAATTCCCAAATACCCTTCCTATATCTCCCAATGCTTTCTTTTCCATTAATTAATTTACAAATAAAAAGTTTTTAAATAAAAAAAAGGAAATAATTACACAAGACGTAAAGAAACGGATTGTCTTACTTCTTCTGTCAGGTTTGGTATCTGAGTTTTTTCCAGAAACCAAGTATTGGGAGATAAATAAAAACTTTGCTTCAAGCGCTCTGCTGCCTTTGATTCCTTTTTGGATTTAACCTAATAAATTAAAATTGACACAGATAAAAAATATGATAAATAAAAGCATTGGTAGTAAAATTTTCAGCACTTATTAGTAAAAAATTAGCAAATTACTTATGTAAGAAACTGCAAACTTTTTAGACATTCAAAATTCTTATACAGTTAAAAAACGCTTGTTTTATTGATTAATGCAGAATAAGAAGCATCATTCTTGGTATAAATAGTAATCTGAACAGCTACATACCCTGCATTTAAGAAAATTTGTTATAACTTGAAATTATTACATAAAGATAGCTTAAAAAAATAAGTTTTAAAAAAGATTGTCGTTTCCAATTTCCTGATTAGGGAAAATATCCTATGAAGTTATAATTCCATAAAACATTTATTAAGTTAGCTATTTTTTGGTAAATATGTCTTATATTTCTAACTGTAATGAATTTGTTATAATATAATAAAATATTTTTTAATAATTTTTTCTTAAAATGGAGTTTTAAGCTAATTGTATTTTTATTGTGAACAGTGCATATATAGTTCTCTATGATCCTAGAAATGTGAATTCTTGAATATTGAATGTCTTAAATGTATGATCATAGAATTTTCCAGAATCATGTGTGGGGTCTCCTCCACATGTGATTAATTAAGGTGATCAGAGGATAATTTAAGAATTAATATTAAATGACTACGAATTTCCTATGAAAAATCCTATGAAGAATTTCCTATGAAGAAATAAAAATTAAACTAAATAATTTTATTTTAGAACTCAATTTTTTCGACATTTTCAACATTTGCGACATATTATTACTTTGAGAATTTTGAGCTATTAATTTTAATTAATTTATTTTAACACTTTACAAAAGTAAAATTAAATCATTAAAAGATACAATAAGTTTCCAACATTTTCAAATAATCGCTGGAAAAATATATAATAACCAGAATCAGAATCAAGATATTATTACAAAAATAAGAATAAAATAGTGTCTTACTTAGATTTTTGTATATTTTAAAGAGACAGTTAGTGGTTTGTACACACACACAATATATATATATATATATATATAGATAGAGATAGATATATATATATATATATATATATATATATGTATGTATGTATGTATGTATATATTTCTTTAACACTGAAGTTATTTAAGCATTCATAAACACGATATTCTCATCCAAATATTCAAGTTTTAGTTTACATCGATACATAATGAATGAGTTAATTATGTCTACGAAAAGATGATTTTAAAGTACTCATTGATTTTTGCATAAACACTGAACATTCTATAAAAATTACATTTCCCTTATTCAATGTATACTTATTTAAAAGGGAGGTAAATAGTTAAAATATAATATAATTTGATCACCATATCAGTTATCAATTGTTCCAGTACAAGTTAAATGCAACATCCTTCATTGATTAAATTTTTTGAATTTAAAACATTAGATTAAAAAATTTCATACAATAAAAAGAATTTTTTTTATTTATGGCAATCTCAAAGTAAACAATACAAAAAGTGAATTGACAATAATTTTAGTGCAAAGGCGAAGCCTATTATTCTACATTTAAATTCGTACTTGACTTTTTTTTAGACAGAAGAGAGCATTTATTCCAATATTAGAGAGATACACACATAGATTAACACAAAAGTTAACTTACAGCTTCATGTTTTATCTTGTCGGTACCAGCCAGTGGTGTTTGTACAAGTTCACAAGCATGGATTGTTGCGGGCGGTAGAAGACTGGGGTCTAGAACTTTTGGTCGAAGAGATTCACGGACTACAGGTGGTTGTAAGAAAGTTTCCTTCGCATCTGCATCTTTTACTTCTGACTGATCGCTTTCTTCAGTTAAATCCTCGCAAGTTGAGCAAAATTTTTGAACGGTTATTCTTAAGCTATCTTCCTAAGAAAATAAAAGAAAAAGACTATGGTTCTGAAGATTTTCCTCCAGTTGTTCAATAATTATTTCATTGGAACAATTATATGTCGATTTACAATTTTGAAGTTGTTTGCGTGTCTGCTAAGTCATATTACTGTAAGAAAAAATATTTAGCATAACCTAAGCAAATGTAGCTTTTTTTTTTTTTTTTTTTTTTTTTTTTACACTATTGTTTTTATTTGAATAAAATAACATTTTGTAAAAATGAAACTCTTTTTTCCAAAAATAAATGATAATAATCAAATCTGATTCTTGAGTGGTGCAAAATACTTAGAAATTTTCGAAAACTAATGTCCATCCTATTTATATCCTAATTTAGAATGACCAATAAAATAACATATACAAATTGTCCATCAAAAGCCAATGCGCCTTTTAACCTTTGAAAACTGATCGTTACAGTTTTAAAAGCAAAATCTAAGAATAAGGAAGTTAAAAAAATGCTATATATACATACATATAATATATATATATATTGTTAAAAATATTCCTATATAAATATATTTAAATTACAGATAACATTTTATGGAGTGAAATATTAAGAATGGTACTAAAGTTCTATGTATTTAAATCTAGGAAATCAATAGAATGTACAAATTATGAATATTATGCAAAAAAATAAATAAATAAATAAAATAAACCGTCCCAGACTTTACGAACAACAGAAATATAGAAAAAAATAAACAACAGAAATATAGTAAAAAATAAACTTTGCAAGTTAATATTAAGAATAAATTGTATTTTTTAGGTCATGACATTTAAAACTGGCATTGCGAAAGAAATATATATATATATATATATATATATATATATATATATATATATATATATATATATATATATATATATATATATATATATATATATATATATATATATTCTACTTCACTTAAAAGTAAAGACCACTTCCGACGTATTTAAAAGGTATATCAATTCATATATGTTAAACAATGATAATTTTTTGCGAATAATATATATATATATATACTTTGTAATCAAAATTGTATTTTTCTTTGTAATGTTATTTTATAATATATGCATAGAAAAAAAATAATAAATAGAAAAAGCTTGCAGTATTTAACCATAAAATCTTCCAACAACGAATTTTTCCTTTGAAGGTATCCATGTTTAGAACACGAAATAAAATTTATTATTATGAGAATAAAACATTGAAATATATATATATATATATATATATATATATATATATATATATATATATATATATATATATATATATATATATATATATATAACCTAATCCTATATACTATACATATCAAAATTTTATAGAATATTCCAAATACTTCATAAAATAATGTTAGTCAGCAATGTTGCCAAGCAAAGAAATAGGTGTGATAAAGATTTTTTTTTTTTTTTTTTTACATACTGCTAATTTTTGTTTATCCTCAGTAGAAGGAGTTCTGATTCCCTCTTCTTCATCCAATCTATTTATAAGCACCAAATAAGGATTGGATTCATTTTCAGGCTTTTTTAAATCTTCCAAAGCTTCTACGAAATCAGATTTTTGACTGTAATGAACAACTGTTAATAATCTAGAAGTATTTAGGAGATGTGATTACAAATAATAAATAAAATATTTACTTTGTAGTCTTGATTACTTTTTCTTTATCGTCTGACGGTTTCTCAACTAAATAGGACTGGCTATTTTTATCGAATATATAACTCTAAAAGAACATTTTAAACAAATTTATTTGTTGCATGCGAAAAATTCTGATATATAAATATATCGAAGGGTAAATAAATAATTTTAGTTAAATAAATATCGGTATCAATATGGTATTGCTGGAAAGAGGTGACAATAAAATACGATTTATTTTAATAAATTATATAATATAATTTCAGGGGAACAAAGTAATATTATAAAAAATATGTACTAGTTTTACATTTCCTAAAACAAGTGCAAAAAAATTAAGAATTGCTATAATAATATATTGTTTATCGACACCATATAGCGGTAAACATAATATTTGAAAGCTGTGATAAGACTTTTAAGCATATGCATAACGATTTGAAAATTTTTCAAATAAATAATGAGCTATTTTCAAGTATCGCCAAATGGGAAATCTGGGAAAATTTCAAGTACTCTCTCTCAAATGTCTGCATGCAAAAAGTTGAAGTATAAAACTCAATTCACATTAGTCAACATTAGCTGGCATTGAATTTGATATCTTTCAGCATGAAGAATGAGCCTTAGCGCATGATCATCGAAGCATTTTGAAATAAACCGAAAAACTCCAAAGCACTCATTTCGAAAAGCTAGCATGCGGATGGGAGAATCTTCAATCTGTTGAACAGCCTCTGGGATCGAACCCAAGATTTGTCAATTTGAAGAAAGCTGGCCATGTAAACACAATAGTGGATAGTTCAAAGACTAAAAATTGTTGTTGAGTGTTTGAACATCTATATTACCTTTTAAAAGGAGTTTTTTTTAACATTTTCTGCCATGTTCGCTCATAAGAAAAAAGGAAAAAAAACGTAGGACTTTAAAATAACGGCAGTTAAATCGGGGATTCGTCATTTCAAAAAAATACGAGCCTATCATGAGCCCGTTACTAAACACCTCATAAATGGTACATTTTTTTTAATACAAAGGATAACCTAACAGCCGAAGGGATTCGAGCATTCAACACAATTTGAATTTATAAAGCTTTTACAGATAGAAGGATATATTCAAGTATCGCAAAAGAGAAAACCCGTTAAATTTTATATATATTTATTACTGGAGAGACATGCACGCAAGAAGCAATAATTTCTGTATGCGCTCACTTCCTTTCAGTTCCAATACTGAAACGTATCATTCTGAAGAGATCTGTCCTATTGCTGGGTTACAATGGGCTCAGTAGCTACGCTGAATTTTAAACTACTTTTAGTAAAAGTTATTACGTAGTTTCTTGATTCTTTAAAAAAAAAATGGTTTCACAAAGAAAAAATCCGCTTAAAAGTTAAATGCATGCTTCTATCCTTTTATGTGAAATAATCGTTAAAAAGTAAGAGATTAATGTAAATTGATCTCATAAAATGCTTCATTTTTTAAAAATTTATTTATAAAAAAATTTGAAAATCTTATAATAGTTTTCTTTCTTGATTGCAATTTAACGACCAGCAGTGTATTTAAAGAATATAATACGCAGTCTCTGACAGCAGATAAAATAAAGTTTAACGTTCTAAATTATTACCCTATTTTATTAGTAGTACACATAAATAAAAATGAGGATAGATATTTGAATAAATTACAAAACATAATAAGCATTACAGAATTTAAATCACATGTATATGATAAAATTATAAAAAATAAAATTCCTTGAAAATAATAAAAGAAATGGTACATCAATCATGTTAATTAATAATATTTAAATCTAGACTATATAATTTTCCAATATTAAAGCAAGATATATACTCTAAAAACAATCAAAATTTTGAAGAGAAAAATATATCATTTTACAACTTTAATATTAATAATAAAAAAAGAGAGAGAATTTACGTGAATTTTTTCAATTTACATCTAATAGAGTCGTTTGGTAATAGTCCTAAATCTTGAACTGTTTACTGACACCCTGTGTATAAAGGGATCTTTTTGATTAATATTTTAAAATAATATGTGTGTGAACACACACACACACAAAATAGTTGACTTTATAAAGTATAGTCAAAACTTTAAATTAAACGTTTCTTTAAATTTTACATTAATTAAAAACATTTTTACACATATTTTGATTAATAATTTCATACCAATGAAATAATTCAAAATAATTTTTATCCATTAGAATAAACTTAAATTTAATTCATTCTCGTGGCTTCATTAAACAGCGTTCAAAAGATACAAAATATAAAAAAAGGCATTAAGCTCAAATTCTGGAATGTTTAATTATTTTCGATATAAAAGATTTTGTGAATCTGAATATTTTTAGCCATTAGTGATATACACAAAAAAGTAATGTTTTTCGCATTACAAAATACTGCTAAAATGTTTCTCCTATCTATTAGTTAGCTTATTGTTAGGAGTTGGGCATTACAAAATAAGACTTTTAAGATTTTATAACAAATATTCGTAAAACTAATAATTCCTCAATTTCATTTATTCTCATTTCCTACTCCACTTATAGAGTTTGACAACCACCTACCCTATTAACAAGGTATGGGTTCCAATGATTTTGAGATAAGGGCCAAATAAAAAACCACCAAACATGTCTTACTACCCTCTAAGTATATCATTTCACTTAGAGGAAATTATGACTACAAACTTTTTTTTTTTTTTTTTTGCAACAGTCAATATTAACGAACTCGGCGGATCTTGGCTAAATTGGTTATAGAATCCGATTTCTGATAGTAAAAATGACACTTTTTCCAAATAGAGCGCCGCAATCCTCTTGTTTTGGAATTGCTTAAAAATATGCAGAAAAAAATCAACAAGAACAAACCTGTATAATTTCTTTTTCAGCGAACTCATCTTCAGTTTCTTTTATCAGAAATGGAAGTACTTTTTCTTTTTCAATACAATCTTCTTGAGAAGATTGCGACAGTCGCTTGCAAGAGTCGAATTTCTTTTTATGAGTAATTAAATCATCGTCAATAAATTTCCATTTAGAAGTATCTATGTCAGATTTTTTTCTGACATTATGAAAAGAAGTGGGAGGCCTATAAATATAAAATAAAAACTCTTTTATATTACTATTTCATAAGTAATTTAATTTAAATGAGTCCTAGAATGATATCTTGATTTATGTTTCTCTTAAAATCGTTTCTGTGTACCTGTGAGCTATCAGCAAAATATCATTTTGAAAATTAATCTATCAAAATTATTTAAAAAAGAAAATTAGTTAGTTTTGTATACTGCTTTCGTCACAATTGAAATATAGATTAAAATTTGATTTATTGGCTTTCATATCCTACTTACGTTATTATGATTATGATTGAAATCAGATTTTTTGACATCACTCAGAGAATTTTCTAACAGCTGTAAATTGTTATAAGGTATTTGAACACCCACCGTGATTCAATTTTCGTAAAATAATGGGTCTTATTCACGGCTGAAATCCTAAAATTTTCCAATGCTAATTCTAACTAATGTTCATACAGACAGGAGAAATTCCGTAACCATCTCTTGTTGCGCAATAGCAAGTGGAATTGAATTTGAGAGCTCCCATTATTAAGATAAGAGCTTTAATAGTTGTGGCAACTTAATCACTGGTAACTCATTTTAACATTGGATTTTTATTTTCTATTTTTTTTTTTTTATCATAATCGGATTTCAGTCCACATTGCAAGTTCAGTGCGAAAGGAGTATAAGTAATTTATATAAAATCTCGTGTAATTTTTTTTTTCATTAAACAATCATATTTTTACACCAAATTATATAAAAATACCAAAATTTAAAAATTTGTGAAAGATATAATTATAGAGAATTTAATTCAACTATGCTTTTATAAGCAACTGATAGTTTCTCTTGATACTCCACAAAAAATTCGATTTAAATTATTTTACACTTTACTACGTCTTCGTCATTGACTTTAAAACGGTTATCCTAATGTCCGTTTGAATATTTTCCTCTAACACGGATTGGATCAAGTCCAACCAAATTTTAAATAATTACCCGTTTAATATAATTCATACAAACACAGGAGATGAAATTGAAAAGGAGACGATTCGCTTGGAGGCGGAACTGCTTGCAGCGCACCGTGAATCAGAAAAACCTCACTCCTCCCGTCCCACTCACCCCCTACCCCGCTACCTCAGAATTTTGAAAGCAAATAGTAACAAACTCAGGAAACTATATCAAGTTAGCAGAGACCCCTGAATAAAAAATCAATATAATAAAGCGGATAACGAATTTAGAGCCAAGATAAGTTCATACAATTCACTGAAATGGAGAGAAAAATTAGAATCATTAAATACGCACGACCGATCCATTTGGAAGGCCGTCAGTATGTTCAAGAAGAAACCACAGTATTTTCTGCCCATTCAAGGCCAAAATACAACTGCATACACAGACAAACAAAAAACAGAAGCAATTGCTGACGTTCTTGAAACACAATTCACCACTAATGACCTACACGACACCAGAACTGAAGATCTGGTTGCTAGCAACATACTCAGATTTCTCTTCAGACCACACACACAAGTCATACGAAGCACCACCCCTTCGGAAGTAATGGCAATAATCAAGAAATTAAAGGATAATAAGTCCCCAGGAATTGAAGGAATGACAAACAAAATGCTAAAGAAAATTCCAATCAAAACATTATTCAAAGTTACGATGCTTATTAACGAGATATTAAGAAAAACGTATTTTCCTCAAAAATGGAAAATTGCAGTAATAGTACCAATATTAAAACCAAAACAAGGCAATTGCCTTCCCTCAAGCTATAGACCTATTAGTCTACTGCCGTCTCTAAGCAAAATAACCGAAGCAATTGTTCTAAATAGACTAGATGAATTTTTAGAAAACAATAGTATACTTATCCCTGAACAACACGGGTTCAGAAAATCACATTCAACAACGCATCAACTTATGAGAGTAGGGGAAATCATCCCCCAGGGATTTCAACATAAAAAAAAAGTACAGGAGCAGTTTCATATTGCCAAAGCTTTTGATCGAGTTTGGATTGGTGGACTTGTACACAAACTCATTAATATTGGTCTACCCGACCCACTTATTAAAATACTAATTTCATATCTTTTGGGACGAAAGTTCCAGGTTCGCATTGGTACTACATACTCAACACATAGACAAATCTTAGCTGGCGTGCCACAAGGGTCCAAATTGGGATCAAGACTCTTTCTTATCTATGTGAACGACATTCCAACATCAACACTAACTTCCCTGCACCTTTTTGTAGACGACACATTTATACTAGCACAAGGTAGGAAAACATCATATATCATAGAATCGCTTAACAAACATTTAGAACAGATTGAGCTCTGGTTCGTTAAATGGAAAATTCTTATTAATGTAAATAAAAGTGTATCTATAATTTTAACAAAAAAAGACTACTTCCACCCAGTGTAATTAAGATCAATAACGAAATTATACCATGGTCACAAACCTGTAAATACTTGGGAGTAACTTTCGACAGAAAATTAACATGGCACCTCCATCTGATCCAAATTATTAACAAATTTAAACGACAAACAGCTGCATTATACCCACTTTTCAACTGGAATTCAAAACTTTCCATGGAAAATAAAGTACTCATTTATAAAGCATATCTTCGATCACTTGTTTCCTATGCCTGCCCTATGAGGGGTTACACCCACGATAGTAAAATTAAAAAACTGGAAACTCTCCAAAATAAAGCCCTCAGATGGGCAGTTAAGGCCCCCTGGTTCATTAGAAACCAAAAAATCAGACAAGAATTAAAAATCCCTACCCTGAGAGAATTCTTCGCGAAAATAATGTATAACGTGATTAAAAATATTGATAAAACTAATAACGAAACAATAATTAGCCTTCCGTCCTATAATGACCTAAGTACCCATAATAGATTGCATCCTCTCTCATTGCTCAGATATTGCTCAAAGTTTCCTCACCAACCACCATGAAATAAACTGTAAATAGAAAAAGAAATTATCTTCGATAACTACTTCTTTGTATGGAAAAAAAGAGACTACTAAAAAGATAAAAGGATTTTTTTTTTGTTTTTGTTACATCTCATTCTGTATGTGGGAAAAAAAACTATTTAAAATAAAAATGATGATGAAAAATGCATATATAAGTGTGCATACTAAATGTATATAAAAACAGATTTTTTTTTAAAATATACATGTATATGTAAATACATAAAATATAAAAAAAAAAGATAAAGATAAATATATTGTATTACAGACCAATTTATACCTTGTAAATATTATAGCGTGTATAAATTCTTGTAAATACCTTTACCCCTGTTCTTTATGTAAATATTCTTATTTCTCTCAATTTATTCCTTAACTATTTCCTTTATTATTCTATTAGTTTCATTTAATTTAAATGTATAAATGATAAATTAATCAACAATATTTTTTTAAATTCTGAAATAAATTTTATGAAATAACCATAGTCCCGTCCATTAAAATTTCAAACTCATTTTAAGCCAATCAGATTCAAGTTATAGCTCACCAACCAAGAACCAGTTATCTGATGAGGTTAGAGGATCGCCAGATCCAGGGACTTCTGAAAACTGCCAGCCGGGAATCACTTCAGGATATTTTCCTCCGTTATAGATATACACCGCCGCGCTGTCACTTAAATAGTAACAATTTTAATACAGAAATATATTATTTATGCACACTATCTCGCTAAATACTTGTTTGAAAATGTACTTATAATATAGACAATAAAATAAGAAAATCGGGTTTGATTCTAATTTATTACTGCTCTTAAGATATCTGCTTGAAAATACTGATTTAAAAAAAAAAAAATAGATTTTTAAATTTAATTTCTAATAGTGTTGAATATAAAGCATGAAACAAAAAATTAATATTATAATTATTATAATTTCCTGCTGGCATAAAACATAATCAACATAGACTTCTGGAAAAAAAAAATCGTAAAACAAAGTGAAACTGCAAAACAATTAAAATGATACTGCATGTGCAAGGAATTTACAAATTACTCTGCTTTGGACTTGGTAAACTTTTTAGGTACCACTGTTTATTTTCAGTATGTAAATCTGCAGAGGATTTATTCAAAAACATATGACTCAAAAACGGTAATTCCAGCCTATTAATTTTTTAAAAGTAACTGTCTAATTGGGGGTTAAAAAAATTAATATCTCGAGCAAATATATTTCATAATCAAACATTGAATCATAAATACTTTAATTCTTCGCCGAAATAAAAATTTCAAAATAAATCCAAATTTGTAAAATTTTAGCTAAATGCTAATAATTCAGCATTCACTGAAGTTTCCTAATGTTTAACAACTTATGATTTTCATCTGTTTTGGAACTAGAAATTCGCTGGTTTTATTTAACTATACGTTTGCCTCAAGACTTTAGGTATATTTTATGGTAAAGATTACTGTAAAACTTTAGTAAATCAATTTTTAAATCAATAACATCAAATCAAGGGGTTAAAATTTCGAAGTTTTAAAATTCATCCATTTTTGTGAACAAATTAGCTCTGCATCTGCTAAGTAGAACTTTTGCAGTGTTTTCTAAAATCAAATGTAATAGCTTAAAATTGAATTTTTAATCTTAAATTATTTAAAAATAACAGTAAATAAGCTTTTAATATCAAGCCTCGAAGTATTTTACTTTGTAGACTAACTAAATTTTGAAAATAAAATTCATTATTTTTACAAATTTTCTAGAATATTTTATTTTAAAGTATGTGCTCTCGAATGTAGCTAAGAAAATTTTGAATTCAACTTCGTCTTATATCTTTTTCATGTATTAATAATAAGACGAAAAAAGTTCCTTATTAATAAGACGTTTTTTTTTTTAAAAAAAATTCTTTTCAAATTTTAGAGCTTTATTTTTATATATATAGGGTCTTTAGAAGACCCATGCGAATATGGCTTTGAGATTGGGAGCTATTATCCTCCTTATTATGTACATAACACGTGTAGATTAAGAAGTAACGATATTTTCAAAAATTTGACATATTGGAGGCACTCAGAAAGAAATAGGAGAAATAACAAAAATAGGAATACAAACAATATAACAAGCCATATTATTTCAATTAACAAAAAAATTAAAGGATCAGTTATAATGATCCTTGACCCCTCCGGGAGGAAGTAGTGAATCAACCAAAAGCACGTAAAAGTTGTATTGGTATAAGTAATCAATATTATTATGCATAATTTATGTATTCATCATAGAAAAAGTATAAATTTTATTTTCATTTATTGAGCCATGTTGAATAATAATGCCACCTTATTGTTCTTGAAAAAAGTATTTTAAATCTAAAAATTATTGAAATAATTTCTTTTAAGCAAATGCAAGTAGATGTTTTTTATGCCAAAGCTTCATGAAGGAGTCATTTTTCAAAAAGAAAATTTTTTCAAATATCCATAAATTTAATAAATCTAAATGAACTAGTCAAAAATTACAAAATTATGTTTATACATAATTATTTTACAACTTCTACAAGTAATCCAATCGGGTTCTTTTTTTTATCTCTTGACTCATAGCACTAAAATTTTTTTTATATATAACTAGCTACAAATCATTTATGAAAGAATTAATATCGATGGCAATTTATAGTCTGCAGAACTTTATCACTTATATTATAAGTAAATGGGAAATTTGTAAATAAACGAATTATGCACATTAATATAAGATAATAATATATTAATTTATAAAATAATCTTATTCTTAACAAAATTTCAAATAATAACAACATACTCAAAATTTACACTCATTTCAGTCGATCCATTTCCCTCTTGATTAAAATTAAAATTTTGTTAATTCATGATCCTAAATTATATTTAGTTTTAATATCCGAGTGTGAAGTACAGTTTATGGGATAATGTCCTCATTTGCTAGCATCTTTTGGCAAGCATGTTTCTATGGAAACAGGAAAATGAAGGTTGTTTTTCACTTCATTTAGAATACGAATATATTTTAATTCATAAAGTTGGAGATTTTATCGTAAAAGGTGACTATTTTCAAACATAAAATAATGTAAATTTCTAAAAAGTCACTGAATTTCGACTTTAAGCTTTTAAATTGATAATTTTTTATTTACATTATATGATTCATTTTCCCAGTATGAAACTGTATTCGTGACTTTTATGAATTAAATAGAAAAGAAAGTTTTTGTGTTGTTGTCTGCTAGTATTTTGTGTAAATAAGTTTAGTTATAATGGATATTTCAACAGAGTTAATGTCCAAAGGATGGTAAATTTCTAAATATTTTCGTATGAATTAGTTATAAAAAATATTTTTAGATTAGTTTTAAAATATAAATTCAATGTGAAATTATTATTTTCACATGAAAATGAAATAAATTTTTATCTATGATATTTTAAAATGTAATTCATTTAGAGTTTTGCTTCGTTATTAATGTAATATTAGTATAATGCGCTCTTCATATTAATTTGGTTTTTTCAAGTTGTTAATCAAAGTGTTCTCTAAACATAAAAATCATAATTAAAAAATGTGTATTCATGTATTTATACTGTTGTATTTTATCGTTAAGGACGATAAATATGTTAATCGAACTATAACCACATAATTATTTTATGTCTTAAAATGGTGTAGAAGAAAAACTAGTAAACATTCCGATTTAAGTATCATTAAGTATGAGAAACTGAACTAGATAATAGATGTGCATATCATAAGAGAAAATAAAGATGCAAAACAAACAAGAAAAATCAAATTTATTTTAGAAAGTATATAAATGCTTGTTGAAAATAGTATACAAGTACTCTTTGAAAGTTTCTTAATATTGTATAGATTAAAGATATATTTCATTTTAGTATTTTTATACATTGCTATTTCTTATGTATTATTTTCCTCTTGTGTTATCAATAACATTGACTGCTTCAAATACAATGGGTACAATACTACTTTCAGGCACCTTTCAACAGAAGGACTTGAAATGTGCAAAGATGGGAATCAAAATGCAACTGTGGCTTCTGTTATTCATAAAGCTTTAGATGTAGGATTTGATTTTTATTTATTTTCTAAACTTAAGTACATATATCTATCATAATTTTTAAAATGTAAATTCATTTCTTAATAATTATTATAAGTATTTTAGATTACTTTAAGATATAATTATTTTTCTTTACTTTATATTTATGTATGTACAGTATATTAGTTGTATTTACTTTATATATATATATCTGCAAGATGTATAATTATCTAAGAGTGTACTTGGAAATTGACTGTTAATATTTTCTCATAAAGTAATCCCAGTGTCATATATAAAATAGATCTTTGAATGTTATGAATTTTTCTCTTTTCTTTTTATACTTCTCTTTTTTTGTACTTGTGAATATTTCTGTAAAAATATCCTATCAAAAATTAACACAAGTGTATAAGATTGAAATGGTTTTTATCTTGACTGAATACATTTTTAAATATTTTATTGTAGTCTTTTCCTGCTGCTTACATTTATAATATATATTTTTAAAAATCTGTAATTTAAAATTACTTGCAAATTGTGATTATATATATACTTACACAATATATATATATATATAAATGTGAAGTTAATTTAAATGCACATTGCATTTTGTAAAATTTTTTTAGTATATGCTATATTTCTTAATATAGAATTTTTATATTTCAGACTGATCTTCGAGAAATTGGTAAAAGTTTTTTTCCTGATGATATTGGTCGTGGAAAATTAGATTTTGTAAGATAATAATTTTTTATAGATTTAATTTTATTAGCTTGTGAAAAAAAATTTCATTTGTTGTTGTATATTACTATAGCAAAACATCACTTATAAATTATTTTACCAGTAAAAATTTTCAAGTTTAATGTGTTGTACATATAAACAAATACAATCAACCCCCATAAAATGCTAGTAAAAAATTGCGACTAATATTCATAAAGTGTGATAAGCAAAAATTACTTCTCAGAATTGTGCAATAATACCGTATTTTCCTGTATATAATCCGCAAGCCCTTTTTTTCGAGCAAAAGAAAAGACATAGCATAATCTGCAGAGGCATATAGTTTGCAGCAATTTTTCCGCTGAATAGTCAAAAATTTATAGTGCTGATAATCTGATGCCAAATAAAAAAAAATACACATTAGGATTAAAAATATAAGAAATTAAATATTTATAATACAAAGATTTGTTTGAATCCACCTCAACACAAAGTGCAATTAAGTGAGATGAAAGCATGACATCGATCAATATCTTAGAGGATTCTTGTGGAACTTAACGATTTTTAGATTTTAATAATTTTTAAAATGATATTAGACATTTAAAAATAAAATATATTTCTTTCGGTAATAGTTGAATGAAAGAAATGGATTTTTTTGTAACTGTGCATGGAATAAATTTTTTCCTTTGTATTGTGCATGCATTGCTTTTCACCTTACATTACACAATTGTTGATTTTTTTTTTCATTTGCCTATAGTTTTCACTTTAAAATTTGCTCTGTTACTGTATAATTTTATCTTCAATATGACAATATATGAATTTGAATGTTTTCAGAGCAAAACAGTTCAGATCAAGACAAATTGCGAAATGAGGTTAGTGAAATGCAACTTTAAATCATTCAGAGAAACTGAATTCCTTCTTGAATGTAACTGGGAAATGCTTATTATAGTTAAAATTAGTCAACTGAGATGTAGTGCCATCTATTACTTATTTTATTGAACATAAATGACACATATTTCTTTCAAAACTTAATCGTAAGCTTTTTTGATGAAAAATATTTATCAGATGAAATTTGTACACAACTTGTGCTGCAATAATTCCATTAATAAAAAAAACTAAGAATGCCAATTTACTGCACTTTTTTTGTTTTATTAGAGAAAATTAAAAAAAAGATTTCTCACTTATTGAAAATTGAGTTTATGTAAAACAATACTTTCTGAAATTATTTTTACATGTCTGCACAACTTGCATATCCTTAATTAATATCTTTAATTTAGTAGTTTTTTTAATTAATAAACCATTTAAAGTTGAAGTTGTTAATTAATATTTTTAAATTAAATCTTTTATATGTAACATATCTAAAAAAATTTTATTATTAAACTTACTAAAAGGCTTTTAATACAGTGTTTAATTTTAAGCTAGCTTTTAATCTTTATCAAAAGATGTTTTTTATTTTTATTTTTTTAAAAAATAAATTCTATTTTTTTTTATTTAAATATCTCAGTATTTATTATTTTGGGCATGTTTTTCAGACAAGTATTTCAGCATGAGCTCTCATTAATCAGTTTAATAGTTTCAGGCTTCTTTTGTATTTTTGAATATGAAAGTTACACATTATATCAAAATAATCTCTTTGAATGTTAATTGGGATAAAAGCATTTATTTTTTAAAGGAGAATATTAATTCTTTTCTTTTTTAATAACTATTATGCATATCATGTAGATTTTTTAAGAAAATAAATTTCCAAAATAATAAATCAGAAATATATGAAACTGTTTTTGGAACATTTTATATAATTTTGCTTAGATGATCCTTAATTTGTTCTAGATTAATTTTTCTATAAATTTTGAAAAAGTATTTTAAAAATACCATTTAAATGATTATTTACAGGAAACATTTTTAATGTGATTCACTGTAGTTTTTTGGGGGATAGTCTTAATTAATATAGCTCTGTTACATAATTTTAAAAAAAATGTGATTTTATTGTAAAACAAAGTTTTTTTAATCAGAAAAAAGAGACTCAACATCAATGTTTAAAAAAGATATAAGGATTAATATTCTGATCCTTATATTTCTTAAGAATCATCAAAAATCAATTTAAATTTTTTAACCAATTTTTTTTATCCTAGTTATTTTTTTAAAATCAAATAAATTATAAATATGTAATTTAGAGGTTTAACACCCTGATTATGGTTTAAAATATGTAATCATTTCCATACTTTTTTATAGTATCTTTAAAATTTCATGTTTGAAAACTGCTTATATTTGTGATATAATAAATAAAGCATTTTTTAATTTTTAAGAAATTAATATTAAAAAATTCTTGCAATTTTCTATCTTTTTCATATATTTATTTTAAAGGAGGGGAAAGAATGAATCAAATATCAATTTAAGCATTATTAGTAATATTTGGTACAAAAATTATAAAAACTGGTGCTGTGAGAACATGGTTAAGCTCTTTTCTTTTGTAAAACTGTTACATGTATGCTAGTAGAAATCGAAACAAAGAGAAAGATAAATTTCATCGTAAAAAGTAGAATATTAAGTATTGGGGTAATGTTTAAAATGGAATTCTTAATTTAAATGGCATTTTAACAAACAGCTAATTTTTTCGCTTAGTCATATTTTTTGGAATATAAAATATTTCTTTTATATATATATATATATATATATATATACAGGAATGTTTTTGGAATTTATTTCATCTAAATCTGTTGAATATTTCTATCAGATTTCAGGTTCAGGTGTTGTTCAGATACAAAAAATAAAAAATGCAAGTGCTCCCAAATATGAATATGGCTCTGGAGCACCACCTATTCTAAGACTTTTATTAACTGATGGAAATACATTTGTGAATTGCTTGCAGTGGGGTCCTTGGAAATCAATCACGTATGTATAATAAATGATTAGATACTAAAATTAGAAATACAATTCATTTTTTTATATTTAATATAATTCTTATCAGCTTATTACTTTCTTAAAGAAATCCTTTTATGCAATATGTATGCGTAATTTTATATCTTGTATGATAGACTAGCTGTGCAAACATGGGTTTTTCTTAGGAACATTTGTTAAATAATATTTGCTTAATATTATTTATTTCATTTTTTGATTATATTTTTTAAATTAAAAAAAAACCTGATATATTTTAAAGCTACTAAATTTTTATAACTAGTATTAATTCTTAATTATTCTTCATTTTCTTAAGAATTCTTTACTAAATAAACTTTAACATAAATTTTGGTATCTTAAGGCTGCATTTATATTGCACAGGGAGGAATTGGGAAGAGCTGTGTGAAATTTAAGATTTTCAATTTCCTGTTTATTAAAATATTGAATTGCCTGAACACAATATATTTTGATATCTAAATATTTTCTATTAAGTTTACTTTTTAAATTTATTGTAATGATTTTTAAAAATCAGCTTGCACTGTAGTCTAAAAGTATTTCCATCCTTTATCTCATTTTTATAAAAAATTTTTTTTATTAATTGTTTTCTGAAATAATCATTCAATGATTCTTGAACAATTAACTATATTATTAAATAATTGTGTTATTAGAATACAACAATTGTAAATTTATTCTACATTTTTAATATAATCAAAGTTAGAAATGTTTGAAAGTTTTTTGTTTATTTTTTATTATTATAAAAATGAATTAAAAGTTGCTGTAAAACTTTCACAAAACTGCTTTTCACTGAGAATTTTTAATGCAATTTAAAATTACATAATCAAAAGAATCATTTTTTCAGAATGAACTCTTAGATTATGAAAAATATGTCATCTTTGTTCTTTTTGTTTGGGAATCAAGATTCAAACTGATTTATGAGTTTTACAATTTTTTCTTTATTTTATAAATAATACATAATAAAAATAGGATTTATTTCATTTTTTGACAGTATGGATACTCCTCCTGGCACAAAAATATATCTGAAACCTGGTAAAATAGCTATGCAAAACAATTTCTTGCTACTGAGTGAAAATCAGTTCACATTTCTTGGGGGTTGTGTGGCACCGATGGTTGAAAAATGGGAATTGTGCCGAGTAAGTTTCTATTCAAAAATAAATTTATTGTTTTTATTTTGTATGTAAGATTCATACTTTTCAATTAGCATTATTCCAATCTTTACTAAAAATAAATGTATGTAATAATATAATGTGAAAAAAAATTCTATGCATAATTATTTTTCTAATTAAATGGGTTAATAGTTTACTAAGTTTTTTGTGTATAGTTTTCTCATTAAAGGACAAAGAAACATTCTTTGAATGATATTATTAGTAAGAAAGAATTGTTGCTCAGATTTGTCCTGTTTTTATTAATGAACCCACTAATAATTTTTTTAAAATTTTATAACAAAATTCTTTTTTGAAATGCAAGTTATTTATTAAAGTATTAATTATATAAAATTTATTAAAGCATCATTTGTGAAATATAAATAAACATTATTAAAGCATGTTTATTTATTTCATTATAATTTTTATTTGAAAAATATATAATGTATGTTTAATTCTTAGGGAAAATGCGATGTTCTTCAATATTCCAAAATTCAAATGTGTTTAAGTAAAAATTCTAAAGTTATTTTTTTATTACAAAGGCAGTGATTTTATATTGATGTTATTAATAACTTAAGAGTGTAGGTCAAAGGTAATTTTGAGCCATTCAAATTTTTGTAATGAATTTTGATTCTAATAAAACTATTTTATTGAATATTTATGTAGCACTGAAAAAACTTTAATTTAGTCTAAATTGATATGATTAATTTTAGTTAATTAGTTCATATTCAGTGTCAGATGTCTATATAAATATATTTTAGAAAATATATATTCAGTTATTCAATATTTTGTCAGTTTCCTTTATTTATTCTGAGATATTTACTATCATTTATTTTATTTATTAAAAAGTAATATAATCTATTAATCATAAAATTACTGGGTAGAATATTAAAAAAAGTTTAGAATGCAATAAAGATTTCATTGCATAACCTGTATTTATTATACAAACGCCAAACATGAGCACTTAATTCATGAGCCCTTCAATTCCTCTTGACAATGTCGTCATACTAAGAAAGTAAAATTTAATTATTTAAGAGTTAAAATATCATTGGTTGCGCATCGTATAATAAGTTCAATAGTGTTTTGTTTTACACACACTAATGTATAATGTAAATAAAACATTAATTAATATAAGTTAAAATTGCGTGAAATATTTTTTAAAAAATGCTTTAAAAATCAAATATCTAAAGTAATCCATGGGTAAAATACCCTAAAATAAAAATGTAATAAAATTTATAGTAACTTTATTGTTTTAAGGTTATTAAGTTTAAACAATTATGTCAAACATTAGTGCTTGAGTTATTACTGTAGTAAAGATATAACTATTTGAAATGATCATTTAAATATAATTATGAGATCTTAATGGCCTAAATAACCGATAAAAGATTTTTTAATTGTTGTTTTGTCATGTCTGATAGTTGTATTTAATAAAACAGTGAGTTCTTATAAAGAGCTACCACTTCCAAAGGTATAATTTCACTTGGAGCACATTGCAATCAGGGCTTATTTAGCATGTTCCAGGCACTTTCAGTGAATTTGATGGATCTTTGGTTAAACTAGAATTCAAACTCGATGCTTTCAGATAATGAGAATTATACCTATAACCAATCAAGCCATAGCAGCTCTTGTTTATTGCATGTAATAGCTGCTTTCAGTCAAATGTAACTGTGAGAATGACAACATCTCTGGGTAATCTGTTTTAACATCATGTTAATCTATTTCTAAAATTAGTTAAAATTATGCATCTGTATATTTAATATCAATTTTTAAATTTCCAGATACCATAAAAAGATTCTTTGCTGATTATCATTTAAAGAAAAATATAACATAAATAGTAGTTCAAACCTGGTAGTATAAATAATGTTATATACTACCAGACCAATCAAGTACCAAATTTTAACTATCAAAATGTTAGAACATGCTGTTTTACGTATTGCAACTTTTTTCCCTTATTGTTTTTTTTATTTTATTTATTTTTTTTATTTTTATTTTTTTACATGATGATATTTTGGTGAGGAAGATAAGTGCATAACTTTTTGGACTATTATTATGGTATACTCTTATATTTACTTTTTAATTAAATTAAATTAAATTTAACTTTTTAAATAATTAAAAAAAATAAGAATTATTTTAAATATTTGGTACTTTATAAAAAATAAAAATTGTTTTTTTTATTTTGCTATAAAATTTTTTGTAGCGTTTGGCATCCCATGTTAGAACAAAAGGTGATTTGGATGGAAATGGTCCACCACCTTGGATTCCATTTGGGAAACCTATAGCTACCAAGTCCACAAAAGGAAGTTAGTATTTCTAATTTGATTATTTAATTATAATTATATAGTTGTATTAAATTTTTTTAAATCACCCTGAAAAGAATGAAATAATAGTTTTCTATTAGTAAAAAAAAATATTATTCATACTTTCTTCAATTTGTTTAGAAAGTTATCGAAAGACTGATATTTATTATTATATTTAAATATAATTTCTTTAATTTTTTTCTTTACTTCTTTTAGTGTTCTACTATGTAGAATAAATTGTGTAATAAAATTTGCCTATACTCGAATAAATAAGTGGCTTAAGTAATGAAATGAAATACTAATATAAAGCAAATTATTGAAAACCTTTTAAAATAAAATTAGTTTAAAATCAGTATTAATAAATGATTTTATCACTTATTAGTAAATATATACTGCTTAACATTTTTATCTGCCCAGCAAACTATTTTAAAATAATAATGACAAATGTCTTCTTTTGAGTTTAAAATTTTAAATGTGTTTTAATACTTTATAAATAGATAATATATATTTTTCATTAATTATATTCTATAAAATAAGGAAAATATTTTTTTTATCAAAAATTATCATATTTTATTATTTTTTTAGTTTATTAACTTTATAAAATAGCTAATCACAATGTCAGGGAATTTTTATTCTGCATGTATTTTATTTAAAAAATTTTCTATATTAAATTAATACGAAAGTTGATTAATGGAATAGTTTTATATAAATATTGGCAATTTTAAAATATTAATGGAATAAAATTTATCTTATGGCAATTACAGTCGATATCATATTGATATCAAACATTAAAAGTATTTTTGTTAAAAAACATAAGGTATTAAAAGTAGCTTAAAATCAAATGAGATAAAAAAAAGTGCATAATAAGCTTTTTTAATGTATACACTTTGGGCAAAATAAATAAATTTAATATTTTTAAAGTTTAATTATATTTATATATTTGACATATTCTTTTTGATTTAAAATTGCATTTGATTGTGTAAATATTATAAAATGGAAAAAATGGTTATTTAATTAAAATGTAGTAGTAATTTTACATTTTATTGATATTCAATTTAAGATAGTTTCTTAAAAATTGAATTCTTTGCTCTGAATTTAAATTATTGGATAAAAACTAATTCTGAATCAAACAGATTACTCCAAAAATATATCGGAACTAACGCAATTCTTTTTTTTTTCTTCACAAAATGGGAATGGTTTTAATATATATACACAAAAAATATTGGAAAATGAAGGAAAAAATAATTACTTACATAGGAGACTATAAATTAAGGAGTTTAATTTATGTTATTGCATACATGAAAGTGCTTTATTTGTAACTTTTGACGTTCAGTTGAATTTTAAATTTGTAAATATCACATTTACTTGGTATAGAAGAATGCTATCCTAAAAGTATTTTTAATTTATTTTGTAAAATAAATGTGCTTATTTCCTTCACTCTTCCCAAATTTTTCATAAGGAATTTTTTTTAACGTTTTATTAATACTTCTAAATTTAATTAAAAATTAATGAGTTTTGAACTTGTTTTCATATTAATAAGATAATTTATGTTGAAAGAAACAAAGTGTAGCATAATCTCTTATTAAACTGTTCAAATAGCTTTTAACAAAAAAGTAATAAATAAATGGCAGTTAGCAATATTTTGAAAAAGTTGTTAGCAGATAGTTGTCACATTAGTTTTGAAGTATTGGGAATAAATCGAAAATATTTTATTATTACTTATTATAAGTTATATATTTTTATCTTATTTTTTCAATGAAAAATTATCTAAAGTTAAAAAATATTAGTTTTAAAATAATTTTACTTGCTTCACTGTGAAATAATGTTTTTTAATTGCTTACATTTATAAACTATTTATAGTATTATATTTTGAAAGATAAGTATTGGCAATATTATTTTATTTAAAAAAATACATTAAAAATTTATTTTTATTTATTTATAGATTTATCAATGTATTAATAATCTGAAATTTCATCAAACTTAAAAATTGTGTTAATTTTAAACTGATAGAATATTATAGTTTTTGTTTTTAAATGTAAAATTTCCTTATAAGTTTTACCACAGGTCACAATAAACTTTAAAAATAATTAATTAAACAATTAATACATAATATTATTTTATATTCTTTATCACCAAATTTTATCATCATGAAAGTAATATGAAGGATTTGAAACAATCAAAAAGAAAAAGTTTCTTTGTATATTGTCTAAAAACAATGAATCATGGAAGTATATATGCATTCATAATATTCAATCAATATCATCTATATTAGAAAAAGGATTTAAATTTCTTTTAATTTTAAAAATATTAAATTGATTGTTTTAAAATAGCTTAAAATATTTTAATGCTCTTATGTATAGTTTACTCATTCCACTAGAAAATTTCCGTGCATTGGAAACTGAGAATAAAGAAGTCAAGGAAGAAGATGAGGCTTTCAAACAACAGAGACTTGCTAACATAGCAGAAGTTGCTCGGGTGAAAGAAGGAAAACCTAAAGTATTTGGAGGTGGAAAAGATGTAGTCAGTATATATTTTAAATACTTTATTCTGTCTTCTGTTTTTTTATCTTAATTCTGATTGTATGCAATATCAATTAATTATGTTAAAAATTTATTTCTTTTAATATACACACATTTCTTTTGCCAAAATAAAAGGTAAAATATTCTTTATACTGGCGTTTCTGATAGTCATATTTGTTGAATAATTTTACATTACAGCATGGCAAACTCTAATGTTTATATTAAAAATGCTAATGTAATAAAGTATTTTTGTTCATATAAACATTTTTTTCTCACTAGCATTTATCCTGATATATCTGAATTGTGTTTAGTTATAATATTCATTTAAAGCTGGCAATTTTTTAAAATTTATTTTTCTATATGAGGGTAATTATATTGTTTCTTAAAATGTCTTGTTTCATATAAAATTTTAAAAGAGTGTTAAGATGTCATTAAAAGTCATCTGGTTTTAAATTTTCTGTTTGTTCCAAAATTTTATTATACCATTGATATATTTATTATATTAAAAAAAAACAATATTCTTTTATTCCAAGTTATAAATTTAAAAAATATTTGTAAATTATAAATAGCAATTATATTTTATTGTTTTATGTATTAAAGTTACTTATTCAAAGTTAATGTAAAAATTTCATTTCAGAAGCAAGTTAATTCAATTCAGAAACAAGGTGATTCCAGTAATTCTTCACATTTTCAGAGTAATAATTATGATTCCTCAAGTAATTCTAGGCCCCATAAAAATTTCAATGAATATGAAAATAGACAATCACCTAGAAAACAAGATGATGAAAGATATCCAAAAAACAACAGAAACAATAAAAATTGGTCCAATCAAGATATGCAAAGAACTCAAACACAAGGTGAAAATTCTAATTATGGCAACTCATACACAAAGGACAGAAGACCTGACCAAAGAAATAAATTTAATTTAAATGAATTCCAAAATACAAGGAATCAAGCTAGTAATCAACAAAAGGTATTTGGTAACAGTAACTACCGTGGAAATGAAGGTTCAAATTTTCATAAAAAGCCAAATTCTTCCTCCAAACCTTTTAATTATGAAAATCCCAGAAATTCCTCAGACAAGTATTATACCAATGATAAGAGTAATGACATAGAAGATTTAGCAAATAGAGTATCTCAAGTAAAGTTCCATGGATATGACAATCGGAATGATAGCTCAATTTCTGTACCCTCAAAACCGTTTTTAAAAAAAGGTGCTGAAGTAATGGCTAAATACTGGGAAGATAACAAGGTAGTATTATTTTATTTAAATGTTGAATTAAGATTTTATATTGTTTTTTCTATGTTCTTATTAAATTATTAATTTAGAATTTTGTCATAACTTTATTCTTAAATAATTTTAAAAAATGAAAATTGAATCACTTGTAATTTAATTTATCTTTTGTATAAAAATCCACTCAGCGGGTTTATTTTTTTCAGTAAATATGAGTGTCACACTCCTGAGGTACCCCAGTGATATGTCCTCTTCCTTTTTTTTTTCTTCTCCAATTCTTTGCTTTTCTTCCTTGTTGAAAATGACTTGTATTAGGTTCAAGGCTTCCCTTGAGTAGCTAAACACTGTCTTGTTGCTATTAGCTGCTCCTGGATACTAAGTCATCCATGTACATAGAGACCTGTGTCTTTGGACAGGAGGATTTTGGTAATTGAGACTCCAAGAGACCAACACATCACTTTGGCCTCTGATTCAAGTAAACTAGAGATGTGTTGTGGTCCTCAGTCATTCATTTGGCTTACATGGATCAAGTGATCATATATCTACTGACTGACTTGAAAAAAATTGAAGCCACTTCAGAGATGTATTGAAAGCATATAGCGCTTGTCTAGCACTGTGTTATCCTGCTATGCCTTGTAGGACTTCGTGGTGGGTAGTGTGGTAAAGTCTTGAAATAATAACCTTTTTTTATGAAGTGTGTTTCTAATTTTTTCCCCTCTATTGAACAACAAATGGTATATGATCAGAAATATTTTGTCATTGAAAGAATGAAAAATATGATCATAACATCATATGGGATAGTGATACTATTTCTTGTGGTTACATAAATGAGAAGTGCATTTCTAATAGCAGTAGCTGCCTCTTAAATTCTTCAGAAATAACTTATTTTCACCTACCATCAAAAAATTTTCATTCATTACATTTAGCTATTATTCTCTCCAGCAATTATGCCCTTATTCAATTTTAGTGTTGAAAATGATTTATTGAAATGTTAGACAAACAGATAATTTTCCTCTAATTATATCCAAACTGTTATTTAAGTAGACCATTAGTCTTCCATTATTATTCTTATTATGCTACAGATTGCTCATACTACATTCAGTTAGCTGTAATTACTGATAGTATGGTTAGAAGTGAGGACTTTGAAGGTGCTGTGCAAAAAGTCACTGATGCTCTTTTAGATGTTGCCAAAAGCAGAAATCTCGAGCAATTCCCAATTCCACACAAATATCATAAATCATAGCGATACAATAAGTGCCAAGTTTCTTAGAAAAAACAAAAAAAGTTGTGAGCTATTTTATGTAAGTGAATACCTTGTAACTTTTGAAATTAATAAAGATTTTCCTTGTTAATTATGGCAAAATAATCAGATAGAATCATAGATAAGACATCTTTTTCATCACATCTCAACTTTCAGCAAAGTGTTGTGGAAGGAAGTTAAAGCAACTAGTGGTTTATATTAGGATTTTTCTATCCCAATATTACAAACAGGAGGTGTCACATACTCTTTTCAATATGATATCGCCAAACCTTTTAGTTGAAGCTTTTTCAAAAGTATTTAGTCCAGCCTCTTATGATCTTAAATTTCTCAGCAGCAAAGAAGACCAAAGAGCAAGCCAAGAAGAAACTTATAAAGTTTCAATAAGTCTTACACCCATATAATTGCAATTTCTCAATGATCGAGTTTCGGAGAGTGCTGTTTCTAACTAAAAATGCTAGTCTTGGACCAGATGGTATTTCATAGATGCGTTGTCATATTAACCATGACTCATTTATAAACATTCTTACTCTGTTCAATAGAATATGGAAAGAACATTATTATCCTGATCTCTGGAGCAAAGCAATAGTTTAACATTGAAACCTGGGAAATATCCAACTGATCTTCAGAACTACCATTTACATATTTTCATGAGTTGTCTTCATAAAACGTTTGAGCATATGGTCAATGCCCGTCGTGTTTATGTACTTGAAGACAGTCAGTACATATCACCTAATCAAAGTGGGTTCTGAAAAGATAGATTCACTCTTGACAGCATAATATATCTAGAGACATCAGAAATGCCCTTGTGCAGAGACATTATTTGGTGTCTATATTTTTGGTATAGAAAAAGCCTATGATAAAAAATGGTGTTATGGAATTACTAGAAATTCATTTAATTTTAATTTCAGGGGAATTTACCCATTTTTAAATAGAAATTTTTTAAACTCATATTTTCAATGTCCATATAGGATTTGTTTTATTGAATCTGAGGATCTGAAATTGTTCCTCTTGGTAGCATCTTGAGTGTTATTATTTTTAATACTTGCATTAGAAACATTCTTTATATTTTCACCCATCTATCCATGGAACATTGTATGTTGATGTACTCCAGATCTTTTGTTAGGGTTCAAATATACAACTAATTGAATGGCAATTACCAACTGCTGTCAATCTTGTTGCATGGTGTAATGAAAGTAGGCACTACCTTGGAAAAGTAATGTATCCAATTTTGCTGAAAAATTATGCCTCATCCTGATCTAAAAATTAAAATATCAGGCACAGATATTCTTATAGTTGATCAGATATAATTTCTTGAGTTAGTATTTGAGTAAGAGTTAAGTTTCCTACCACATATCTTACATTTACACAAGAGGTGTGAAAGGTTTTTAACACTCTGTAAATGGCTCTTGTGATTTGAGCTGAGTTTTCTACCCAACTATGAATCCCATGAAAATTGTGGGCTAAGAATTGTTTCCATTATTTCAACACTGATCTTGCTATTTCTCTGTAGGTTAAAAAACACTATTTGCTGCTTATTTTCACTGCTTGATGTCACTAGACTGTTCAGAATTCCTATTTTCTAATTTGATTTTTTTTCTCCTTCATATTTGTAGATTTGCATTTTTTTATATTAATTTATTTTTTGCATTATAAGCATTTATGAAACATATAGATTTGCCATGTCTCAGTGGCATTGTATGAGAATTTCTATAACCTATTTTGATACAAAATGTTTAAGAAGTATACTTATTTGGAGATAAAAAATATTGCATAAATATTTAACTTTTAAACCCTGCCCACTGAAATAGCAAGTGGCATATTATATATTTTTTGAAAATGTAAGGGCTATTAAAATTCTTATATTTTAAAACAACTGATGGCAGTGTAAATTGTAACATGTGTAAATAAAGAAAAAATATCTCAGGTCCAGAAATTATAAAATTTGAGCCCTACACAAAGCGTTGAATATTCTCAAAGTGCTCTAATACTTCTTGGGATGCAGATTGTAAAGATAATTTCATGTATATCACTTGGTTATTCTATCTCGTATTGACTATGATAGTGCAATTCATGGATCAGCCAGGTCATCTATATTACACAAATTAAACCATGTACATCATTCAGCTTCACAAACCGGTTCTGGAGCATTCGATATTTCTCCTGTTCAGAATCTTTATGTGATTAGCAACCAAATACCTCCTGATCTGAGATATTAGCAATTGTCTCTAAATTATTATTTTAAAATGCTATCTCATATACCTTTTGAGATCTATGATTATTTGCTTCTTTAAGGAGGATATATAATGCACAAACACATTATATATTACAATTTTATGAGCATCAAACTCACTTATGTCTATTTCTTAGTTCCTCAATTTACAAATCCTAATTACAGATGCTCTAAAACTTCCATCTTGGATCATCCCAATTATCAAAATAATCATTCCTTTTGCTAGATACAATAAATAAGTCACACCTCCCTTCTATTTGCTGTCAAGCATTCTTGCTTTCGGTTCAACAGTTCGTGGTTTAGAATATCACCTTAAGCATGGATATTTGTAGTGATTTGGAATTCACTTTAAACCCTAGTGTGCAAAAAATGACCACTAAATGACAAACAGACCAAACTAAACCTTTTATTTGCAACAGATATTATATTTTCATTATTAGTATTCTTCCTACATTCTTGCATATACTGATGGATCAAAATCAAATAATCATGTAAGTTATGATATTCATGTTAAAAATACTGTTTACAATTAAAAAACTCATGCATCATGGTCTTTTTACACAGGGAAAGTTGTTGCTATTGCATGTGCTTTAGTACTAATACAATCCAACTTTCATCAAAAATACTGTGTCTGTATGGAAAATATGAGTGTTATCATGCAGTTACACCTTTTGAATGTCAAATGTCATTTAGTTGTTTAGGAAATATTAGATATTTTAGATATATATATACTGAAGAGTAAACGATTGACACCATATTTTGTTCATTTCCAAGTCATGTTAGCAATCAGCTTGCAGATGATGCTGCTAAAAATGCCACTGACATTTTACATAAAGCATTAGCATTTTGTGACTTTAAACAAATTGTTAAATATTTTATTTTCTCCTACTCTGGCAGACAGATAATATATCCTCTTGCATTCTTCTATTTAAAGTTATTTCCATGTGAAGGGTTGATGTAAAATTTAACACCTTTTAATCGAGGACATTTACACACAAGCATTTATTTTGGTCTCAGTGTAGATTCCTCCAATTTTTTTCTTAAATTTGTGGCTTGTGTAATGTACCATATACAATAAATTATATTTTAATTATCAGTGTCCTAATTTTATTGATTTATGCACTTAGTGCTTTTAAAAGCACAAATTTAATTCTGTCAGATTTAATTGGGCTTATAATACTTCTGAATTTGTTAGCATTTTTACATGCAATCAGTTTTTAAATGCAATTTATTTAAACTTTTATCCATTTCAATCTTTTATGTAAAAATTTTAAAATATTTGATCTTACTCATTTGAATAGCATTCATCAATTTTTGCTTCTAGTTTTAAACAGTGTATAGGTTCGATTTGTCCAATATTCGACTGTGCACCAATAATCCATCAAAAATCAATCAATCTGCCTTAAAAATGTTTTATTCTTTATTTTGTAAAACTGATTTTATTTCTTATTTAACAGGCGATATTCATGATATATTTTCGTTACTTATTTTACAGCATTACTTAAATATTTCCAGTCATTTATACATTAGTTATAAAAAAAGATTATAACAAACTAAAACTTTTGAAAATACTTAAAAGATTGTACAAAATAAGTTTCAGGATAAAAATAACAAGCCTGTTTTAAAACGTTACAATTATGGATAACTGTTAAAAAAAAAAGTGGATTTTAAAATCATAAAAATGTAAAATATTACTTAATTTATTCAATTTTCAGCTTGTAATCTTTTACACATACTATAGAGATTGAATAATTCATGAAGCTCTGAGAAATAATGAAACCTCTTTTTTTTTCCTATTTACATTCGTATATTATTTTTTATAAAACTAATTCTTTAATAATTAAATTTGAATTTTGGTAAAAATCTACCAGAATGACTAAATTAGAAGAGTGGAAGAATTTAAGTTTTCAAAATTCGCACTTAAATATACAATTATTGCATTTATGCATTTTTTTATGTACAGAAGCTATTTTCCTGAATTATGGAAACTAGTCTTGACTATTTTAATCTATGATATCTTTCAAATACACAGCATGAAATGTGACACCAAAAGAAACTGAACCGTCCAAGTATAATATTCTTGATACATGAAATGGAAGAACCTATATAGTTTAACATGATTTCATAGCAAAAAGTGCTGAAGATATCATTTACATCTTCAGCACTATTATACATTTTTATGTATTTCAGCACTTATTATACATTTTTTAAACAATTTGTATAGTTTTGAATAATTTATTTACCAACTACTAAATAGTAAATAATTCACTAATTATTTTAAGTTTAATTACTATTAAATAGTTTTTATAATTTAATAATTTAACTATTAAATAGTACTAAAGATTAAATTTATTTTTAACTTTTTTTAGAATAAGAAGTTTAATTTTTTTTTTTTTTTGAATAAAAATTAAGAACAGATTGAAAGTATTTGCCATACTTTGTAGTATGTGCAAAATTTTGCATTAAGACATTTTTAAAAGAAATTTGTTGTATAAGAGGATTTTTTAAATAATTTATAAGAACACAACATTGAACATACTTGTGCAAGCTTGCATTATTTACTTCCATTAAATAAACTCATGCTAACTTTTCACCATTTAGTTTTATCGTGCCATTGTTCATGCTGTTGGAAAAGAAGGGACAACTTGTGTTGTCCTCTTTTTGGAATATGGAAACTATGAGGAGGTGTTAGTAGATGATGTTCAGCCGGTTCAGTCTTCATGGGTAAATTGTTTTATTTAAACATGTATATTTTAGAAAATATTGATAGCTTTATATATATGGTATAAATTAACTTTTGCTTATGAAATTATTCACATACATTTTTAATAGAATTACATGAAAAATACTTTAAACAAATTGTTAAAACTGCTTATTCAGAAAACCATTTTATGTTTATAAAAAATATGAATAAATTTTCAAATTTCATTTACCACTATACCATTTTATATTACTTATACAGCCAATTTAGGTTCATATAATTTTTAAATGATAATACAAATTTTAAAAGTTATACTTGGTTTAAGTTATTTTTTATCTTAAAGATTACAATTCTGAAAATTAATGTCAGTTAATTATTTTATTCATATCAAAGAGCTAAGTGGTGTATAATATAAATCTGTATAATATGGTGGATAAATTTAAGTTTTCTGTAAATTTCATAATATTTTTGTCATTAATTTGCCTTCAAACTTAGCATTTAAATTTAAAGGCAAATTAATGCAAAAATATTATGAAATTTACAGAAAAATGACTTAATTTTTTTGCAAATAATAATAAATTATACTTCTATTTTTTTTATTGTAGAATGTTGGCCCTGTTTCATTTCATCCTAGCCACTGGGATAATCGAGACAAAAATCAAGATTTTCGTGCTTCGTCTGAATATCATGATAACTTCAACAAATCAACAGCCCAGCCTCGTGGTCGACATGAGAGGCAGAAAACACAACGTAATGATTTAAGACCTTCTGCAAAATTATATCAGCCACCACAGCAACGTCAATTATCATAGGCTATAATTAACTGGATTCTTATTTTGGTGTAAAATTGACTTTACAATTTTCAGGCAATAAAAATATATATTTAAATTGTAATTTTGTAGCATAATTTCTTTATTGGTTCTAGGATATTTTTAATAAACAAAATTGTACATATGATTTTACTAATAAAATAAAAAATATCTTGTGTTTTATTTAAACTTCCATGTTGATAATTAGAATAAATAGAACAATATTAGAGAATTATATACATTTTTAAAGTTCTATTTTCATGACATATTTTACAAAGGCTTTATTTTTTCAGATAAATCCTTGTTTGAAAAGTAAATATAAGATAAATGTCTTTGCATTGGCTCAATACCTAAATCTGCTGATGACTTATGAGCCATATCTGTAGTACAGCCCTAATATAATCTAATAAACAATCACATTTTAGGCATTAGCATTGCTTGGAATTTCTATCTGGTGTGTAAAATTTGAGGGATGCAGTTTTTATTGTAGTTGAATGAAATTACTTCTCCTGTAACTCTCATGTTTTTGTTCGAATTATAGACTTCAATTTTTCTACACATATAAATTTTTCCTTTCTTTAATTCCAATTAATGCAATATGAAAATTAGAAAAAAATGACCAAAGATCAGTCATAATGAAACTTTGGAGCTTTTATACTTATCATTGCAGTAGATTTATGATTAAATATCTAATAGCTAGCAAATTGACACATTTCTTAGCAATGGAAGATAGGTTGCCCTTCAGTGGATCCTCTCTCATTGCAATATACATGACTATGAACAAAAGTTGTAGATTGGTCAACAGTCTTTGATGTTCCATCCACCATATGTCTCACCGCTCCTCTTTGATATACCATACAACTTCGTAGGGACGAAAATCGGTAAAAAAAAAAAAGAATTTATACACTGCAGCAGTGGTACCAAACCTTTGACCTATTGCAGGCATACTTTGAACTCAAAAATTGAAAGTGAGCTATATACAAGATGCTTTTCGTTCACCAAAAGATGTTTTCCAATTAATTTTATTTTGGTGCATGTATAGAATCTTTATAACTTTGAAAACGTCAAATACTAGATTTAATTTTTTAAATTAAAGTATTTTTTCATTTAAAATAAATTATCAATTATTTCATTATAAATTTTTTTAGAGAAATGTAAAAATAATTTCGCTTTAAAACTGTCTGCTAGAATTAGAAAAACATATTTTTATCACAAACTTTAATATAAATATGTTATCGAAATATAGTAATAATTTTATTCTTTTTAAATTACCATCATAAAAACCTACTTTAAATCCTCAAATTACAAAACTTATAAAATAAAGCATTTAATGGTAACTGGTAAATAATGGGAAAGTAATACAGAATTTTACAGTTAAACTGTGATATGCTTCATTATTAAGTATGCAGTAAAAGTCATATTTAATGTAAAACTAATACCTGATAATTAATGTGAAGGCTGTCATTGCTTGTCTTTAGTCAATTTATAGTCATTCAAGTGTTTATTTCTAATTTTCGATCTATATTTTGTTTTTAAATGTTTCATGGTTGAAAATCCACTTTCACAAAGCTAAATAGATCCAAATCAGGAATCTCAGAAAAGATTCTTTCATAAAAGGATACTTTCTCTCATCAAAAACATCCAAAAATCATTCTGTGAAAATCTTATAATATGAAAAATATTGAATTAATGATATGAAAAATATTGAAATCAGAAAAACCAAATTGCAAAATTACTAAAATATACAATGCAAATGATAAGAAGAAGGCATATGGACCACGTCTTCATCAGGAAGGAGTTGCAAATCAGATTAAAAATCTAAAATTTCGATTTACAAAATATCAACATTTTTTAAAACATATTTCCAATCATATGTGATACATCTAAAATATTAAGCTTGGCAAATGGGTTTCAGATGAAGAATAACATTGGTGAAACTTTATGGATAACAGAGAAGCAGAGTTACAAAATTATTTTCAGTGCATTTAGATTTTCGAAGAATTTCTCTTTCAATTACCTTGTGGTTATTAATATGGCTTGATAAATTTGAAAAATAGGTGAAATTTTTTTCTTTTATCTAATTAACAAATTTAACTTCATCTGAAAATCATTTACAATTACAGTCTATTGAAAAAGTCCCTATATATCTTCGTTCAGTTTGTTATATTCGTGAGAAAATACAAATAGGATAACCAATTATTTTCGTCTAGTTCTATATAACCTTCATTTCCAAATTTAAAAAACTGCTTTACTGGTGAAAGAAGTTTGACAAATCGCTGAAACCTTTCTCCATCTGAACCATTTAATATCAGAGTGAAGCAATAAGATTCCATATTCACTATCAAGTTTATCAGTCAGCAATTTAAATAGTCTGCTTTGAAATAGCTTGCTGTGGATATAATTTATGATTTTTACAACTAGAGTCATTACATGCTCATAATGCAAGAATTTTGCATGAGGTACCTATTGATGAATTATGCAGAAGATAAAAATTTGGAAATTCAGTGTTATTCTTGCACAATGCGATGAATCCAACAGTGCAGCCAATCATGGCAGGTGTTCCATTGGTTGCTATGGGCAACATTTTTACCATTATTGATAATTCTTTTAAATTTTGATATTACTTTGAGTTCTAAATTGCATACATGACGAATGCACTCAATTATTTTATAACACCTTGCAAGATATCTCTTATGACAATAAATGCTTACCATATTTTAACAATTAAGAAATACAAATAGTTATTTTTAGAATATTTTTTGTACATGTACCTAACTGGGCTGCCAAGCACAAGGCTGGGCACTGCTGCTTTACAGGGTTGACTAATGATAAATCTAAGGCCTACCTACTTGACATTCAGAGAGGTGCTCAACTTTTTTTTTTTATCAGACAGAAAATTGGTGTATTTTAAAATCATGACAAAAAATGATTAGTTTTGCAGACTCATCTGTTTAAAATAAGTCTTCCCAAATCTATTCTCTATGATATTATCTGCACATGACTGGAAAACATCTTTTTAAATATCCTTCCATCCTTCATGTTCACCCTCTATATGACTTTGAAGTCCTTCCTCTTTCAAGTTCTATCTCTGAATTATACTGGACTGAAGACACTTAACCTCCAAGAAGATATTGGTGAGCATAATTTAAAAAATAATAAAGTGTCTTAATAAATAACTTATTTAATCACAAATTATATAAATATATATATATATATATATATATAAAAGTTATGAATTATATATATATATATATATATATATATATATATATATATATAATTCATAACTTACTAATTATACACTATTCTTAATAAATTTTTTTTAATATATTTAAATAACTCATAAGTCATCTCATATTCTGTTAATTGCAACCCATCATGAACTTCAATTCTTTGAAATATCGCATGATTACATAAATTAAAAATAGAATAAATTAATAAAATGCAAATGAACTTTTTAATGTGAATAAAAATCTACAGTAACACAATAGGTATAAATTAATGAGAATATAGTATTGTTAACTATAAAAATGCAAATTATTGAAATTAATGCTGTAATACAGAAACACTATAGAGTACTCAACATATCTAGCCTGTATCACATGCACTGCATGCTGAATGACTAATTTATTCTTTCTGTAAGCTTGTAATGGCAGATCAGGAAAATGATGCACCCATATTAGATTCCATTACAAATTGATTGTAGATTTTTTTTGTCTCTCCCCCTTCTCTCTATATATATATTATAGGCAAAAAAAATAATTATTTTTGTTCGATCAAAATTTTATATAATAACTTTTTCAAACACCAAGGGATTACGATTTTTATTATTTTGATAGTCATCGATTAGCAAAATGTATATAAAATGTTTTACTGTACATTACTGTACACATTTTTTAAAATTTACGCTTAATTAGAAATTAAAAAATAATAATTTTGCCATTCCATATTTAGTTTAGCTTCAAATATTCCTCTCTAATAAGTTTTTTACTAGGCAGTCTGTCAGTTAATCAAGATACAAATGTCAAAAAATTAGTATAAAATATCTTGTATAGTATAAATTGTTGATGTAGAACATTAACACAAAAATTCTCACGTAGACTTTATTTTATTCAACAAAAACATTTTATTATAAAAATATAAAACACAGAGCTGATTCCAAATAGATTTTTGTATTATAAATTAATATAAAATTTTAAGTATATAATTTACAATACAGGTGGGCTTGTATCACTTAAATGCAATTGGATAAAATTAACTGCTTTTTTCTTTCTTCAAATGATTTTTGAAATCTGTAAAAAGAATGGTCCCTGAGAAAACCAAAAATGTACCAATCCAATGTACCATAGTAAAGGGATTTTGAAAATAAATAATTGAAAAAAGTAATGATATGAATTTTCGACAAGTGATTATCATTGTAACTGTTAGAGATGAATATACTGTAGCAATTGTAAACACAGATCGAACACAGATGTATCTAGAAGTTAAGTTAGAAGAAAATACAATTAAATTTACATAAAATTTTTTATAAAAATAAAAACAAAATTGGATTGAGAATATTTCATATTTTATTGATTAATTTATGATTAGAAAATATATGAGAAAGTACACATTTTATATGAAATCAATTAAACACTAAAGTTCCTATAGAAAATATTGCAAGTTTAAAATACAAAATTATTTTTCTAAAATTATTTTTCTAAATCAAGCTTTTAATTTTTTTTTTTTACCAGATTAATAACAGTGTTTAACTAAAGTTATTCAACAGTGGGAATGTGCTATTTCAATAATTTCTCCTTTATTTATCAAAATCACAGTAAAAATAGGTTTTTTCTGTCTGCCAGAAAAATTGACAAAATTTACCAGTGAATATTGTTTTTCTATTTATATAATTAGTAAACATTAGTCCCAGATTATTATTATAACTAGTATTAATCATAGTTTTACCATTACTATGATTAATAAATTTTAAGATTATTGGATTTATTATAAAAATTACAAACATTTTGTTAAATAGAAGTGAGATTATAATAAATTAGAAATGATAATATTATACAGCAATATTTACTCGCTACAAAAATTATCAAATTATTTTGTTCTATAATTTATGTCAATGAAAAAAATTAGACAGAAATAAAAAAAAGAAACATCCTAGTTATAATAATATATTTTGCATGAAAATTAAAATTGGAAATGTCTTTTAGCTGTGTAGAAAGATAGATTTTAACTTCTTTATTTAAATAGTACTTATATAATATATGTTAATATTTATAATATATAGTAATAATATAGCAATATAAAGATGTAAAAATGTTTTTTTTTTTTTTTTTTTTTTTTTTTTAACTCTATTTAATCTTAATATATTATAATGAAGCATATGGAAAGAATTCTACCTTTATGAATTCACCTACAAATTTTCTTTCATTCATCCACTTAATTTTTTAAATGAAAAATTTGTTTTAAACAAAGTTTGAAGTTGAATTTTTTTGTCAAGAATAAAAAAGTTTGGTAAATTATCTTCATTGACATGTTGTGTTTTTGCACCAGCATGCTTCGTTGTGCCTAGCCTTGAGTTGACTACTATTAAGTTGTAGTGTAGTGATTTTTTTTTAATAATGCTTCCTTTTAGATAAAATAACAAAAAATTATAAAATCTGTTATTTAAGATTTTGAACTAGCCTGGCAGCACTAAAAAGTTCAAGCCTGTGAGTCCTTATTTACATTATTTTGTACTAATGAATGGTATCGTTTTACTACAGATTACTTTATTTTTATTCTAAAACATGATAAATTATGAAAATTCACCTTTAGAATTTCCTCATAAAGCCCAACTGGTTTGGAAAACAGGAAGGGGTTACTCCAAATCCCAAAATATCAAAACTATCACTTGAGCAGTTTGTGAGAAAATTTAAAATGGCGCTATTCTAAAGTGATAAATGTGTAGGATAGATTTCATGGAAGGATTGATGGATTGTGTAGGATGGATTAATGGATTTTATAAATATATTAAAAAGATATTCTTTTTATGTATAAATAATTGATAATTCATGAACAGAAATATTTAAAGAAAAGGATACTGAGTTAACATATTGCCCACTAAACACAACCAAAGTTTAGGAATACCCACTGTTGAAACTAATGGAATCATATCTAAAATAAAAATATATATAATATATTAGCATAAGCAATATTTGAAAATATTTTTGGTGCATAATATTTTGTGAATGTGAATGAAACAAAAATATTTTAATTAACAAAAATGATTGTAATTATCAATACACTGATCTAAAATTATTATGGATTGTTACAAATAAGACACTTGATTAGTATGGAATTCAAAAATTTACCATTAAAATAATTATTAAAAGTGAACAATTGCAAAAATTATAAACTATTTTTTGAATTTACTTTTTGTCAACTTTGCTTTCTTTATATTTCAAATCAGCAGTTATTCAACAATGTAAAATAATTATATGCATATTACAAATATGAAATCTACACTAACCTGATTTTGACAACAATGGCAATATTGAGCTTATTTCTTTAGAAAACATTACAAATCCAGGTAGAGCTAATGCATGCTGTCAAAAATTAATATATGTTGTATTTCAATCTAATTTTCTTAACAATTATACATTAAATATATTTAAATTATAATATTTAACTAGCATATTACATAAATTATAATAATTATAATAAGCATAAATATAATAATTTTAATTATATATTTTGTCTAATTATAATTTTACTGTAACAAACATTTATAAAGAAAGTTAGAATTAATTTATATAAAGGATAAATGCATTTGTAACAGAATAAATTTTTAATGGGCTTTCATTTATAAAATAAAGCATTCAAATTAAAAAAATTTACTTTTTTACAAAATATTACATTTAAAAAAACTTTCTAAAAACAAAACAAACAATTTTTTACTTACAGAATAAAAGAGTGCTTCTCTTGGATGCTTCCCATAATTTTTAAATATATGTTCTTGATATATTCCCAATCCAGCAGATAAAAGTAAAGCAAAGAGTAATAACAAAATACCTATATGGCCATTAAGATTATTATAATGTTTTTGGGAATTAAAACAATCACATATACAGATAAAAATATCGTTTTTATAATGCAATTGATAAAAATGATAGAAAAATTGTTAATAAGTTTTAAGAGCTTTTTTATGGTCTTATTAGTTTAAAAATAAATACTATTTTTCTTTAGTGAAATTTTTTATCAGCTTTATGCATTTTAAAACTAATTTTTCAAATAAAATATAGTTTGTTAATAAAAATATTTGCAGACTTAAAGATAAAATATAAAGGAAATTGTAGTAAGATCATATACAAATCTATTAAATTAAAACGCAGCTATTAAAAATTCTGTGACATGAAAAAAAAAAAAAAATTACTTGACAAATATTTTTTTTATGTAAAATAATATTGAAAAGTTGAATCTGTGCATAAAATTCTGTTCCTACCAGGCAAATAATACTTGATGGAACATGTAATAAAACCCACACTGAGCAAATAAAATTCACTGGAAATGAAAATTATGAACATAAATGAGGATATTTTTTCAAATTGATTAATATAGAAAAAGAAACTACAATAAAGTTTTGTGAAATTCCCTTTTGTTTGCCTCACTATAGTTATATGGTCACATTTTGCACATGAGGGTTAATTAGATCAAGACCAATATTAAAATTGAATTCCAAATCACAAAGTTTCACTGAGTTTTGCTATGATCGTTCTTTTTGCACAAGAAGATGGGAAAATCATTTGGGAAAAGAAATATCAAATATAAAAGGATTTGCAACCAACAGAAGAAAATGAACAGTTAAATTAATTTACAAAAAATAAATAACCAGAGAATGCAACAGCACTTTTTATGGAATTTTAATTTTAAAATAATCTTTTCTATGAACCCTTTTTAAAAGTGACACAAAAATTAATTTTCCTAAACAGTCAAAATACAAAATTAATCTCTTTCTTTTAATACAAAGACTTTCTATATATATAGAAAATAAGAACTTAACTTACCAATTAAAGATTGATGCTCTAGGGACATACTTTCTTGATTTAAATGATGTTCCCTTTTCTATGAAAAGTAAAAATATTATTGCAAATAAACATAATTACTGAAATATTCAGAAAAATAATAATGCAGATATTTTAGTTACACCATAAGATGGAAAATATAATTGTGACAACAACTCTTACTACTATGGTTGACAAACCTAAAGTAAATACAATATACTTTTTTTATGCAGCTTTTTGTTTTGAAAATTTAATTTTTATTTAAATGACTGTTTACAATTTAAATGAAAGGCATTTTTAAAATTAGGTTATATTAAAAATTAATAACCAAAAAGTGGATTAATATTTCTACAATTGATTAGTTCTCAAAAACCAGAAATCAATTTATTCTTTTTAAATTTTTTTAAAATTTATTACTAATTCCTTCAAATGCTGAAAAGATTTTCCCATTGAAAAAGTTTTTTTCCTAATTATTACTTCAGGTTTATCTTACTTCATTATATTTCTTAACATTTTCTGATGGGATATATTTAGTAAGCTTAATATTTTTAATGACAGGAAAAAATTAAATCAGAAAAAATTGCTTCTTCAACAATTCCAAGTTTTTCATATATATATATGAAAAACTTGGAATTGTTGAAGAAGCATATTTCATATATATAATATATATATATGGTACCTATGTATTAATGCAACCAGTCAAAAATTCACATAAATCACCAAATTTAGTGTGACCCTACTTACGGCAACTTTACCTATTATATGTGGTTTTTTGTAAAGAAATTATTTTCCTTACTGGTTAGATTGAATGCTGTGAAATACGTTAACTATGGGTACTTGGGATCTGCCTGCAAGTGAAAAAGATGCTGTTGAATTGTTACAGGGATATGGAATTATACCGAACGAACGTACTTGTAAAAATTCTCATAAAATGAAACTGTATTTTGGAAGGCAAATCATCTGGAAATGTAATGTCAAAGAGTGCAATCTATACTTGGGTGTGGGAACCAGAAATTGGTTTGAAGGTAGCCGAATTTCATTTGTGACAGTTGTGTGTTATTTGTAAAAAGAAAAAATAACACTGGGCATGTACTACCACAACAATGGGTTTTCGGCAGAATTTGCCAAGAAATGAAAGAAACTTTTTTGGTTAATGTACCTAACAGAAGTGCCTTTACCCTCATGGAAAAAATTTGTGAAAATATCAAGGAAGGAAGCATTATTTATTCAGAATTCAGATTGATGGAAAGGATACAAGACAAGTGAGTTGCAAAATGCTGGATTTCTGCATGGAATTGTTAATCACAAATATTACTTTGTGGATCCCGACATGGACGTTCATACATAACATATAGAACGCACATGAGGCTCAGCCAAATGGCGCAAAGAAAAACAGAGAGAAACAGCCTGTCATCATCTTGACTCCCACCTTGTCGAATTTATATGGCACCAAACTCAAGTTGTTAATGGCCAAGACAGTTTTCAATCAGTGCTAAAAGCAATAGGTAAAATATTTCCGCTGAAAAAATAATTCTGCCACTTATTCAAATTTGAAACCAGACGGATTTAATTGCTATTTTATATTTTAAAACAAAATAATATTAAAAACTGTATTAAAATTATCTGTAATTAATAAATGTACATTTTTTTTTTCTATTCATACTTTCTTATTAACTTACAAATCACGCCAACCTGGTTGCGATAATACGTAAGTACCATATATATATATATAATAGTAATCAGCAATGTTTTTAAGATTGTCTTTAAAAAGAGTATAATGAAAATAAGTTGCAACATATTGTCAAGTTTTTGCTATTTCTGATATAGAAACTCTTACCTTGATTTTCTAGATGCTTCTTTTGAAGCAATCAGTAATTAAAGGAAAGAAAAACTTTTTAAGGATTTTGCTTTCAATATTAAATTTCACAGATTTTTTGATACCATAAAGTTGTACATTAGCCAGAAATAAAAGGAATTGTTTTCTCACAATGGTAACCAATCTAAAAATTGCTAGGACTTATAATAATAAGTTCTATTATTTAATACAGTTTTTAATATTATAATATCTGTAAACAATCATTTCAACAAAATGTTATAATAATAACATTTTGTTGAAATGATTATTTACAGATATTATAATTGCTCATAGTTCTAAATTTTGATTGTAAAATGCTTTTCCACAAGAGATCCTAAAAATTTAAGTTCTATAAATCAATATTATATAAGATAGTTAAATTTAGTTGTATTATAAAATATTTTATGTGCAAATATTACAAACAAGAAATCATAAAAATATAATCCAAAAATATTAATATATTTTAGAAAAAACTAAATTATAACAAAAAATTATAGAAATCCTTGAAAAAATAACTGATGCAGACATGGGCATGCATCAAAAATTGTTAACTTTCTTTATATTTTATAAAAAGTTACACCATAATAAATAAATGAACAATGATTATAATGCTCATGATATGAGGACCCAACTTAGAAGATTTTAAATGTTGTGTAAAATATGTAAACATAATGTAACATAAAATGATATTTATTTTCAGATATATAACTTCAGAAGAGCCTTTTCACATGTTTAAAAATTCGGTTGTTAGTCTGTTAAAGTAGTCCCTTACAGAGTACTTAAAACTACTGATATCTCTTTAAAACAAGTATCAAATGCAATTAATTTTGAGAAACAGCAACATGTTATGAACATGAAATTGAAAATATTTTGAATACTACTTATCACATTCATAAAATTTAAAGAATAAAATATTAAGAACAAATTATTTAAATAGTAAAAAATAATTAAAATCTGCACTCATAATATACTCACATTGAAATTATTCAATAAAAGTGTTCTAATATATATATATATATATATATATATATATATATATATATATATATATATATATATATATATATATATAAAACATTACTTAACAACTTATTTGTCAATGATTGATATGATTAAAAGAATGACTAGTTCACATTATTATAACATATAAAAAGAAATATATAATTATTAAATTATTGAGACAAGAAAAATTCTTTTGAATAAAATATTATTAAATTAATTGATACTTAATATATTACAGAGAAAGAATTAAAGTAAAAAAAAAGAGAAAGAAAAAGAAACTAACAAATCCAATATAATAATGAAAAATTTCATAAATATATATTTATGACATATTTAATATATTCTCTATTAAAGTCAGATTAAAAATATTGTTAATTGATATTACAAACATTTTAAATATATATATATATATATATATATATATATATATATATATATATATATATATATATATATATATATATATATATATATATATATAATAACAATTATGCCATTACATAAACCTTATTTACAATTATACATATTTCTTATTGGATACCGATGGAGAATCTATGTTTATGATATAGCACATTAATAGATTTTTAAATTTCATATTTCAAATACTTATTTTTATTAAATAAAGTTTGAATGATCTTTTTTAAATCAGTGTGAAAAGAAATCATAAAATAATATGATAATTCTAAACAAAACAATATTAATTAAAAAACAATATGTAAAGAAAGGTGGTAGTTCACATTACTTTTGAAGTTTGTGATGCCCATGTAGCTAAGAAAATCCCAATAGAAACCATTAAAACAGATACATATTTTGTAACTGAGTATCTAAAAATAGAAATTTAATTAATTCAATCAATATAGAAGAACATTATTCAGTGAAAATAAATAAAATATATCAAATAGAAAATTTAATATTTAAATATAACATTAATAACAAATTTTTGTATTTAAGGAATTAAAATTTACAAAACAATTGCCTGGAAGACCTATTATTAATTAATAATTTATTAAATGGATAAAAGATAGTAATAAATATCCATGAGCATTTTTTTTAATAATCATAAAAAAATCATGGTTTCCATAACAATGACATAATAGAGGAGTAGAATATATATGTTTAACAACAGCTTGCAATGGGTGACCAACCCATAACAAGACTGGAAATTGATTGTCATTACCCAGTGGGTACGTGTGAGCCAAGTCACGGAGGCAAGTAGCATTACATCTGCCATACCACATATCACCACAAACCAGTTTATAGGGTGGGTCACATTCATACCTCCACTCAGAAAAAAGAACAGAGAAATACAGAGATAAAGTAACAGCCATGATTGAACTGGTATTCGAACCTGGGGCCCCAACTCAGAAACACTAACCACTCAATCATCGTTCGGCATGGGTAGAATATGAGATTTCTATTGATTATTAATTTAAATTTTTGAATTTATTTCATATATTTTAGATACAAAATTTTATTAGATATTTTTCTTGTAAAATTTTTAAAATGTTAAACATCTTTATACATAAAAATAATCCTAAATTTCGATATTTTTAGAAATAAAAAAAAAATTATAAATGAGAAAAAAAGTTTATTTGGACTGTATCATTATCTTTCTATTTATTTTAAGTCAAACTTTCTTGATCAGACCAATGATTCGTTCTTGATCACATTAATGATTGCAACACTAGAGCATATCCAGTGGTAAAACTGAACTCTGAGAACCAAAAGGTTCCCAGTTTGATAGTCATTCTGGAATACTATGATGTGTTTTTTTTCCGAATACACAACTGTCAGTACAAATGATTGAGTGTTTCATGGGTTTTCATCCTTATGACTTATGAATATAATCTACATTCTATAACAAATCCTCTAAAAAAATTCCATGAAATTTATTCTAACACATAACCAAACTTCAAGTATTAAATCATCTATTTCAGAGTGACAATAATTGCTAAGTTAAGAGAGTCAATATGAATAAATATTTATAGAATAAAATGATTACTGGGTAAAAAAGAGTTTCAACATTGATTCAAGCCTACAGGATGTTTTATATAGTGGAATTTCCTTACGTTGTTAACTACTCAGAATAATCATGAATTCATATGTATTGATGATATTACAAAAAAAGCAGTGTTAACTTTAAAATAACTCATAGCACTGAAAAGAAATGTGAAGTATAAATCAATGGAAATATTTTTATTCATACATAACTAAGGCTTCATTCTAAAGTTAAGTTATAGTAAATTAAATGTAGTGTTGAAGTGACACATAGTGATAAAATTTTACTACTGTTAAACTCAAATATACATAATAAAAATGAAAAGGTTGATTAAAAGCCAGATCACAATTGTATGATATAAAATTAAATCAAATTAATTCATAACATCTTAATAATTTCAGTTAAAAATATCACAATTTTTAAGCAATTTTAACAAGAACAGAACTAGTTTATTTAATGACATAACAATGGCTTGCTTTGCTTTAGGAAGAAATATTTAAATTCCTTTTCATAAAAACTAGTAATTTTACATTTTTATGAAGATAATATAAATGTGCTTCATTCTTGTTTGTATTAAAAATGCACTCGCATTATTTATTGCTCAGAGAAATAGTGAATGCGGCACACAAAATTTTTTCAGAAAATCAATTTAAAGCCTCATTTTGTTTTGTTCTCCTGTTTGAAAAATGCTCGAATTAGAAATTCATTTTGTAATTCCATACATCATAGCCAACATTAATTTTTCTAGAAAGTGATATTTGTCAGCAAAATATTATGAGGGGGAGTCCATACCCCTTTATAATGTGATAAAAAAAAAGGAATTTCATCATAATTAAATTTGCTATTCCCTCATTATATAAAAGGAATGAAGAATTGTGTCAAATATCTATTTTTGGATGAATCATATTAATAACCGATTTTTTAAAAATAAAATAATCCATTATGTGCAAGAAATACAGCAGTTTTAGTAAAAATCATATGATTCATAAATAAGGTATGCGATTGGTTTAAAGCTTCTTACAAAAAATCAAACAGAAAGAAGTGAAGATTATAATGTTGCCTACCTTTTCTTGAGAATTAACATTCCTAAAATCATGCTAGTTACTAAGGAGCCCTGTGAAAAACATTTATATGTATATACATATAAAATTTAATAAAAAATCAAATTAAATTTTTATTATTGATTAATACATCTAGAAAATTAAATAATTTTTTAAAGTAATAATTAATCAAAATAAATTCATGTATATTGGGTATTGGGTTTGTTTGTTGCTCAATAATCATTTTTTGCACACAAGGGCTAATTAGACCGGGACCTACGGTTTAAAGTGGATTCCGAACCACTACAAACATCCATGCCCAAGGTGGGATTCGAATCCACGAACTCTTAAACCGAAGGCAAGAGTGCTAACCATTCAGCTGCCAGCTTGGCAGTATATTTAATATAAATAAAATTCAAAATATGCAGTATTGATTAAAAATAAATAAGTATCTATACATCAAACAAATTACTGTAAAACCTAAAAATTCATTCTTATTTTAAAATTGAGAAGTTCTATTCCATCAATTATTTGAAATATCTAATAATTTATTAATGGCACATTTGCTAATTAAATAACTTACTTAATTGAAAAAGTATAATATCCAGGTTCCCTAATTATTAAAATCAAATACAACAGCAAAAGAATATATTTTGAATAAAAGTTTTGATAATAAATAAGTGTAAAACTCTAAATTATTAACATACATTTCTAGAAAATATATTATATAATTTTGTAAAATCTTAGCTAAACTTACAAAAACAAAGAATTGAAATGCTAATAAATAGGTCATCTCTTAATATAATCTATTTCCAGAGATTTCAGGGACATAGTATAGAAAATATAAGAATATAATTTGGAAATAAAGATTAAGAAATAAAAAAAAATATTACTTACAGATTTAAAAATCATGTGTAGAGGCATAGAAATATTATAATTGAGAGCACAATTATTTGAAGAACTAACAGCAAAGAACATAATCACTAAAATAATGTAGTTTCTGAAAATAAAATTTAAAAATTATAAAAAATTAAATGAAAATATAAAAAATAATCAATACTTAGTAAAATGTAAATTAATTTATGATTCCCAATTTTTGAAAAACTTTAAAACAAACAAAAAAATTTTCTTTGTTATAGCTTACTTTATAGGAACGATTGGCTTTATTCTTCCAAATTTTGATGTGAATATGAAACCTTCAATAGCAATAAAAAGAAATTGAAAAAATGTGATTACATTTCCACAACCAGGTACATCCCTAAAAAAAAACACAAATATATTAATAAAACTGAGGAATTAGGATTAAAATTATTTCAATAATTTTTTAGTAATAAAATTTTGTGATTGATATAATTAATGAATATTATATATGTCATGCAATATTTTGTGCAATTTTTTACTTAGTATTTTTGTATTTCTGAAATATTTTTCCTTCTAGCAATTCAGACTTCTAATTGCCTTCAGATAATCAAGAATTTCCACTATTTTTCAGTTTAAGAAAACCTTCATATCATACTTTATTATAATTAATATTTCTTACCTTTACTTGAACTCTGGCAAGAATAATTCAAATGAATTTTGGAATTTGATAAAATATTTTACAGTCAAATTGTTTTATTCTTCATTGTTATAGTCATTTCTTTTTAAATATGAATTTCTTAATCTCTTTGCCAGTTGTTCATATATTTCATTTATAATTATACAGATCGTGTTATTTTAATGTACTAGGGGATTTTTAGTAAAAAATTTAATATTTAATTTCTCAAGAAATTGCACATTTTAGGTAAAGATAGAGACAAAAATATTCTCTACTGTTTCAAATAATACAAGAAGGATATATCTATATATATATATTTAGGAATTTATATGCAAAATAGGTTTGTTAAAATAAAACTGATGTCTGCTTTATAACATTTCAATGAATTTCGAATATTTTCCTTATAGCAATTTTTGTTTAATTGTTATAATGATAAACATTTTTTTACAGAACTAATTACTTGAAATTATATTTATTGTTTGAAATTTATATTTACATGTTAATTGAAAGTTGATTTTAATATGTATTTAATATTAACCTTTGGTTATGATTTTAATATTATCCTTTGGTTATGACCCTTAATATTTTAGCTTCAGTTATGAGTTCATTATTAAATTGGATTAATTTATTATAAGGCATTTATAGCATTTTTCAAGCTATTATTATATGTGAAGTTTACAAAATTGGTTTTGGTTGTTATTTATTTTGACAGTATGTTATTAATTAATAAAAATATTCAATAGTGGAATAATACTTTTTCAAATATCATCAGACAATTGATGAAAAATACAACTTAGAGGAACACAATACATGTGCTCCAGTCTACCCTGCATAAGTACACCAATATAGTAGAAAAATAAATACATAACAATGCAGGAATAATGAAATGATTAGGTGAAACTTTCAATTCTTTTTAGTATAGAGTAATAATGCGTGTACTACAGCATTTTTTTTTAAATTTTAATACATATAAGAAAATAAATATTTAAATACAGAATACATCTAAGAATTAAAAAATATTTTTTTAAATATAATCAATATTACATAATTGTTGATGCAATAAAAATTAAATTTAATAATTATTAAAGATAAAATCCCATATTTTCAATAACCTGATTAAAATTTCCAATAATACAACATTAACACAGCATGAAAATATTGCTAATCCAACATATATCAAAGACATTATCACCACACCGATTTAATAATAGTTCATTAAATAGATTTTTATAAACTTAAAATTCCTTAAATATTTATTCTCATTTTTATAATTGGTTCAACACAATAGCATTAACAAACGTTTCATATTCACGATTTATTGGTACAGGCATCCAACATAGCTTGCTTTGTCTCTATTTTGATTGAAATTTCAGCTTGATTTTTTGTTTTCACTATCAATTTAAGTAATGTCATGCTTAAAAAATCTTGAAAGTAAGGAAAAATACTAGAAACCTAAAAACAAAATATTACCTTTAATAAATAAGGTTTTTTCAAACAATGAATATTTAAATATTATTATTTATTATTTAAATATTAAAAAATATTTTTATATCTATATATAAAATATTAAATGTTTTAAAAATATTTAATATTAATATATTGGTGGAAGCAAATTGAAAAAAATATTTTAAAGTTTTCAGTTTCATGAAAATTTGAGGCTGATTCCGCGGCACTCGAGTTTTCCCATGTGTGGTCCAGGGCTGCTTCTCTATTCAGTCCACATTCCACAGATGGCCCATCCGAAACAGATATTCCAAAAATTTTCAAACGGTTTCTTTATCATTCCGTAAAAATACTGTACTAACAAAACGAAATATTCTTTAGATTCAAAAGTTAATATATATATATATATATATATATATATATATATATATATATATATATACATATATATATGAAATACGTAAATAGTAATGAAATACTTAAATTTTCCATTGGCTATATATCTTCAATTGCATCGACAAAATATAAGGTCCCAAATGATAAATTTCTGAGTAAAAAATGTATTTTTAATATTAGAAAATCATCCTATGAAATTCTTCAAAAAATCTTGAATGTAACTGCAAACATCCAATGTTCTATCTATATCCTTTATCTAGTTTTTCTTCAGTTACAAAAATCCTTACATATCAATTTAAATCAAAACTAAATATTGATTGTCACCAAATCATCAATTCATCAATATTGCTATTTCATTGTATGATGAAGGTCAAATTGTAAATAAACAAACTTTTTGTTTCATATTGATGCTTTGAATATGGCGAAAGTATTTGGTTTGGACAAAATAAGGCGAGTTTTTGATATAATTAAATTCAATGGTGGTATTTGGGGATCATTACAAAAATTATATAGGTCAGTTTTTCAATTCTATTTGTTTTGTTGTGATTTTATTTCTCAGTAATTACTCTTATCATTATTCTCTAAACTTATATTGTTAATATTATTTACAGAACTGATGAACTAAAAATTGGAACTCTTGTTGGTGTGGATAAGTTTGGGAACAAGTACTATGAAAATAAAATGTATTTTTACTGTAAGTAGTTTTGTTAAGCAAATTTTTCTCCTTTATGATGAAATTTCCAATTATAAAATAATACTAAAGCAATTTTGCTAACAAGAACTTAATAAAGCATCACAATTAATAAAAAATGGTTAGTAAATAAGTTTTGCGAAACATCGCTTACTTTATTGAGATATTTACGTTTTATTAAGAACTATTGTTTAGAAATGTTAATTTATTGTTCTAAGCTTAATTAAAAAATTCTTGAAACGCTATTGTATGCATAAGTATCTTATTAGTGGAAAAAACTGTATAGCACACCTTTATCTAACCTTGTTTATTTCCTAAAACTTAAAATGGTATTTGAAAACCAGAACTTAAACAGTTTTTAATTTAAAAACAAATGAATGGCTGGAACATTATCAGCCAATAAGTTAGAAATAAACTTAACAATTAAAATGTATTTTATCTCAATATTGTAACTGATTATTGAAAAATATATTAGGTTTGGTTTAGTGTTTCTTTAAGTTTGATACATTTTTTGGAAAAATACCATGTATTTAGATCTAGTCTTAGATGTGTTATTTGATTAAAAAATATTCTTTTTTAAATCTGTATGATGTATTTTGAGTTCACATTAATAGATTGAATTCTTTGAATACTTAATTCTAGCTTTGACATTTCTATAATTCAACTGTTTAATCCATTCAATTGGAACCAAAATGTCTTAGGTTATTGTGAAGTATTATAATGTTTACCATGCAAATTGCCTTGTGGTTAAAGTTTTCATAGATTGTGGCCGTATTCATCTATTGCAAGGGAAGAAACTTTAAAATTTTCAAGCATCCAACCAGCCAGACATGTATTCTGAAGGAGAAGCATAACACTTATTTTCTATTATTTAACAGTGAATGGAATTGAACCAGAGACCTTTTGCTCTGAAAAACACTGAACTAAGCAAGAGTGATTTCAAATAGAAATTGACTTACAAAAAATGTCTTTAACGAATAAAATTCTTTTCTTAAAATTACAGTCATCAATTTATTTCTATTAATATTTAATGGTATTGGGACAGTTTGATATTTTCTTCTTTGAACTAAATGAAGAACCCTAAATGATGCCTCATAGTTCTGATCGGCTTTATGTTAGAATTGCCCTTATTAGTTTGGAAAAATCTGTCCTTTTAAACAACTGGAGATGGATCTTGCATTCCTACTTTTTAATGTAAATAAATTAAGGTGGGTGCTTGCTTAGAAGTTTCCTTTCTTATTACTCTGGAATAAATATGGAAGATTCTTTATGCTTTGACTATTGTAAAAACCTGTGAAGGTAATAATGGTTGTTGCTAAAAAGCAAGTGTAATAATGGTAGTTGTTAAAAAGGTAATAATGGTTGTTGTTAAATTGATGGGGATGATACTAAATTAAGAATTTAAAATATATTTAGAATGAAGTAAACTTTTTTTATTTTATTTCTATTCATAACATTTTTTTTCACTACAAAGCAGACAGTTTATGCTAAGGTATCCTTTTTGACTAATAAGTGGGATTGTTTTTCTCTTGAGTTATGTAAGTTTAACATTGTTATACTTTCTAAGACTTATCAATGGCTATAAAGCTGAATGATTGTTCTCACTAATTGTATTTCTAATTTGTAGTTGATAAAGAGCTACTTTAATAGTAACTATTTCACTTCATCTTTGCAGTATCCAGTTGCAAAATAAAATGTAAATGCATAAAATACTCCTACACTAACAGTTGTTGAGTCAGTTGAATGTAAACTACTCTGAAAAATGCTCAGCAAGTTAAATGTTGGATATCAAAGTTCTAAAATCTACCATCAAGTACTACTATATTGCAGGTAAAAGGTAAGATGCTCTTGTTTATGACAGGGGCTGCGAAGTTCCAAATAAGCACATGAGTCAAAGTGACAAGACTGAGCTGAATGCTTAAGATTCTGTATTTCGCCATTCAAATGGAAGTTAGAGCACTGTAATATAATAGATATTATTGTTATTTTTATTATGATAGCTGAAGTTGAAGGTATGGAAATTAGCAATAAATTGAATTAATCAAATAGCATTTTCTATACGTTGGCATTTATAGACAATTTTAAGAGCATTATTATATTATTGCATTGGTTTCAGATTTTGAAAATTTTAATTGTATATTGATAAATTAAAAGTATTCTTTTGATAATATTAATTGGTTAAAGATTAGTTGTAAGTGAATATTTAAATATGTATTATAGATGAATGGAATTGTAAATTATGCTGTCATATAATATTGCAAAGCCTTCATCAGTGTTAAAATTACCTTAATGATATGAATTATAACTATTTTTCTACGTTTGAAATTTTGTGCACTTGAATAAATTGTTTCATTTCAGCTGAATATCACCACATTGTAAAAGTAAGACAAAATGTGTTCTCAATCAAACATCAAATTTTAGATGACTAATTTTTGATTTATTAAAAAAGAAATTAGCTACAGACAAATGCAGTTATATCAGATAGAAAACAATTTATACTCAACAGGATGACCATTCTAAGAATTTGAAAACGTGTTATTGAAAATAAATGTTCTAGTGAATCTTATCTTAGCCTTGATTCTTTGAAAAACATTTGAGGGCATCTATGAATAATTTAAAAAAAAATTATTATTTTAAAATTATTAATTGATGAGAAATTATTAAATTGTAGAAAAATCAAATTACTTGAACACTCATGAAATTTATTTATTTATTGTTTAATTTAATTTAGTTTTTTGATATTAGCAATTGGTGATATTGATTCATTAACTTTTTATTATAGAATGGAAGAAGTATATTAATATATTTAGGAAGTTTTATGTAAAAATTATACAATCAGTAATATTATAATTAATGAACTTTAATTAACTTAGAAAGCATGAACAATGTGTTCATAAATGTTCTAGCTAGAATCAGCTAGAAAACAATTTATATTCAACAAAATGACCATACTAAGAATTTGAAAATGTGTTATTGAAAATGAATCTTATCTTAGCTTTGATTCTTTAAGAAACATTTGAGGGCATCTATGCTAGTATAATATTTTGAAAAATAATTATTCTTTTAAAATTATTAATTGATGAGAAATTATTAAATTGTAGAAAAATCTTTAAATTATTTGAACACTCATGAAAATTATTAATTTATTGTTTAATTTATTTATTAATGTGTATGATTAATGAATTTTACTTAACTTAGAAAGTATGAACATTGTGTTCATAAATGTTCTCAATCAAGCATATCATATTTTTTGTTCCTCTGCCATTATTCCGTTTTATTGACTATATAATTTGAAATTATATGTGTAATGTATATTAGTATTGAGAACAAAAAATTTATTTTTATTGTATTTGAATGTTTCATTTTTGTCAAATCTTATATTAGTAACTGGTAAGGTTTATTAGTGAAATAAAAATTCTATAAAGAAATTATGTCATTCTTTATTACAGTTCTCATTAAATAATTAATAATATTTTTTTATTTTATTTTCATGACTTAAAATTTCATAATTTAATCATTCAACCCTATCAGTAATTTAGAATTATGAAATTACAAACACTTTCATAAAAGTATAATAAAAGCTCGGAAAAAATATTAGAAAAAGTAATGTTTTGTGAAAATACATGAATAAAATAATCTTTTTATCTTTACAGCTAGAGATCGTTGGGTTGATTATACAGAAGCTGTGAATCTCGATTATGATGGAAGTCAAGTTCCTCCTGAATGGTAATTCTTATTTCAATAAACTTAAAAAAGTTGTGGAATATTTATTGAAAATGTATTTTTTTGTTTTTCATATATATTCTGCATATTTAATTTACTACATCAGAAAATATTACCTTAAGTTTAATATAGGTTCATTTTATTTAATATTATTTTCACATGGGAAACAAGAGTAAATGTATGAATAAGAAGCTCTTAGAGATATTCAAAGCAATATTGATTGAAAGAAGTATTTATTTTATTGATTTTGGAAGCCTTCATTATGTTTTTGCCAATAGAAATTGTTAACTGAAACAAAATTTCATTCACACTGAATGTGATGAAAGTAATGATGATTTTATTTCTTGTGTAAGCATTTAAATAGTCAGCTATGTGGTTGATTTGTAAAATATCTAAATAGTAATCACCAATCAATATTGTTGTATAAATGCAGTTATTTTTATGAAGGTGAAATTTTTAGCAAAAAGTTTCAAGAATGAAATATGATGAAATACTGTTTAGTTTGCGATTATTTTTAATTGAGGCTTTTCTATATTAAAATATATATATTTGATATTATTTTATCAATAATTCAAAAGAATGAAATTACTTAAGCTCTCATGAATTTGTTGTATTGTGCATAAAAATCATGAAATGCATATTTTTATCTTTTTAATAGATTACTTTTAATAAGAAAAATTCAATAATATGATTAACTGTTCTCTGAATACTTGTTCATAATTTAAAAAGAAGAAAAATATATTAAAACTAATTGGAGAGAAATGTAAAATAAAGTTCAAAATGAAATTTTTTACTTTCAAGGTTTTATTAAGAGTGCAATAGCTTTTTTGTAAAGACATTTTATTTATTGTAAATGATAAAATATTGAAGTTTTTTGCATGTTTGTTTGCTTTTTGGATATGGAAATAAATTTTATAAAAAATGAATAACTTAGTTGTATGAACGTCTTCATTTTGTCATTCTTTGTAGTTTTAATTGACAATATATAAATGACAGAATGTCTCGTATATTCATAAAAAATTGTTATATTGTATAATTGAGCATATTGGTTCTAGAATTTTTAGGTCATTATATTTAAAATAAAAAAACCTTCTTTTATAAAATTGGGTAACATGGGATCATCTTAAAGCAAGTAACATCTTAAATTTATTTAAAAAGTCTTATTTTCAATTTCTGAGTCTCTAGCTGTGGATGCAATTGCCTTTTTCCTCTGTTGATAAGAATATGTAAAAAATACTAAGTGAATTTAAATGGAATTGTTCTTTTTTGTTTTAGATTTCTAGACAATAAAAGTTAAAAACATTGATTGTAATTCACTAATTTAGTAATTTGAATGTTAAGTTAACATTGTTTCTTTTCTGAGAAAGCAATGAAAAAAACAGAGATACTAAGCAAGTATTAGCATGAATATTACAAAAGTACATATAATTTAGAAGTTATTATCAATATTTGATTATTTTAAGTTGTGAGCAAAAATATTAATATTGTATTTTTTAAAATATGTCTGTAGTTTGTAATATATTTTCTAATAGATGCTTATATGCTACGAAACAGTCATCTTATTAAAATAAATTTTATATATATTTCTGTTCATTCGATTTGACTGTTAAATTTTTTTAATGCTACTACTTGATTTCAAATGATTTACAGTTGGGTCAATGTATGACGCATATTTACCATTGTATTCTATCAAGAGTTATAACTATCAAATTAAGTATTTAGTTCATTTTTCTTAAGTAATTATCTTAAGTAATTGAGTAAAATTGCTTACTTAATGATGTAATTTGCTGAATATCTTATGAGTTATTGTTTAGAAAGAGTTATTTATAGTCATATAATTGCAAGAGCAAAATTAAATATGAAAATAATTGAACCAATAAACTAACTAGTATACTTACAATTTATATACATATTTTTCAACATTTATTTATTTTTTTATGATGTTTTCCATGAAGGAAATAAGTTACTATTTAATATTGTTTACTATACTCTATTAGGATACAGTAAACAACATAAAGTAGTAAAATTCATGAAAGTGAAATTATTTTATCTCGGTTATCATCTATCATAGAATTAATAGAAAAGCCAAAGATTTATACTTAATCAGGAAAAATGTGAAATTTAAATTCACATATTAATATTTTATTGCATAATTATACAGAAAAGATATGGATTGGAAAAGAGAACTTTAACTTGAAAAGTTACTGGAACACTTAAAAAATAATTCAGAGTATTATTTTTAGATATGTATAGTAATTTTCCAATAAGTTTATTAGGAGTAACTTTTTGAAAAAAATTCATTAATATGCAAATTTAATTTTTTCATTTTCTATTCTGAAAAATTGAAAATTTTTTTTCCTGTTTTCTTATTAAATACTATCATTTTAACTTACCATAAAAAAGTTGATTTAAGTTTAAAAATAAAAACTATTAAAAAAAAAATCTTTGATTTTAAAGAAACTTTGTCTTGATTTTCTGTATGTGGATATGTGCTGAATTATTTGAAGTCAATTTACGTGACAGTTGCAATTTGTCTTATGTCATCTGACATTCAAACAATTCTTCCAAAAATAACTTTGCAGAGAAATTATGCTAACACATTTTTTTAATGAATGTATTAATATAATATTAGAAAAATTATATCAATAAGAAATGTGATCATGTAATATAAAATAAATAAAGCTAAATATGTATAACTTATGGTATATGTAGAAAGCGAAAGACAATTTTCTTCTTCTTTTATTTAAAAGTGTAGAAATTATCTAAGAAAATAGGTTCAATAAAACTTTATCTCTCTATAGATACCCATGCTTAGAGGGATTTAGGTGTATATATTTAGCTTGTCTTTATAAATATTAATTTGTTTTTTCCGGTTTTGAGTTTTTCACAGATTGGCATTTTTACTTTAGATACTCTTTAGTTTATAGACATTTTATTTGCATATTTTTTTTTTTTTGATATATGGTGTAGGATAAAGATCTCTAATTTCACTTTTGTTATCTATCTGCATACTGAAGTGAAACTAATGTTTGATGTCAATATGTTTGGATTGCTTTTATAAAAACATTCATACCGTGTATAGTGACACCTCTGGACAATGAAGGATCATTTAAGCTGCATTAATTCCGCAATTCTGTACTGATGTGCAAATAACCAATAACTTTTGAACTGATATGTTGTAAATAAATGTACATTGATTTTTAGGTATGCAGTCTATATGTTGAAATTTCAGAATAAATTTTATTTCCCATTTTAGGCATCGTTGGTTGCACCATATGACTGATGATCCTCCCACTGTGAAAAAACCTGTTGATTATAAATGGATTCAAGAATATACTCCAAATTATTCAGGAACAAACAAAGCTTATATGCCCTATTCTACGACCAAGCCAAAAATTAAAGCTTGGGTACCACCTAAATAATGTATATGATGTGTATACTGTATAAATTAAAAAAAAAAATTATTTATCTCTTCTAGATATAAAAAATAAAATTCACATTTATTGAATGTTTCACATGTTTATTTTCCTTCCACAATTGTATTTGCATGGATTGGTATAATGTGTTCAGCAATTAATGCATTTGTTATGTTTTAATAAGCAGTGTGTTATATGTTATTACATTAATGTCAAAAATGTTTACATATTATCTTTAACATAGTTCTTAAATTCTGCAATGCATCAAATGCAATGTAAAATATAACATTGGATCTTTCACTGTCACACTATAATAATGGAAATAGGATTAATTTTAGAAATTTTATTTTGTTAATAAAATTTATGCTTAAATGATTGCTACTTTTGTTTAACTATCTTACCAAAAATATTTCATTATTTCTCATTAAGGCAAATTAAAAGAGAAATTTTTACATTTTATGTGATTATGATAATTTACAGTTAAAAAAGTAATAAAAATTTAGTTTGATCCAATCATACAGAACAAGCAGTTAAAACATTCAAAACTCTATTTAATTTAACTAGAAAATTCTCAAGTAACAACTCATTTAGTAACTGTCTAATAATATATTTGTAATTTTATAAAAAGACTTGAGTATTATCATAGATTTACAGGTGGGTTTTAACAAAGCTTAGCACTGTGATCAAACTAGCTATTGTATCCCGAAACTCTTATTTTAAGACTAGTAGTCAAAGTAAAGTTCAGCAAATATTTAATAAGAATATCCTGTAGCATCCAGTTCTATTAACTCATGTGTTCAAATCTATGCACAGAATATAGTTTTTATATTCACATATATTGACATGTTCTGATATCGATTATTCTTGTTAAGGATGCAGTTTTTTTTTTAAATAGCTTCTACAACTGTTTTTTTTATTGGAAAAGTTAGTGTTTAATATCTTATTTTTAATAATTAAAAACAAACGGTTAGTAGCCAATAGATTGTTAGAAATTAGAAAAGACATGTGTGTAGAGATGAATGCAAACATGATATTTGTTGAGAAGTTTATATGTAAGTAAATGCTAAGAAGTATATGTATTGTAATCTATGTGAATGGTATTTTTTTAGTAGGGATTGACTTGTTGAAGTTTACATAAGAGTAGCAGTTTTTATGTATAAAAAAAGTACTTATGGAAATATTCATGGAAAATACGTACTGAAATATTTGCACAAAATTTTTAGAGAGCATTGCCAAAGTTTGATTTTAAAATTGTTGATGAAATAATACAATACAGGTTATCTTAAGAAAAAATTTATTTATCAATACAGTTATGAGGGCCTATCAGTAGTACTAGTTTAAATGTATAAATATAATTAAGAAGCTGAGTCAAAACATTATCAAATGACAGGCATTTCCATCCTTAAAATTATGTGTTAAAGCTTTTCATACTTTTTCAGTGTTGATGATAATTTTTAAGCTAAATAAAATCAAGACTTAAGATTTAAAAAAAAAAAAAAAAAGTTTTTTTCTCTGTAATGGTTTGACGTAACTTGGGTGGTATAGATTCTGTTTGTAAAAGCCTGGCCATAGGTCCCTCAGAAAGAAAAATATTACAAACTGCAATAAACACTCTTGAAACAAGTATTTTTTTCTTTTTGACAAAACAGAAAATAATTATATTACAGAAATCTTTTGACTAATTATATATATATATAGATAATATTCATTACGATTCTACCTTCTGACCATCAAAGTTAAAGATGAAATACAACTTTACTTATTCACAATGTTATTTACATCTCTTAATAATTTCTTGTTTGCTTGAATCAAATCAAATAGAATGTACATGAAAAGTTACAGTAAGATGAATTAAGTAAAAGATTTTTACAATGTATTCAAAATAGAAGAAGAAATACTGCAATTATTAATTTAAAATTCTATTAATTAATGAAATTTAAATCGTCCTTGCCTATTTAAACTAACAATAAAGTGGATGTTTTTTGTCTTTTTCACTTTGCTTTTCCTTTTGTTCTATTGTCAGGGTTTTAATGGCTTTAATCAATGGGAAACGGCTTCTCAAGCCAATGCTTCGGTCAATTAACAAAATGAATTTCAACAATATTCTCAGACATTTGATGGTGAACTTTGCCTTGTTTGCTGCAGTTCAAAGAATGCAATTTGAAGGCAGGTAGGGAAAAATATGAATTTTATTGAATTTAATAGTGTAGTGAAGTATGCCTGTTTCAACCAGAAAATTTTATATAAAAGTTATTAAACATAAAATTTCCTAAAAATATAATTAATAAATAATATTTTGGACAAGAACCTTATCACAAAGCATTCATTGGTTTGGTTTGTTTTCTGTAGTCACTTTTTGCCCACAAAGACTAATTAAAGTAAGATCTGCAGACTAAAGTGGATTTCAAACCACAAGAAACATTCAAGCTTGAAGTGGGATTCAAACCCATAAATTGTTGAATTGAACACCAGAGTGTTAACTATCGGTTACCAGCTGAGAAAAAAAGTTCCTTTGGATTTTCCTATAATTTTGTTTTAATTTCAAGTTGACTTATTGATATTCTTGTTTTCTTCCAAAACATTCATAAAAGCATTAAAAGACATTGCAAAATATTTAAAGAATTAAATGCTTTCTCAAAAAATTTACCATATATTATATGTAAACTAAATATGAAACATTTTGTTTCATTTACTAATAAGGGTTGGGTTCAGTTTTTGATAAATAGGTGCGTAAATTTCAATATGATGTTACTAAACATGTTTAATAAATATGAAATTTTTATAAATGTCTTAAAGTTTAAAATTTTGTTTCGATGTACTGCTTTAATATCTTAAATTCTCAATGACATTAACTACTGAATATTTTTTCAACTAAGCATTGAAAAATTGTTTAATATTTAAAAGCTCTATACGAGGGTTGCTATTTATATTTCTGGCCTAATAATGAAAAAACAAATATGTAGGATCGAAATTGGTTTTATTGTTTTTCAAAATATTCTCCATGATGATCAATACACTTTTGCATGCGTTTGAACCAATTTTCAAAGCACTTTTTCCAGTCAGATTGAAGTAACTCCAAAACATGCGTTTTGAATGCATCAACCGCTTCTTCGGGGGTCGAAAATCGTTGTCCACGTAATTTATTTTTGATGTGTGGGAATAAGAAGTCATTGGGTGCCAAATCAGGACTGTACGGCGGATGACCCATCAGTTCGATCTTTCGCTCCGTCAGAAATGCCTTTGTTTGAGTCGATGTGTGAGAGCTCGCATTGTCATGATGAAGAATGATTCGCCTGTTCTTCTGCTTTTTTCGAATTTCTCCGATGACTTCTGGCAAACAAATGGTCGTGTACCATTCAGAATTAACCGTCCTGCGTTGCTCTAACGCCACTGTTGCCACATGACCGTTAATGCCGAAGAAACAGGCAATCATTTCTTTCGATGTGCTTCTTCCTCGAACAACTTTTGTTGGTTTTGCCTCGTCTTGGAAGACCCATACAGTTGATTGCTGTTTTGTTTCCGGCTCATATGCATAGATCCATGATTCGTCACCTGTGTAGATGTTATACACAACATCTACACACAACATCAAAGGCATAACACCTGTGTAGATGTTATGCCTTTGATGTACCTTGAATGTATTTTTCCAACATTTCCTTGCACCAATCGACACGAGCCTTTTTTTGAGCGTTTGTCAGATTATGCGGGATCCAACGCGAACAAATTTTTTTTACGCTCAAATGTTCATGCAATATTTTATTGATGCTAGTCATACTAATGTTCAAAGACGCCTCTATCTCACGGTATGTCACATGACGATCTTGCTTTATCAGTTCACGCACAGCATTGATCTTTTCTGGCACAACAATGGATTTTGGACGACCTGCACGGGATTCGTCCTGGATCGAACATCGACCACGATTAAATTCGTTATACCAATTTTTTACAGTGCTGTAGGATGGCGCTTTATCGCTGTATAAAGAATTAAGTTCATCGAAGCACTCTTGTCTTGACAATCCACGTCAAAAGTTATGAAAAATAATGGCACGAAAATGTTCACGATTCAATTCCATTTTTTTGACAGAGAAGAACTTTTCAATTTACTGTCAACAACACAAATAAAGCTATAATGGTAAATCGTCTGCTGAATTTATGTTTAAAAATATCAAACTTTCGATTAAAATCGTCTTCGGTCGCCTAGCAACACTTACTGTTGCCAAGGCCAGAAATATAAATAGCAACCCTCGTACTGTTAAAATTTTCTTCAAATATAAAAAATTTCAAAATATTTTAAGATTGCTCACAATTTATGTTTAAAATACATACAGAATTACTGTATATATCTTATTGACACTGTTTCGTCGATCAAAATTTACTAATATATATTAAAAATCAAACATAAATTTTATATCTATAGCTGTGATCGCATAAAATTTGTAACTACACAGATTAATTTATAAATTATACAAAACACAAAAAATATTTTTCAAATAATAACATTCATTAATGTGAAATAATTGAATTACATTGTCTCTTTATTGACATCAAGACAGCCTACGATTGTGTTGAATATGACTTTATACGTATGACTCTTGCTGAACTGGGCATCTCCAATGAACTTAATGCTTATGAAAGCCACTTTGACTAGCAGTTTTTATGCAGAAATATGCAGTTGTTAGTCAAATTTTTTGAAATAAAGAATGGTGTTTGATGGGGAGATGTTCTTGCTTGCCATGTAATGGACAGTTCGCCAATTAAGCATCAACACCAGAATTACCATATCTGCATATGCTGATACTGTGATCATAGCATGCACTAGGAATGCTATGTTAAAGGTATGTTTTGCCCTTTAACATAGCAAAAAAAATTTTTTATCATTGAAGACAAGACTAAATACATGCCAATTACTAAAAATCCATTGACTTTAAATTTTTAATCCTGAGACTCCAAAAATTTATAAGTGGTTAAAATGTTTTTATATTCAGGCTCAAATACCAACGCTCAAAATGTCAGAATTGAGATTAAAAGACTGCTTTAGCTGCTAATATATGTCTTCATGGCTTACAGCACTTGCTTAAATGTAAGTTAGTCAGAAGAAACACTAAAATCACATTATATATAGTTAAAGTACTTATCATATCCATGCTCCCAATGGATCTGATATTTGGACGTTTATTAAATCCCAGGCAGAACAATTAGCTGTTTTTGAACGAAAAATTCTGAGAAAAATCTTTGTTGCTATAAATAAAAATGAAGTCTATAGATATACAACTAAAATTATTTTGATAAGTTATTAAAGGATATAGATATCAAATTCATTAAGTCATATTAAATTTGCAGATTAACATTTAAAATTTACAATCATAACCTTTGGGAGCTAGAAAAAGTGGTAGGTCCAGATTGAGATGGACGGACTGTGAAGATGGTGAGTTTAAGATCCTAAGAATAACTGGAAATCTATTGCAAAAAATAAATCAGAGTGGAAGAGTGTTCTTAGGAAGGTCTTGGCTCATCAGTAGCTATCATGTAAATAGAAGAAAAATGTGAGATAATATATTAATAAGTGCTGTAAGCAATGAAAATAAAGGAAATCAAGGACTTAAATTTTTTATTATCCATTAGTAGTGAAAAACATTAAGTATTTTCTGCGTTTGAAAACTTAACCTTATTGTATAGATAGTTACTGTTAAAAATTGAATTATAAGATTCCATTCATTCACATTTTCTTAATTTGGTCCAATAGGGATTGAATCAATTTATGAAAATATCTTTTATATTTCAATTAAATATGAGAAGTTCCATGAAATTAATGTTGGGTACATATTTTCAAATTAGAAGTATATTTTATGACAAAAAACATTTGAAATATTCCCGATTTATTCTAGACAAAGCTTACATTAAATGTCATTAAAATGTTATAAATTTTTTTTCCCCCCTGAAACAAAAATTTTTTTTTTAATTTTTAAAACTTTGAAACTAATTTTTAGGGCATAAGGACTAGTGAATAACATTTCAAAGATGACTAATTTAAAAACAATATTCAACCAAAATAAAAAAAATATGCTTCACATAAATAAAATTCTTAGGAGTAATGGTGAGAAATATCATTTATGAGATTAAATGCTCAATAATTTAACTATTGCTATCAAATTTCATTAAATATTTTTGATATTATATGTAGCTTATAGAAATATTTTTATCTAGAGCAAACTCCTGCAAATATTCTCATCTTCCTACCACATTGTACATCACTGCAAAATTGCTTTTAATTTTTATTTTTGTGCAATTGAAAATTTCTCTCAGTTACTAATGATTTCTAAAAACAAATGTAGATATTTCTTAATTTTTCCCATTTTATGAAAATAAGATTTTTTTTTTTTTTTACCTTGTAGGAAAAATAATTACAAGTATAAAATCTTACAGATAACTATAAATATTAAAAACCTTTACACAACTCTGCTTATATATAGAAGAAAATTAATAACTCAAATTAATATAAAAATACAAAAAAGCATATGTATATTCAATTTTATTTCCCATTTATAAAAAATAACAGCTATTAATTAAAATAAATTAATATTAAGCATGGAATATTTAAAATTTTGTTAAATTGCTAATAAAATTAGTTTTTATACAGTAACTATTTGGTATACATAATTAAATATTGAAATACTGAAGAAGTAAAACTACAAAACATTTTATTAAGAATTTATTGCAAACAATTTATTAATAATTCAACAAGAAAAGAAAAATAAACTACTTTATAAAATGTTTAACAAGTCAGTTAAAAATTTGTTACAAATATATATATTTCAAAATATAATAAATCTGTACATCGAACAATAAAAAATCCATCAAATTTAATTAGCTTAAAATTGGTATATAATTGTATTTCAATGATTTTAAATTATATTCTAAAAATATATAATCTCAAATATCTAGGAATGTTTCATGAACAGCAAACATTTTGAATATAAAATAACAGATAATTTTACAAACGATTTAAATTATCTGGTTTAAATTCTATATAATTATCAAAAAACAAAAACAAATATACAATTCAATGGAAACAATTAACAATATTTACACTTTTTACAAAATTGGGTATTTTTTTGTAAAATATTATCAAATTCAGATATACATTTCCCATTTCATACATGGACAACATTTAAAAATATCACAATAAACAAGCACAACAAGGGTGAAATATTTGTGTAACAAAGTTTGTACTTGGCAAACATTTGACACATCCACAAGGTACAATCACAAACAATTAAAACGTTTCTAGTCTATGCTGCAGCAAATTCTGTGTGGACTTCAAGACAGGAGTTAACTTCCTTTTGCTCAAGTCCTTGGCCTACACAGCACAATGGAAGATAATGAATAAACTAACACACAAGCAACAAAAGTTAACAAATAACACACACATTTTCTTTAGCCCAAAATTAGAAATAATACTTCATATACTTACTTCTTAAAACAAGTGTCATTAATGGGGAACTTTAAGCAATTTTGCATTATGTTTAAAATAAAAAACAATGTAATTTATATTAGAGATCAGCTTAAACACATACATCCATAGTTATAGAGTTAAACGTATAGAATCATTTCACTCATCGGTATTAGTTACATCAACCATATGCTATAATTAATTGTCCTGACATGCATACTGTCATATCCCTGACAATGTATATTTATACAGAAAAATTTTATATTTAGATAAAAATAACACTTGAGAGGTTTAATATTTAAAATATCTAAAATTAATAAAAGATAAATAACACTTGAGAGGTTATTTATCTTTTATTAATTTTTTTTAAGTTTACTTGTTTAAAAAATATTTGTACTCGCCATTTTTATATAGTATAGAATTTTTCTAGTTGAATAAAAGTGTATATTTTAATATTATTAAAATTATATCTTCAATTAACTAAAATTTAAGACTTCATAATTAACCGAAAAATATAAGCAAATGCACTGAATTAAATTATTTGAACAATTAATATCCTCATCAATTAAACACTATTAATGTAAACACATGTTAGATATTTTAAATATTTAAAAAAATGTTAATTAAAAATCTTTCCTAATAATCAGAGAAAATGAGAAATATGACTGCTATAAATTTTTAATTTATAACTTAAAAATCTACTAATTAATTTTGAATATAAATTTAGAAACAAAGTGAAATGTTGAATAAATCTTTTAAAATACCAATTTTAAATTTTGATTTACAATCTTCTGAATTCCTATTAGTCATAGTAAAACATATTGCAATTATGAGATTGGTTTAAAATTCAAATTATGTGTAACTGACATTAATATTTAAGAAAATTTTAAAAAGTTTAAAAATTTCAGTACATAAAATATCATTTCTAAATTAAAAAAAAATGATAGTTATGTTGAAAACCGTTAATTTTTTTATTATTTATCACAAAAAGAATGGAAAGGTAGGAATAAGTACACAAACAGCATAGATAAACAAAGCGAAATTTCTATATATCATACAAGCAAAAGCAAAACAGTCCTGAAATCAGGATCATTTTAAAAGTTATAAGCATTTGGTAAAACAAAGTCATTATTAATATGTTACAAGTTTTGCTTAGAATTGCGTCATGAAGTATGTTTGTTAGGCACAAGTTTTTCAGAAATAATCTCTAATTCAGAAGAAACTTCTGAAAGAATTTCGGAGAAAGGGCAGACATCCGACAGTGCAATACTGTCGGGCATCCTTAAGAGTCATGCTTGCGGATGCGTCGTAAATCTGCGCCTAGGAGCATTGGCATTAGACCTAGTAGAGCGCTTGTTACGTTTAGAATAGGAATTAGACTTAATGATGGAAGAAAACCCACTTGGTAAAGGATTATGTTCATAATAATCTATTATTTCCATGAGCCGAGGTTCCACGTCTCCCAGTAAAGGACGGCTGGAAGGTTTACCATTCCAACAGTCTTCCATAAGTCTCCAACATTTTTCATCAAATTGTGGCAGACGTTCAGGTCTAGCTCCTATACAAAATAAAAATTTAAAAAAAAAAAAAAATAGATTCAATAATTGAAAATTCTTCTAGAATTAGTAAAACCTTATGTAACATTTCATAAATATCTACATATTTTAAAGTCAAAATTTAATTTAAGAACAAGTTTTAGAGTGTTAAGCAGAATTAAAAAACGAGAATTATTTAGAACCTTATATTTATTTATCACCAAATCCCTAGTGACATATGAAGTCGAATTTCCTTGATTAAGAATAAATCAGTTTTTTATTAAGTCTGTTATTTGTCAAAAGTTATATAAATAAATCTAATTTCTTTTAAATAATCGTAACTCAGTAATATTTTATAAATTTATGTATTTTGTTATAGAATATTTTATTTTTCAGATCACAAGATTGCAGCTTTTTTATAAGCCAACTTACATGAGAAAGCTTTTTGTTAGGATGGAAATCCTAACAAAGAGATTGCACTTTGATGATTGCAATATACAAATTGAAAAATTATATTTCTAGACTTAGACAAGTTATCAATATAATCTTATAAGAAATCCAGTAATAAATTTAACACTTAAAATACATCAATTTCAGGTAATATGATTCATTCTTTATTTAATACTATAATAAAAGTAATGTACAATGATTCCATTATTGGGATTAATTTCAATGAACAGATTTTTTTTTTATCTGACAGTATTAAAAGATCTGATGTCTAAAATGTGATTTACAAATAAACATTTAAAAAACAGCCAATTATAAAACTGTAACCTACTAACACAAATATAACCTAATAAAGTTTGTAAGTATTAAGCATGGTTTCTGGTTTATTTCAATTTTATCTTCATATAATCATTCTAGATTTACACATATACAAGAAAGAATATATTTTTTTAAAGATTTAAAATGTGGACACAAATCTACAAAATCTAACACATAAAATGAAATAGATGTATTGTTATAATAAAGCTTTTTTTAAAAGACTACATTCATAAGTTCACCAATTGTTGAATGATATGTCAAGGTGATAATTTTCTGAATTCAGAGCAATCATTAACTCTCTCTAGAGCAGTTGCTAAATTTACAAATTATTTTAGTTCGTCTAAATTTTACTTAGTTGATAGTTTAATAGTGGATGTTCAATAATAAATGATGACTTTTTGTATACAAGGGCAAAATTGATAAGGATTTACAATTTAAAGCAGATTCTGAATCATAACATACAAATCAGTAAAAAAAGAATTAAATTTTAAGAAAAAAACTATGTTTACACATCCCTTTACAACAATGACAGTGAATGAGAATTGAATTTCATGGTGATCATTCTCAATGTAACAAATTGTTAGTCACTTCTTTTAATAAGTCACAATCAAGTACAATATTGATTCCTTAATTATAATGGTGTCAAATTTTATAGAGTTAAAAAAAAATTATTACATACATAATTTTTTTTTTTAATTTTAAATTTGTGTTTAAGTTAACATCTATAAGTTGAATGTAAAAAGATAAAATTACTTTTCTTTTGAATCATTTCTATTACCATTGTTTAGATAATTATTATAAACTATGTAAACTGCAAAATAAAAACTTTGGATCTAATGAACTTTATAAGACAAACATATAAATATAACATTATATTTTTAAAGACTTTAATTAAAATCTTATATCAAAATTGAAATCAGTGAGGAATTCAAACAACCAATTTATAGGAATTCCTTAACAACTGTAACTTTTTGTACTGCAATAATTTTTTAAACAATGAAGAATTCTGTGAATAATAATTTAAAAAATTAATTTTTTATTAAAATTTCTTTTAATAGCATCTAGAATTTAATTTTAAACATTATGTTCAATGTATACATAGTATTCATTAAAATGATAGCAAAGATAAGAGGTTAGAATGCAACACACTGTAATAATTTAACAAGCAAATTTGCTTAAAATTTCTTATCAGTTTTTTTTTTTTTTTTTTTTTTAACCTTTTGCTTTTTATATTCTATTTAATAAAAATCCTTTAACGAATTTACTCACTTAAAAATTAAAAAATAACATTTTATCTGATTTTTATTTATCATAAGATTTATGCAACATTTTTGAAAGTCACACATACTAGTTACTGTAAATTATTAATTTCAAAGATTTAAAATAAATTAAATACTCAAAAAACTCGAAAAAAAAATAATACAATTATGAAGTAACAATTTGACTACATAAAAGAATTGAACAAAGCAGAAGTAACTACAGTTTAAAGAAAAGCAAAATATATAAATAAAAAAATGAAAAAAAATTAATTTTTTTACCTTTTTTGACAGAAGTCCACAATTGGTCTTTGCTTTGACATTGCTCATAAACATATGGCAATCTTACATGATCTGCACAAATATACCAAAACAATATTCCAAATGCATACACATCAACACTGTTATCATACCTTCCACTAAAAAGTTCAGGTGCCATGTGAATAGGAGTGCCAACAATGCTACCAGACATCATGGCTTCAGGTTTACAAAAACCAAGGTCAGTTATTTTTGCTCTGTTGTGTTTATCTAACTGTAAAACAAATAAAGACATAATAATTTGTTTTAATAATTCATAAAATTATATTTGTATGATAATAAAGTTACTCAAAATGTTTTTACTATATTTTAAATTTTGATAAAAATTTTAATAACTATTTGCAAAAATAATCACATTCCTTCACTTTAATGAAAAAATACCAATTGAATGCAAATAGGTTACCTTCTTTAAAATAACAAATTGGTAAACAGAAAAAATTTTTTGAAAGTAAACTTTTTTGATTTAAAATTTTTATATTTGTACATAAAAGTATTTTATGCAATTATATTATTTTCTTCTGCAAATGATTTATGTCAGTATATTTGGAATGATTATCAATTGAAATTTAACAATTTTAGTGTAAATGTCGTTTTTTTCTTCCTAATATCTCTTTTAGAACTTAAAAAGTCTAATTTTACTTCGTTGAAAATTTAAAATTTATATAGTTTGGCATTATTAATTAATTATAAATAGAACTTAATGTAAATAAATAACATTTAATTGTAAGAGAAATATGTATTTTCAAACTTAACAATTCATCAAAATCAGAATATATAAAATTTGTTTTAATCTGACAATAATTGGATTTTAAAAACACAATTTTTAATTACACGATTTTAGATTCTGTATTTAGCAATACAAATGGCTAAATACAGAAGCTAAAATCATGTAAATAATATTTTCTCTAAGTATTGTCATTGTATAAAACATTAAAAATTATAACATGGTTATTTACTCTTACAGTATAATTTATTGCACATTAAAAAGTAATATATTTGCAGTGCAAATTAGTATAAAAATATATAGCTTTTCAAAAATCATAAAATAAGTATACCAAAACATTCTTTAACTTTATATCTCTATGTACAAGACCTTGTCCATGCAGGAAACGAATACCTTGAACTACATCTAATGCTATCTGGAAAATAATTACAATGATGGAATTGTTTAAAAGTTTAAAAATTTTGGTTTAAAATAATTGAAAAAAAAAAAAAATGAAAACATTTGTAAAATTTATACATTAGAGATATTTTTGTTAAAACTGATAGGAGATTAATAAATATCAATAATCTATTACAATCAAAATATTTCTCAACAAATTTAAACTTTTAAACTTATTAAAAATTTCAAAAATACAAATTAAAATTCATTTATCTTACAAGATAACCAATGTAAAAAGTGTATATAATAAACAACCATATATTTTTCAACAATAATTACACAAATTCATAACATCAGCCAGATATTTTTACAAATGAAAAAAGGAGTTGAAAATTTTTTTTTCAAATAAACACGATCATTTTATGCATACAAGATATTGCAAATATTCGTCAAGATAAATACATAACAAATAATTAACCTTTTGACTGAAATAATTTTTTGCAAGTAATAAAAATATACAACTTTTATATACTTTATGAATCTGCCAAATTTACACTGAATCAATATATATATAAACATTATAATAGTTTAATGCAACAAAATTAAAATCATTGACTATATACTTATCATTACAGATGTGGAATTAAAATGATACTATGAAATAAATTTGGCTTCAAAATAGTGAATAAATTTGATTTATGAAAACAAACCTACATTCTGTAAATACAGATCTTAAATGATAGATGAAAGAATTAATCAATAAAAAAATTTTTGTCTAAAAAAATTCTACAACCTATTTTGAGAACATTTTGAAAGTTAAAAAGTTATAATGCAGTATCAAATGTATTAAATCTTTTGTAATTGAAAGGTACAGGAAATTAGTTCCTTTATTATATTTTTGCAATGGTATGAGTCAGGCTGAAGTTAAAAAATTCTTGCCTAGCACCTATTTTACCATAAGATTAATAAAATTAGGATCTACAGTTTAAAAACAGAATTACGACACCCACAACATTATGTGGACAGATATGAACTCACAACTCGTGAACTCATTCAGCTGTCAGCTAAGGAGCACGGAAACACATTAGATATTTACATTTAAAAATATATACATGGATAAATAACACAGATTTTAAAGAATAAAGGAAAGTACCATTTCTAAAAATTGTATGTGATTCTTCACAAAAATTTCCCCCATAAAAATTATTCTTAAGAAAAACAATCATTTCATAAAATAACAAGATCTCATAGGAATGTAAATAAACATTTTATAAAAGCATACTTGTAATCTAGGTTTCCATGGAAGACTCATTTTCAAGGCAGAATAGAGGTCCCTCTGTAATCGATCCATAATTAGCAATACAGCTGGAGTACTTCCACCAGCATAAGTCAGGTCAATTACCGAACCTCTTATTTGTACTATACGATCATGCTCTGGAATACTCCTAAAAACAGTTAGAAATAATACACGCTGATGTAATAGTTTTAATGAAAATTTTTGTTGAATATAAACCATGACTGAGTACAGCAGGTATCTTAATGCATAAAGACTGTTGCATTTAAAAATTATACTGTATCATAATTTTTTTAGAAGACTTTACATGGATAGTGAGTTTGCTCAGGTATTAGAGGGGAGAAAATACTAAAAAAACACATGAAAAATAAAAACTAATCAACTCTTAAATGTGCATAAAGAAAGTAAAAATAACAGTCAAAAGGAAAATATATTTTTTAAATTCCTTTTAAAATTCTCAAAAATCTTTGCATTAAACAAAAAATTATATAAAAGAAATCAGATTAAACATAATTTAGTTCATTGCAAAAAATACCTGACTGTCTGATTTACTTCAACTGAATACAATTTAGAAAATACTGTTATAAATTCCAAGTAGAAAAAACTGAAAATTTGTTTATTACATGTACTACATGTATATTTTTATAAATGTAATGCATTTGTGAAAAATTAAAATTGTGTAAAGTGCAGTATTTCTACGAAAATTTTTCTAGTCTTTGATAACTTTCAATTGATTAATAAATGATTATGAAATTAAAAATATGCTTAATCATTGAGAACATGGAAACTGAGAAATAAAGTACACTTATATTCTTACATTCTAAATCGAAAGAAAAAAAAATCTTTTAATACCTACAAGTTCTATGTAAACATTAAATTTGTCTAAATATAAATATAATTTATAGTATTTTTTAAATAAAAATTCACATCTCTCAAAATCACACAATTTTTTAAATTATGTTCTGTATTGATTTAAAAGTGATTTATTTCTTGCTAACACAAATATATGACAGTAGTATCAAGAAATACAATACGATAAAAAAATCCCAATTGACATGATGAATAATATAAAATATTGAAACTCAAAGAGCACAAGAGTAATATTAATTTTTACAGGTATTTTCAATCATTTATTAATAGGTTTGTTGTGATCCTTTTTTCCACATAGTAAATCTTTACAATTTTTAGAGACATCATATTGAAATGTGAAACATAACCTTTCTTATAAATGAAACAGTAACACAATTTATTGCTAATAAATTTAAACTAAGAGGGAGAAAAATCAAACTTAAATACTTTTTTCATGTCTTTTAAAATAGACGTAAGTATTTATAATAAATTATCACATTAGAGAAAAAAGTAACAAGAACTGATGCACACATAAAAATAAACTATTGATTAAAAAAATTAAATTAACAAAATTATATCACTTAAACATAAAAATAAAATATGTGCAATATATTTTGGTTTCATTTAAGATGTTAAAACACACTTCCTATAAATTATAAAACAATATTCTTTACAAAACATTCCTCTTTGGTTATTTAAAAGGTAACTAGAAGTTGATGTATCAATTATAAAAAAGATGTATTCATTTATAATTCCAAGATTATTGCAACATCTTTTCTCAATGAAACAAAATTGGCATTAGATAAAATTGCAAAATTTTGTTTTACATTTAATCATAACCTTATTTAGTAACTAATAAAAATATTTAAAATCATTTATCTCTGAATTAATCTTTAATTGATTGTTTTTTGTAAAATTGAACAAATACACTATTGATGTAATGATCTATTAAGCAACAACACTTAAAATGCAAACATCAAACAAAATTTATCAATAGAGCAATTTCATTAGCAGAATACATTGATTTCTCAAAGTTGTAGCATGAGTATTGAATAAGAATTTCATTTCTAATTGAGATATAAATTGTTACAACTTAGTAATTGTTTAAATAACTTCCATATATTAATGTGAAATTATTTAATGAAATCTATTAAACTCATATTGCCAGTAAAAAACACAACTTCTTATTTATATAAATTCTTGCATATAATTGTATAGAGATTAACATTATATTTCAAATATTTCAATTTCCATTATACTTCAAAAATTTAATGATATTGTAAATTAGAAGATGTTACAGAAAATCCTAAGAAGTTCAGATTTCTATGGATAATTTTTTATTTAACATTACACAATATTTTTATAATGATAAAGTGCATTTTTATTAATAAGAAAAGAGGATAACCGGATTTTTTATACTGATTTGTTTTACTGACCAATAAGTGTTACCAAAATAAGAAACTTCGAGAATGTTAGCTCATGTCTAGTTTCAAAAGTGGCACAAAGTATTACCAAAACTCTCCCCAAGGTGAGTTAAATTTTGAGGAATTATTTATCAAATTTGCAAATCGCTATTTTAACAGAATAAGTGTTGCTAAGACAACAATTTCACAAAAGATAGCTCATAAGAAATTACAAAGTGGCATGATATGCAAAATGTTTAAGAGTAACATTTTGAACAGAAATTTAGTTCATACTGAACCTAAAATGTATTTGAAACCCTAGAAGGATCCATGCTAAGTAGGAAACCAAATACATAAACAGCTGAATTGAAAACAATAGCACTGGCTATTTAGTTAACAAGCTCATTTCTCTTTAAAGAGGGACTAATTACCAGCTAAAAATATAGGTACCTAAATTGCACTCAGAACATTTTAAACACTCAGAACAAAATATAAAATATGATAGAAAAAATATCTGGGATAAAAATATTTTCTACTTAAAATTTTAAAAATGATTATATACTTACCTGCATTTTCCTTTAATATATTGCAACAAATTGTATAAAATACTACTTAATAAATTGTTTTCAATTAATTAAACAGTAAATTACACAGACAATTCAATTACATGAAAAATAAAAAATTTATTATTTAATTACTTTTGAAAGCTAAAGTAAAAAGAATTTGTGAATTATAACATTGTCCCAAAAAATTCTTGCATAATTATGTTGTTAAAATTACCTGGTATAGTAAAATTCCATTGCCAAGTCATTCCAATGTTTATCATCCGGAGGAACGACTGATTTTATTGCACAAGGAGAATATCCAGCCCATTGATCACACGCATAAACCACACCATATTGACCTCTACCAATCTCTCTTCCAATATGGGGCATTCCTTCAAATTATAGGAAAAAATTTCTCACTCAGAAATTAGAAAAAACAATATAATAAAATAGTTAAGAAAAATATTTTTTTGCACAAAATTGATCCACATCAATAAAATCTAAATACATGTGAATCATAAATGACTTACCATACAGCATAATATCTCTAAGCGATGTACTTTCAAGAGCAAATTTGGCAAGTTTAGGTGCATGAAGTTTTCTGACCTGGTTAAAAAAATATTAAGAATCAATGCTACGTAAATTTCAAGTTAAATATGATAAAATATATTTTTCAAATAGAACCTAACTATTAAATTCAAAATAAACAAGCAAATAATTTTTAGCTATCATAAATAAAAAAATTAAGTCAATAATACATTATAACAAAATTATATTTACATAAAAGACTTTTTATACATAAAAATGCATGCTAAGTATTTTTCGTGAATATTTTAGAAATATGAAAATGTTCGAGAAAAATACTTTGCTACTATCTACTATATTCAAAATAAATTAAGTATGTTATGTACAATTACACATTAAAGGTGATTAATTTCCAAAAAATAAATTTTCAGTACCTCTAATATATAATTTCTGATTCCAATGGAAAATAATTCTTTGGTAATGTTAAACTATTTATAATGAAAACAGTCTATATAATGACATATACATAGCAAATAATGTTGCATTTGTACGTTTGAGTATTAAATGTATATTCACAGGTATTAAAAAAATCAATATTTTATCAATTACTGCATTTAACATAATAAAAGATTAAGAAAAGAAATCTATACAAGGCTTTTTATGTGGAATTCACAAAAATAGAAAGACTTTATTATGCTATTTACTTATTTAATACATATTTAGAATGTAATAATAAATATATTTCAGAATAAAAATTTTATTCCTTACAATGTACACAACTTCATAATAGAAATCAAGAATGAAAACAAATACTAATTTGGCATTTTTATTAGAATAAATTTTTAAAAAATTTATTGCAGAATTTTTATTTTGCACTAACTTAAAATACCATATTTTTACTTTCTATATTCTAGGTATTTGATGTGCGGCATTTATTTATATTATCTATTGTTTTATAATCTTTTGTTCAATAAATCTCTCAAATTTATTTATTTTTTTATACAAAATTCAACAAATGAAAATTTTAGGAAATATACACCTTTTTAACACATTTCACAAAAAGTTGTAGAATTAATAGTTTTCACAACTCAACATTTTAATAATTTGTTTTATCTGAAAATAAGATTCAGAAAAATTTAGATTATTGCAAAAACTTTTATTTCAATTATTTAAATTATCCCTTTGAGTGAAAACATTTATTTTATTTTCTAGAAAAAAATCTGAATTTTTCAATTGTTCTCAAAAAAAAAAAAAAAAAAACTTGCAGATATATGCATAGCAGATAAAGAAAATAACCAATTTTTAGTTTTATATTTGTCACTCTAAATCACTTTTAAAAGAAATTAATTTGATTAGAATCTATGGTTTAAAATTGATTTGGTTTATACTTCAATATATATATATATATTTTGCACACAAAGGCTTATTAAATTGGGATCTACAATCTTGATTCCAAAGTGTTGCAAAGATCCAAGATATTGGCGATTCGTTGGGTTTGGTTTTGCAAGGTCCAAAAAAGAACAAGCAGCCAAGGCATAAGGGGGTCATTGACATCCAAGAGAAGGCAGAGCTCTAAACATTAAGTTGCCAGATTGGCCAGTTTAAAATTGGTACAAAATAAGGAATATAAATTAAACATAATGTAATACAAATTTTAAATTTAAATTGTTTTTTAAAATAAAATACTAATTTATTTTAAAAAAAAAGCAAATATTTTTAAGAATTCTGCTCAATTTATATGCGTTTTACATTCATTAACAGAATATCTTAAATTAAACTGATATTGATCATTTATTGATTTTCATTATTTTTTTTTATTTGAGATTAGTAAATTGAGATAAATAATTATTTCATAGAAATTATTTCAGTAGACTTAACAGAAATGTAAATTCACATACAATTTACTTAAACTAAACTGTTTAATTCTTTTAGAAATTCTTATTTTGAAACAAAATTCCAGAATTTATTAATAAATTAGGTTATTAAAGAACAAGAAAATTTCCTATGAAAACAGATGATTTTTGATTAAAAAATCATTGGAGATTACTTTCAAACGTTGTTCTTCTGTGCGTTCCAATCGTCCAGAATGCATAGCTTCAAGATGGCGCAAGGAAGCTCCAAACTGTTCATGAGAGGTTCTAAGTCTTTCACGAAACTGGGAGCAGATAGAGCGAGCCAAGCGAGACTCACTGAGGCTCATTAACATATCATATGCAACCCTTCGCTTCCATTCAGCATCAATCACAGGAGGAGCTTTCCATGGCAATGTCTGTACAAGCTACACAAGAAAAAATATTCACTAACCACTTATTTAGGAAACTAATTATATTTAATAAACATTCAGACATGCAAATGATTTCTTTCAAATATTTACATATTCATAGAAAGAGAGTTGCAATAAACATTAGATACTGGCTTGATGATTTTATTATTTGCAATTGATAAATTGGTATAGTTATTATTTTATAATTATTTAAATAATTTCTTTTAAGAGTTTATGAAGATCTTTAATTGTATACCTAAACTAATTTTAATCGCTTAAAAAAACTTCCTTTTTATAAATTATCAATTAAAAAGTGCATAAAAGAAATATCCTTGATAAAATATAAAGTAAAGTACAGAAATTAGAAATGTAAGTGTAATGGATAGAAATGAAATGTAATTTAGAAATGTTTTAATAAGTGAATCATTAATATATTTTTTAGAAACTTTTTAAATTTATGATAAAGTTATTCATACTTTTGCATTTTTAAATCCTTTAAAGGGAGGAAAATAAATCTACACAAATGAGTTTCCGAACAATATTAGAACTTTTATGTTTTTAAAATATGTATTTAATTTCAAAGTTTTTTAAATCTTTTTAAAAATTTAAATTATATAAATATAAATTTTCCATATTATTTTAAAAGTTCTTTTTTCACTTTGGGAAAATAAGGAGGAATTTTTACATTCTAAATCAAATTAATTGATAGAATACTAACATAATACAAAAATATAGAATACACAAATTAAAAGAAAAATTATGATAAAATTATTTAAAAAAAAAAAAAAAAAAAAAAACATGAAAATATTATGAAACGTAATTTGTTTCTAATATGATGTACATAAAATACAGAATTTTGCCAACTTAGCAATCATCCAGCTTATACATCTTACCAGAAAAAAGAGGTTTCCTGATGCTATGAAGTTTAAAAAAGGGTTTTCAGACATTATCTTCAAAGACTGTGAGCCCCACAGTTTGTCAGACTGTTTAAGGCTACCATTTGACAAACAGAGCAAAGTTATTTTCTAAAGAAAAATAATTCATTCAGATTTATTCTTATGGTTTATAGACAACAGTTTAACCCCAAAATACAATTTCCAAATAATAAAACCCAAGCGTTTGCACAAATATAGTTAAAGTAGTGAAGCTATGAAATTTATTTCAAATAAGAAAAGGAAGCAAAATAGAAAATGAAGCTCAGCATAATAGACTACAATTCATCTATTATCCTGAATAGTAAACAATGGTTAGAAAGTTTAAAATTTATAAATAAAAAGTAAAAAAAAGTACACTAGTTTACTTTTAAACAAAGAAAAATGAACTAAAAATTTCTAACACAAAAAACAGACTTTTAAAATATAAAAAAAAGAATATTCAAATTTTTTGAAATTTTGACATACTGTTTCTGAATTTAGGTGAACTGACATGTTTCAGAATTTATCAACATTTAACATCAAAATTATTAAGAACTATATCAAAATTTAACTCTATATTACTGCACTAATAAATTTTAATATTTTTACTAATTTCTTGTCATCAATTAATATAAATAAGTTTGAACTAAAAAAAGTACATCAAGGGATACACAATTACATGTTTTTCCTCATTTGGTTCAATCATTTTGCAAGAATTTCTTTTTACAATACTAAATAAATTTCTGGTATATACATAAAAGTATAAAAACACTTAAAGACAGAGAGAAAATGATTTAAAATTTTTCACAAGAGTTAACTCATTTATTTAAATCTTAAATTTAATAAATTTGAATCTTAAGGTGAAGCATAAGTTCAATAGAAAAACTAATAATGAATTAATCTAGCAATAAATGGAAAATTGCACCTAAAAAGCTGTTTTAATTTTAAAGTGAAACAAGATTTGATAAAGAAATATAGCGGAACTGATTATAAATATATATATAAAAAAATAACAACAACAATAATAATAATTAAAAAAAAAACTCGAAATTTGAAGGTAGTTGCATTTAATGTTAAAATTGAAAACAAATCTTAAAGCAGCAATTTATATTTTAAGCAATGAATATCCAGATTTCTAGTAATCATTATATAAAGTTAGACTAGCATAGTGCAGAATGACTAAGAAAAGAAAGAATAATTATGAATATTTTTCCAAGACAGAAGTAAAAAATACATCTATTTAAAATTACAACTTAATAATTGTTCAAATTAAAACAAAACCTATTTTATGATTAGTATTATGGAAGATTTGTTTTTGCAGCAAAAGATTAAATAAACATTAACACATTTGCTGCCACCAAAATTTATATATCATCCTACAAAGACAAATTTAAAAAAAGTGTACTAATGATTAAAAACGTCATTATATTTTAATAGTAAAACCAGGAAAAAGGTAAAACCTTTTATTTTTGTGTTTAGTGTAAAAAAATTTCAGATGCTCTAGAGCATCAGTGGCAGTTTTTATTTACTTTCCTTTTCTTAGGCTGTGAAGGTCCTGCAATATTTGTACTATTTACCATTTTTAAAAAATACACATAAAAAAAATCTAAACCAAAGATTTAAAAACCAAGCACTGAAAATATAAAGATAATGCTTTACTAACATGCCTCAAAAACCTCATCGTTGAACATCCAAATCCGAACTAAAAAATAAAGTAGTTTACTTATCATACTCGATCGTTATCCCAGAGCATCGCCGGCATGGGAGGTAGTGCCATGCTGACGCGCATCAGTGGCAGCGAATGTGGTAACAGGTCTGCATTTATAGATAGTGCATTTAAAATGTTACTTCATGATTTTTGTACTACAAAGAATAGCATTAAAAATTTGAAAATGTCTTGAAATAATTTTATTATCAATGCAAATATTCTATTAAAATATCATCAACAATTACTTTTTATAACAAATCTTAATACACTGGTTTAAAAAAGTTTCAAAATTAGAATATTGATCAAAAACACATTCAAACATTACTGTGACAATACATAATGCAAGATAAAGATATATTCCTTTTTTATTAAAAAAAAAAAAAGGGAGGGAAGTGAAATAAGTATTCATAATTTCCTACAATAATAATTCTTATGAAACAACAAGTCTCAATTTATTTTAACTTAAAAAAAAAAAAAAAAAAAAAAAAAAAACAAGAACAGCTAAACTTTGAAAATTGAAATCTCTATTACATTAAAAGACATTTCAAATAAACAGTTAGGTAATATTTTCTAAATTAATATTTTAATTTACTCCTTTATAATATAAGAGATTATAAAATTAAATAACATTATTTTAATATTCATACATAAAATAAGCAGCAAATTAAAACTGTCACTTGGTAATTAAATAAAATATTATCAATAAGCTTAGACATAATTTGAAAAGCAATTTTTCAAAAATTTTTTTACTACTAATAAGTGACAGCTAAGCAATTTTTTTATGCAAAATTTAAAATATATCCCAAGGGTTATGTAATAATAAATATATATGCAATTTTGCGAAATACATTTGCGCAGAAATCTCAATTGAATTTTTTATAGAGTTTAAAGATGCACATTTTAATGGCTTGTGACAGCTAAGGCATTTTTTTTTTTTTTTTTTTTTTAGAAAACTGAGCAGTTTAATTTCAACAACTGCATTTTTATCCAAGCAATAATAAAAATATGAAGAATTTTGATTGTGAATGCATGCACTTTAGATAGCAAAACTATATTCATTCTAAACTATTAAAACAAACTATGGGCACAGTCTTACATAGACATAATAACCAAGTGGTAATTAATATGATCAATTATTAACTATCTTAATTTACTTTTATTTATTGATTTTTGAAGATTGTAAATATATTTTAATAGCTCAAAATACTTAATTCCTAATTATGAATTTTAGACAGAAGAAATCTACTTTTCTTCTGTTTCAAAAAGGTTTCATAATTTTTACAACTCACTAGTTTTAAAAAATTTTACTTGCTAAAATCATTGTAAACATTTATGAAATTTTATATAAATTTAATATTATTCTACATAATATAAGATGGCACCCAAGTTTCCTTAAAATAATTTATTTACTGCAATAGAAAACAAAGGAACAAACCACATTAACGCGAAAAAATATGATAAAATTTAAAAAAAGTTTATTTATTTGAAGATATTTTCATTAGCTGATGAAATCCTAATAAAACAAAAAAAATAATTTGCTAAATGTTAAAAAAAAAAAAAAATTCTTTATGAGTAATTAAACTGAAGGTTAGATTGGTAATAGATCAAATTATTTTTAAAAAATTCTTTTCCATATGAATAAAATATTTAATATTCACTTAAGTTTAATATTTTTGTCAGAAAAAGATTAAATTAGGCATATCAAAATAAAAAAACTAGCCTTTAAAAATACATAAACTTTTAAATGAGAAATAGACATCCAATGTTACTTATATAAGAACTTTATAGCGCAAATTAATATTTAATATTTCAGTAACAAGATTCAGAGTTGGAATCAAAGGGAAAAGCAAATTTCTATTTCTCAGTTAAATTTCAAACTAGTTATAGAATTTCTTTAGATTATTTCAGAATAATTATGATACTTTTGAGCTATATTATGCTGTCATATTTAAGAACTACTTAAATAGTTAAAAATAGTTAAGAACTACTTAACTATTTTTCTTCAGTTTCAAAAAATATTATACTAACCTGCTTCATTTTTTCAAACAATACACGTAACAGAGATGAACTTGTTCTAACTGTTACTTCAACCTGAAATATGAAAATAAACATCAGATTCTATTTGTTAAGTGTGTAAAATAACAGTTTGTAGAAAAGCAAATAAAAGGTCCAAATTTTTGTGTGGTTATTAATGAATATAAAATATTAACACGTATGAAGCCTTAAAGGCATGCATTTTTTAAAATTATTTAATAAAGCAACTGAATGCAAAAATTGATATTTTAGTCTTATAATACTTATAACCAAAATTTATAACAAATAAAATTACATAAATGTGGAAATAAAATGGAGTTAAATAGCTTGGAAGTATTAAGTTATATGTTTGAGGTGATTGACTGTGCATTTTAATTCTCATTTTAAACCCTGCAATGAGAATTTCAATTAACTTATACATAAGAATGAACAATTAAGAACATAACTTAAAATATTTCAAAATTTAAATTTTGGTGCATTTCAAATATAGCTAAAAGTTTCAAAATAGCTGAGTAATTAAATAAATATGATAGCTGAACAAGCAAATATTTAGTGTTAAAAACATTAATGCATAAAATTTAATAAAATGTAGAAAGCTAAATGTTTCTGATGGTATGACTAAAAGAAAATTGCTGCAAATAAGGTAAATATATTAATAAACTAAACAAGATAATATAATGATAGACATGATAACAAAAACAATGATATATGTGTTTCGCACATTTTATACAATATTTTCACATACAACATTTTAAATTATTAAATCTATCATAAGTAACAAAAAAGGAAATGTATACTTTTTCTCACATTATTTTACATTAAAAATTTTATATCAAGGAAAATATCTAAAAAGTTGAGTCAGTATAGTAAATACTGAAACCTAGTACATAATTAATTAATTAGTAAACCAAGAAACTATATTTTAGAAAGTTACAACCATAAGATTGATAATTGCAATCAAAGTTTTTATGAATATTAACTAGATAACAAACAAACATTTTAAAAAGAAAATGCCTTATAGAATTTATATTTAAAATGAATGTTTGACATACACAATTTAAATTGAATAAAATTAGGCACTTACGTATTACTGTCACAGCTGTAATTTGGTCCAAAATTTAAATAGAATTTTAGCACTAAACTTATAATTAGGAAATATCTTTTTCTAATTATGAAAAATGTACTTGTAAATAGAAAATGAAATTTTTTTTAACTATAAGAAAATTTCTTCCAAATTAATTCTGCTTAAGAAGCTGCAGTGACGCTAATACACAAGCACTAAGAATTAATATTTTAATTGAGTTTTAAATATATTTTGTTTGGTAAAAATTACCATAATTGTGAAGCATTGTTTAATCTAAAGCTGAAAATGCCGACAAAAACTGCAAAGTATGGATATTTATGACATAATTTCTGTATTAATTCATAACTTTTTTCTTTATTAATTCACAATTCTCTGAATTATTTAGAGAAAACTTCATTTAGAAATTAACACACACAATTTAATGCTGTATACATCCAGTTGCATCTCATTATAAGTCAATGAAGCTGATTTGTATTTCAGTATGTGTTTTTTATAAATTGCACAAGTAAATTTTCTCACAAATGAAAAATAAATTCTTTACAAAAGTTATATTAAAGATACAATTTAATTAAAAAAAATATTACAACTTTTAAGCTATCCAGTACATATTTAGCAATATCATGTTTCTATAAAACTACAAGCTTCAAGCACTGAATTTTATTAAATATAGACTAAATGTTCACATAAAAGGTTCCAATTTAATTAACTAGATTATTTTAAATTCTTTGCTAGATTAAGAACACTTAAAAAAATTATGAAAAGACAAACCATTTTTTTCATGTAGTGTGCTCACATCAAAGAAATCCCTCTATTTGGTAAAATTTTCCATTGCTGGTACTTTTGTTACAAAAATAATGGATGTGTGATATAAAATAGTTAAAATAAAACACTTTTAATTAAATAGAATGCAATAAGCAGTAGCAGAAATTTATAAAAATTATTTTTATTTAATTTCATCATATTTTGTCCAATATTTTTTCCATTTTTTTTAAAATAAAATATCACTCTCAAAATAGTAAGATTGATATTTATTTTATTTTAGGAATTTTAAGATAGATTTCCTAAAATAAGATTTCACTGATCACAAAATTAGAGTTAGTTTACATGGATGAGCTTTTATGAAGTTTGATTAAAAAGTCTCAAATACAAAAAATCATTAATAATAATAAGACCCTATATTACAAATACCTATATTACTATTATTTAAATTGCATGAAGTATAAATATAAATTGAGATACCCCTCCTTCATTTCTTTAACAAAATGATTATTTGACTTATGTTCACAAAATACACAATATATATATATTTAGCAAGAAAAGGAATTTTATTTCACTGAAAATGATTTAATAATTCAAAAACATACATACTTCAAACATTCATAATATTACATAATTAAAAAGCTACATTCCGTTATGAATTACATATTTCACATTGATTCTAATCAACAATACTTCGTAACATGTCATAATTATTAGTACAACTGAAAATAACAATTTGCACTTTTATGCTTCATTTTAATTTCTTAAGATTCAATACTTCCATTATCTATTTCTTACAATATATATATATAGTGTTTATTATATATATTTATCATTATTATCACAGTAATTTATAAAATAGGATACAGAAATAATAAATTGTACAAAAACTTAAATAAAGAAAATATATTTTTTAATTCAGTGCTTGAAAATAAATAGTGTGAATACATACAAAAATGATATTCATATCTTATATTAAATAATATTAGGTTGGCAACTAAGTAATTGTGGATTTCACTCATAGATGGCTTCAGTTAAAGTTTTAGGTTTTCAGATGTAATATAAATGTAAAACACATTTTGTCATTTGATAGTTGGCAATTCAGCTGTCAATCAGCAAAAAAAAAAAAAAAAAAAAAAAAAATTATGAACAGTTGCGAAATTTTTCGTTTTTGTTTAAAAATGGAAAATTAAAAGGAACATTTTCGTCACATTTTGCCTTTTTATTTTCGCAAAGGGGAAAAACACATCATAATCTCATAAAAAGTTATGTGCTGCTTATGGTGATGAATCCTTAAATGAAAGGCAGTGTCAAATTTGGTTTGCCAAATTTCGTTCGTGACTTTTCACTCAAAGATGAAAAGCGCACTGGTCGTTCAGTTGAAGTTGATGATGACCTAATCAAAGCAATAATCAATTCCGATCGTCACAGTACAACACATGAGATTGCACAGATGCTTCATGTATCACATACATACATTGAAAATCACTTAAAACAACTATGCTATGTTAAAGAACTTGATACAAGGGTTCCTCACGAACTGAAAGAAACACATTTAACGCAACACATTAATAGCTGCGATTTGCTAAAGAAACGTAATGAAAACGATTTATTTTTAAAACAACTGGCAATGAAAAATGGGTTGTTTACAACAATATCAAGCACAAAAGATCGTGGAGCAGGCCAGGAGAACCAACTCAAACATAAAAAGAAGGTTTTGATATCAGTTTGATGGGATAACAAAGGAATTGTCTACTTTGAACTCTTGCCACCCAACTGAATGATCAATTCTGATGTCTACATTGAACAACTAACAAAATTAAACAATGCAGTTGAAGAAAAGCGGCCTGAATTGACAAACCCAAAAGGTGTTGTATTGCATCATGACAATGCAAGGCCACACTCATCTTTGGTCACTCGGCAAAATTTATTGGAGCTTGGTTGGGATGTGGAAAAACATCCACCATATAGGCCTGACTTTGCCCCATCCGATTACTTTTTGATTTGATTTGATTTTTTACAAAACTCGTTGAATGGTAAAAATTTCAATAACGATGATGTCAAATCATACCTGATTCAGTTTTTTGCTAATAAAAACCAGAAGATTTTGAACGTGGGATTATGATGCTGCCTGAAAGATGGCAAAAGGTCATTGATCAAAATGGGCAATACATTACAAAATAAAATTATTTAGTACCATGAAAAAATTGTCATAAATTTTCGAAAAAGAAAATCTGCAATTACTTAGTTGCCAACTCAATATAAAAAAGTGGAAACATACTATACATTTTACATATTTCCAATTACAAATGTAATTTAAATGTTTTAAAATTAAATATAAAAACTGAAAAAAAAAATTAATCAAATTAAAATCTAACTTTTTTAATTGTGAATTTATTAAGAAATTAAATCAATATTATAAACACTCAGCATTGTATTAAATTCAATACCTGATAAGCAGCATTTAGAATTTGTTTCAAAGCATTACTAGCTTGAGTTGGCTCAGTACCATCCCTGGAACTTTCTAAACTGATTAAGCACCTTTCAAGTGTGCCTGAATGAAAGAATACATAAAAATAATTATTTCAGAAAATAGAGATTTTTCATTAATAAATCAAACAATTTGGTTCACAAAATAAACACATGAAGTTTACAAGCACAATATTAAATTACATTAGAACAAATTGAGATCAAGTTATAGGACCACACTCTTCTCATTGAAAATTCCTACATTAAACACCATTTAATATTGATTGAAGAAAGAGGGATATCATGTTTCTGCTTTGTATACGGTTTTGTCAATATGTATAATTAAGAATGCGGTTTTATGTTGAAGTTTCCAGATTTATAACACATGAGTTTAAGTACACAGGCAGTATGGAGCAGATTTTACAGTGGTTTTAATTTTTGTCTACTACATGGTGCGTCATTAAATAACATAAAACATGTATCATTGCTACTTTTTACTAGAGCATTTAGAGAAGTAGAGACTTTTAAAGTTCAAAAATTGTTTTTAATTATATTTAATTTCTCACTTTGGAAAAGATTATTATGGCAGACCTCTTATATAATCACAACATTCTTTTCATAACTATATAATCAAAAAGCAATTAAAAGCCAAATTATTTCAACATATAAAAAATGCAAGCATTAAAATTTTCCTTAATGAAATTTAAGAAGAAAAATTTAAACTAATGGTTTTAGGGAGCATAGATTTTATAACATTACGTATTCCACATATAACAATTTGTAATAAAATTTTATAGTGAACTTGATAATTAGTGAATAACAGTACCACCATCAGCTAAAAATAGTATCAAACAGAAATACAGTAGCTTTTTTTCCAGAACATTAATATAAAGTCATTTTATAACATTGAGCTAATTTTAAAATTATAAATGGACATGACTACCTCCAAGATCATCTTCACTGCATAGGTATTCTTAACTCTCCTGACTGCCTCCTCATGAGAGGTTATGAATTCTAGAAATTTGACCATTTGCCCATCTTTGAGCAACAAAAAATCTTAGATTTGACAAATATCATATGAAGGTTATTTTAAATCGGGCTGCTTGAGGGAAAATGGTCAATGTGACCATCTCTCTGAGGTAGGGGGAAAATTATAAAATCAACTATAAAACTAAATTGAGTAAACACAAAAATTTAAATGAATGAATACACCTCATTCAAATGAGAAATCTTACCAACAAAACTTTCCCTGAGATAGTCAACAGAGCCTATGAGTTTCCCAGCGACAGCACTATTCAGCGAATTTAATACGAGAGCTTGTATCTCTGTTGTACAAATCTGAAGATCTCTAACTGATGGCGGTTCACCTTCTTCAGATAGCTCCACACCTAGAATAAAATATTCTAACATTAAGGAAAATATGCTTCCTAGTTTTTCATAACAGTAAACCATACATTTAATTCAAATATATAGTTTAAAGTACTTACAAATGACATTTGTAGAAGCTTTCAAGCAAGTATAAAGACATTATACTTGTGAGTAAAATGCTAAACTATAAATTTTATATAAGAACAAAAAAGACCTACAACTTGTAAAGATAGATTTAAAATATTTTAATATTTAGCATTTTGAAATAAATTTTGTAAAAATTTGATTTTTTAAAAAATATCTAGTCAAGCTCTCTTTCTCTCTCTATATATATAATCATAATTCCAAGTTATTTAATGTATTAATAATAGTTTAAATTAATTTAGAGATTAAATTTAAAATGAAATCAAATGCATAAGAATACAAATAGGTAATATTAATTCTTGTCACTAAACTCCAGTAAAGTATCACCTACACAATTTAAAAAGAAAATTAAATTTAGTTACAAAAGAAAATTTTAGAACTTTAATAATTGGAAATTCACTGTAACAAATCATTTAAATTTATTTTCAAATCATAAAGTAATGTTTATAGGTTTTATCTGCAGTTACAAAAACAAAACAATTTTTTCTAATTTTTTACATGCAACTCATTTGATTAATTTAGATATAAGTAAATATTAATAGAGAAATATATAACTAATGTTAGGACTACACTCGTGAAATTTTGGAAAAAACATTTAAAAATCATTAGATAGGAAAAATATTGAAAAGTACAGGAGCTGAAAACTTGACTGCTCCCTAAATTAATTTTAATGAGAATTTCAGAGATTAATTCTCATGGTCATACTATTTTATAGGCTGTGTGAAGAACTAGAGCTACTTAGTGAAACATTTATTTGAAAAACAAGAATGTTCTACAATCTCATATGAAGTTACAATGACAAAAATGTTTATCAAATGAACTGAATGTTTATCAAATATATTCAACTGTGTAAAGGCCATTTGCAACTTTAAACAAAATTGCTCTTTAATTTCATATTTTTTAAATACTAAAGATTGCATTTTTAATAATCAAAGATAGCCTTTTAAATTTTGAAAAAATAAATTAGTGGTTTTAAGTACAACACAAACATTTTATTAAAGTAATATCTAATTCAAATTGTTGGAAAAAAAAGAAACAAGAAATAAGAAACATATGTGCAATTAAAAATAAAATCAAAAAAGTTTACTTGCTATCTTAAACACGCTTTTGTTTAAATGTGTTACATTATTAAAAACAACCCTATAAATAAAGCTTTTCTTTTAAAATTATTTGTTTCAAAGTAATGCATCACTTATGAGTGTGCTAGCAATTATTTTTATTAATATTTCCCATTGAATTCCCGAACTTTTTTTAAAATCATTTTAATGTTAAGAAATGATGTAAACAATATTTTATTAAAGGGTTAGAGCTGAACAAAATAAGAACTTAAAAACATGATATCCATACTAATATAATCTTAATGAACAAAACTCAATTTGTAAACAATAAAACACAAAATATAATTTAGATAGTCTTTATAATGAAATTTACATTTAATAGAAACAAACCTGTAAACTCATATTCTGATGCTTTTTGCAGTAGCTCTTCGGTCATATTGTTAATAGTTTCAACAATTAGCTGTCTAATCTCTTCTTGCTTGCAATTGGCAATAGACATCAATGATTCATAAAGCTCTGTCTCACGTTGTCTGACGTAAGAGATTCTTTTTGGTGTAATTAACATGTCCCAAGTCATATCAAAAGCACTCATTATAAACATACGCAAGCAAGTATTATGTGCTTCATTCAATATTGTTGCAACCTGCACAAGTTCAGCTTGTAAGATTTGACGAATATGCAGAATAAAACTGAAAAAACAAATTTTAATTTAATATAGCAAATAGAAAGAAAAAAAAAAAGAATTTTCATATTAAATTAAATATTTAATATTATGAATATATATATAATTATGCGTTAATATTAATGTCTGCAAGATAAATAGATTAAAACACACATTTTTGAATTGATAAATGAAATATAAAATAGGTTAGCATTTATACATTCTCTAAGAAAATATAATCTTCTAAAACCTCCCAACAAAGAAAAAATACATGTTTTTGCTTTACCCGATTCAATTGCTTTTGTTGAACAAAAACATTTTTATGGTTTATCTGTATCATAATAGTCATTAACAATTATCAACACAATGTTAATCTGATTTAGATTAAACATTTGAACATTTGTAAACAAAAAATTAAAATGCTCAAAATAGGAAAATTAAACCCAACTAGTGATTTACACATGTTTATTATAGGAGACATACATAACATACACAAGTTTTCTACATACTACTTCATAAAAGTTACAAAAAGAAACATGTCAAAAGATATTTGAAAGAGTAATGAATAGAGAATGAAAATTTTCTTAATATAAAATTAATTATAAAAATCTCAACACAATCATATTTTATAATATTATCTAGAAATTTAACAGATCCTAATTTATCATTTAAAATATATTATGATTTTGGATAAACATAAATACTATATCAAGAGTGATGCAATGTAAAGATATTTGAGTACTAATCAGATCATTAAAGTTTTTCATTTCTCTTCCAAAATGAGAATATTTCTTTACACCAAATGACATTAGTATGTGAAAGAAAAGTTCCCAAACCTCTGAAAATTGTCCAAATCTTCAATGAGCTTGCTTTCTACTTCAATAGCTCCACTTGGCTGTCTGCTAAGTTTTTTTTTAAGATTTGGTGAAAGTATGTTTAAGAACCCTAAACCGCACAACTGTTGAAATAAAGTTATAGAAGTTGAACCTAACTTAGAATCCAGAGATTCCTTTCTTTTCAGTACAGTGGGAAACATGGTTGATGATTCATGATAAGAATGAGGCTTGAAGAGAGATTTGTGTGGTCCATATAAACCAATGCCTTTCTCATGCTGTTCTGATTCAGTGAGTTCGGAAGAAGGAGGAACTACACAAATGAAAAATATTGGCAACTTTGGATACTTTTTCTTCAGTTCCATTAATTCTGTAATTTCCTATAATATTTATTTCATTAATGAAAGATAAATAAAATTACATTATCTATCAAAAGATTAAAATTTTTAATATTTAGTTTATCTTAATGTAGCCCCTGATAATTAGCTATATATATATATTTTTTTTTTTTTTACCTTAGAATAAAATCCTAAGCATTTCATGAATCATGGCAAGCACAATAAATTTCAATCATAAAATGTTTTTAAAAATTAAACAATAGAAATTCCTTGGAAACATAAAATAGTTTTTTCATACGCTTTATTTAAAAAAATAAAATTTAATACGGATTTTTTTAAAAAACCTTAATTTTTAATACTTTAAGTAAAATTTGAAAAAGTAAATTTTTAAATAATTTCGAATGAATAAACACAAATAATCATTACAATTAAAGAAGGATGATTACTTATGCTTCTTTAATTGTAATGACTATTTGTTTTTACACCAGATCACTAAATCAAACAGAAATTGAATTACGTGTACCAATACACAGTTGCTATTTTAGCTGTAATCGATCACAGTTCATCAATCATAGTTACAAGTTAGTTGCTCTGAAATCATTTTTAGTACCAAAGTAGATTTGTATAATACTAGCAACAAACAATTGTGCCTTATTCTGATGAAAAGTAACATTGCACTGTGCTTGAATAAAAAGTAAAGCCATCGACAGAATGTTACATAACGATAGAAATGTAATGGGCACTATTCAAAATGTTGTATACGTAAAAAGGTTAGCAATACGTATATTTAGTAATAACTATCATCATTCCAGATGATGTCCCAGTATCAAAATGTCAAATGCACATGTTTAAAGTATTAGTCATATCATATTTGACAGAAATGTGGGTTTCTCACAATGTTGCCAAATATATATGAAAATAATGTAAGACAATAAACAGGAATGAGATTCATCTGAAAAATATGTCACACTATTTCCAAGTACAGATTCATCATTAATCACAGCATTGAAAAAACTCTTCTGTTCTGATGATATGGTTGCTAACTGAGAATCCCTGTGATGCAAATGTCATTGAAATATTGATACAAAAAGTTACTGTTTTCTAACGTCAATATTTCTACAGTAAGCCTATAGTAACTTAGGTTCAGTTGGTCTTATCAACTCCAAACTTTGTGATAATATAAACTTTATTATTTATAAGAGAATATTTTAGTTATCAAAAATATTTCCACACGCTTTTCAAAGTCTTACTTATTTCTTATCTCTGAAAACTAATGATTTTAGAAAATAAACATTGTTAAGACAAAAATTTCAATCTCAGATTGAACAATAACACAATAAGTTAACCATAAATATAAGACAATTATATAAATATTTACACTAATTACATTTTTTTAACTGTCATAAATCTATCAATTCCAAATTCGATAGAAAATTATTGGATACAGACTGACGTGAACAGAGATACTGCCATATGATAAATTGCAGCACCATAAAGCAATAACTAGGTTTTATCAAAATAAGAAAAGTGCCGGTAAGTACTTCACAACACAAGGCATTATAACTTTTCACTGAACAAGATCTTTAAATGCAATTTATACATGAGAAATCAGCTTTACAATTTGTTTAATTTAACACATTCTAGATGTTGCAACCACAGTTTATTATACAAATATACAATAAAATGATATTCATTAGATTATCACATCTTTTTGTCATGTAAATTTGTAATTATTAACTTTATGGAGTAACAAATGAAATAAACAATAGATTTATTAAAACACAAAAATAATGGAATACCTTTTGAGAAAGAGTGCCATTAGCTATGGCATATATAACAATAGGAGTATAAGTATCCATACATAAGGAAAGAACTTGATCAAAGTTTGCATTAACATTTGTAGGAGACAATATCACAACGACATCATCCCTGAGTAATGAGTGACGTAATTTGATATCTAATACTGCTGTTTCAAAAGCAGGATCTTCTGTGCCTTTACGCTGAAAAAAATGTCATTTCTTAATTTTCTCTATCTACAGATATAAATATATATTAAAAAACATTTGGAAAATATAACAATGAATTTTAAATATATCTGTAAAAATAGGACTTCAAAGTTACAGTGAATCATCTCATAATAATGTATATAATAATAATAATTAAACTAAATAATTACTATAAAATAAATATAATACTAAATAATTACTCAAAATAATTTTTACAATTTAATTTAAACAAGTTATTGATTTAAATTATACTAAAAAGAAACACTAAATATTTCACAATGCATTAAGTAGAGAAAAGGAGAGAAAAAGAATCAAAATATTTGAATATTTATTTTTAGGTAAAGTACATATAACATAATGATAATATACATACACATAAAATGATAGCCTATTTTCTTTATCATTAAACCAAAAAATATCAAACCTCACATAATTTTGAATGAAAATGACATCTGTTCTAGTACCAACTTCGATACACTATACCAGCTATAGGAAATTAGACCTCAAACATTGAATATGCATGGATCCTTTCAACAAGTCATTCAGATTGGGTCAAACAACCATGTATGGTGGAAAGGTTATGTATGCATATTCATTCTGTATCCATAAGCCATGAATACTGAGATAAGAAAATAAAGGGTTACCCTATTAAAGTTATATATAATAGAATAACCACCTACTTGCTTGCTTATTGCACTATGTAGCCATTAATGTTTGACTTTAGTGCTCCAACATTATGGAAACATTAATATTTGTTTTGGTGAAATACATAAAAATCATAGCTATATAATGGAAACATAAATTAAGAAAGGTCACAGGTCAAAAATAAGAATTATAAAATACCTGATGTATGGAATTGAAAATCAAGTATTTTAAGAAATGTAATAAATTATTAATAGACTAGAAGTCGAGCAGAAATACAAACTCATAAAATTGAAAAAAAAAATTTTTTTTCCATTAGAAACAAAAAATTTAGTCAAGGAAAAAATAGTGCCAAATTCATTTTTTACATAAAAACATATGAATATAATGATGACACACTTAAAAAAAAGTTTATTTAGCTGCTTGACTATCCCATTTTGTGCAAGAGTTATGGAATTGACTTAATTTATATATATTCTTTCCTTTTTACATCTGTTCTGTGTAAAAAAATTGTAGAAAGTAAATTCAATAGATAGTCTTTAAAACACAGTTAGAAACACTAGAAATATGAGACTGATGTCAGAGTCAAACTTGAAAAACTGCTGAATTGAAGACTAGAGTTTTGATCATTCAATTATCAGCTACAATATAATCAAACTGGTATTTTTTCTAGATTTTTCTCATTTAGGCAGTTTGAATTTGTGATAGCTCAAATTTAATAGAATTAATAAAGATGCTAATTGTGAATATATTAAAATTCAACAGGGAGGTACAATTCTTATATTTCTTTAATGCAAACAAACATTTATATTCTTGAGTCAATTTCACATTAAAAACAAATGGTATTTTGAGCTAACTGCAATATCAAAGTAGTATTTTAATTCTAAAATTTAATATTTTAATTTATAGACACAATTTTAAACTGAGTAGTCTTATAGTAGTTGCAATAAATGTACAATAATGGTTATGATCATTAGTTTACATTTCAAGTCATTCAAATTATTTTATCAAATATTCATTCAGGTCCGAACATCAACACTGAAAAAATGAATTTATTTGGTACAGAATGGAGGTACCTATATCAAGACAAAACCTACTACATCATACCAATTTATTTTTGCATACTTATTAACAAGTAAAAAACACTTTTTAGAAAGAAGATACTTACTTTCAATTCAAGATCTTCCAAAGGAACTGTATGCCACTGCTGTTCATGACAAGCTAAATGGCCTAATAATTCATAACTATTTGGAAGGGCTAATGTTACTTGTGTCTGAACACCATAAATAAATCTCACCTGAAAGGAAATAATTTACTATTGTTTATTAGGTTTGATTTAGTTAAAGAAAACTTAAGAAAATAACTATACTTTAATAATTAGAATACAATCAGTAGTATCTTAAGTTTATAAATATAATTATTAACTGAATGGTTGAAAGAAAATAAATTCACATGACATAAAGTATAATTTGTTAAAAAATGTGAAATATCCAAATAATTAAAAAAATTTCTAAATTAATAAATATAAGAAATTATTGTTTTGAAAAGTCGAAGTAATGAAAAATCATAAATAAAAAACATAATACACAAGAATATATGTACAAAAGTTTGAAATAAATTCTACTATATGGATATAAAATAAAGTTTAGAAGAGTTAAAAATTTAAGGTAGGAATAAATGATTTTTTGACATTAAACTGCTACTTACTAGATACTTTATGTAAATATAATTATTTGATTACTCACATTAAATAAAACCTGTACTGAAAACAGCAATTATTACTGCTCAATAAATATTATTAATATTTTCAATGTTAAATATACATATTTTCAATTATGTATTTATATAACAATTTTGAACAAAGTAAATATTTTTAAGGATACAGTTAAAAATTTATATACAGGTAAATTTTTAAGAATACAGTTAAAAATTTATGTACAGGTAAATTTTTAAGAACACAAGTTATAAATTTTTTGGTATAAAATGCAATTTACATAAAACATTAGAATTATACAATGTAACAACAAAATTTAGTGAATAGTAGTTTAGTTAACAATAAACTAAGTACATAAACATAATCTTGATTAAAATTGAGAAATAAAGCAATTTAAAATGTAAATTAATTTTTTTGAATTTCTCTTGGTATTGTAAACTTTTTTAAAAAAATTCAGTAATTTACATATAAAATATTAGTACAACAGTCAATATTACAAATTACTTATGATTTGAATTACATATGTTATTTATTACAGCAAGGAATTTTAAAATATACTACTGATAATAAAGCTAAATAGTTATTGAGTTGAACAAGTTAATGTAGGATTTCTTTGTACATTTTCATTATTCCAAGCAATGGATAGTGCTTAAAATACCAATTTGGTTAGGGCCTTTAAACTCAATACTTTGATCCCTCTTTATAAAGAGATACCTTACAAAATTTGTGTTAGAAATTGATTTTATTCTGATCTATAAACTGTATAATAAAATTTTGATTAGATGGGAAAATCTTCATAAATTTTCTCAAAACATCCAATAATATAATCAAGTAGTGTAACTATCCACAATTAAGACTAAACAATTTTCCATAAAAACGTTAATTAAAATTTTTCAACCATAAAACTAAAACAAATTAATAAATAACAAAAAATAAATCACATATAAAAAGAAAATAGAAGTAAAAAATACATAAAAATGAGTTGAAAAAAAATTTTTTTTAATTTTTGTTTATAAACAGGAATTAAATGTCTATAGGACTATGTTAGAAACCAATAACTATTTTATAAAAATGGGAGTGTTAGTAAATTAGTGATTCCTAAAAATGAGCATCTACTATATATGTTGCATTTCCGAAGAATTTCTGGGATTATAGTAAATAATCTTACTTAAACGGTTTAGTAAGAAAAAATGCAGCTGATTTCTGTCCCAGAATACGTATAAATGTATATAATAGTTTATCTTTATTTTACAGAAAATTTCAAATTTTTCTCCAAAGCAATCTATTGAAACAAAGTAACAAATAATGTTTCAGAAACATATACTACTAAATAACTTTGAGGTTGTGCTCGAAAATATTGTAAAAACACCCAAAACATTTTTGGCAGGTGAAAGTATTTTTAAATAAAAGTCTTACCATACGCCAGGATATCTTAGAGCTGTCACTTTCTGGGTCTTGGGGTTCAGTAGGTAAGATTTTCTGCCCAAACAATTCATTTGCAACAGCTGCTTTTGCCCAACAATCATGACCCAATATTGTAATTCCAACAGGACTGTAAATTAAATCACACACTACCTGCTCATTTTCAAGTTTTAATTGTATACTAGAGATTTGTTCTGAAAGTTTAAAACATGAAATTAAAAATGATTGTACACTGTTAACAAAAGGTCTGTGAAATAATAAATATAAACAAAGCACTCAAAGATTATTTTGTTACTTATAGAAACAAGTCATCAAATATATTTAACTGAAAAAATACTGTGAAAACTGTTGATTGATAGAGTAAAATTTTGAACATGAAAAACTGGATTAGAAACTATGATATTTAAAATATTTGATAAGAAAAAAAAATTATTGTTGATTTGCAATATCAATTAGTTGTATACAGTGGCAAATTATGGATGGCCATTTTTCAGCCTAAATTTTTAATATATTTTTTAACATATAGGCATGGACATTCCAGAGTGGTATAATTTTTAACTCTATAAAACAAATGAGTTGATTTGTTTACTAAAAAAACAAATACTTAACTTAAAAGGCATACATTCGTAGATTTTACATAATACACTTGTTATGATATGTTTTAATGATATAACTTATTCTTATGAAATTTTATATTAATTTTTCAGTAGACATATAAAATATATTAAAAAATGCAGAGCTTACAATTTATGAAATACCTAAGTATATAATGTTAATCTATTCACATAAAAAATAATTTTATTACACAAAAGAGTAAAATATAAATTTTTAAAATTTAGTGAATACATATTCGATTTGATTTATAAGTCGCTCACTGATAATTTTAGAATAAACATTGGCTAATTAGACTAAGGATGACAAATTAAAATCATTTCTGAAACACTAAATAACATCTAAACTTAAAAGCGATTCAAACCCCTGAACTGTTTAACTGGTCCAAAGTGCTAGCCATTCAGCTATCTGAATGTATAATTTCTAAGATTTCTCCACCCTGAGAAAAACAGCACACAATTAACTTTCTTCGATAAAGAAACATTAAAGTTATGATATTATTTCTATTCAGAATAACAAAGTTTATATTAAAATATCAAGCATAACAAATGTCAAATACTACAAATGATTATATATATATATATATATATATATAATGGAAGAAGCTTATGACAAAAAATTATGCACAATTTACTCAGTTAAAATGTTAATAGTGAGAGCAATAAAAATTATAGAAATTGTTTTTATATTTCAGATCATAGCATTATCAAATAACCTAATCAGATAAGCCATCACTTGTATGAAGAATATTTGTGAATTTAGATTAAATTAAGGACCTTTAATTTAAAAATTTTACAAGAATATTGGATATTTAAGTAAGTAAAACAAGCATCTTTCATTACTGAAATGTAGATTCAAGAACTTATAAGCAAAGCTGAAATTAATATTAGATAAAATATGATACTTTGAAAAAGGAAAATAAAAAATAAATTCAAATATTAAATTAAAAAGTTAATTTTTTTAAATAAACTCATTTTTAAAAATACTAAAATTAGAAATAAAATTCATTAAATTTTTAAACTAACCTTAAAATTATTAAAAATGAGTTATTTAAAAAAGGAATTATCATTAAAAAAACAAGATCAACATATTTAAGTCGAGGTTTTAGAAGTATAATTTATTTTCAAAACTTAAAAATCTTTTCAAATCTGAATTTTAAGAATACTTAGAACGAGGATTCTGTTTAAAGATTTACATATTCATTACATGATTGGAATTATTTATTAAAACAAGTTATTTTTATTAATATGAAAGGAGGACTAGTGATGCTCGATTTTAAAATTAATTTTTAATAAATGTTAGTTACAAGTTAAATTATTTTTTACACTGATCAAAATTTGCTTTCACACAGAAGGAATTGTAAATAAAAAATTTGAGAAAAAAATGCATACAGACATATTCTAAATAAACAAAACATGGTTCAATACATAATTAAAAGTCAAGTTTTTTTTTCTTTCTTCTTTTCTATTTTAACCAAAATTAAGATTCAAAATTCAATCAATCCATTTAAATTATAATGAATTTTGCACTCATGATGACTATTTAAATTCAAATCAATATTCATAATTTTAATAATTCATTAATTAACAATACATTATAATTGGGATGAAAATAAACTATTGCTACTTTAAGTTGGACAAACTAAAAATTGACAAAAACTAAAAACAGTTATATAAATTAAATTAGTAACCTTAACTTTTCAAATAGAGAAAAATGCATTTTTATACAAATAATTGAAACTGATATTTTGACATATACTATTACACATTTATTACACCTCGTAATTCCCATTAAGAAAATACAACTATATGAATGAAAGAAAAAATAAATGAAATAATAATAAATTATTTTTGGATGTTTCAAAATGTATTGATGTAAATCAGAATAAAGAAATATCTACAATTTCACAAAAAATATATAGATAAATTAATCAACTTCATAGGAATGTTAATATATTTTAAATATAAATTCACTTTTTGATTCACAAAGTTTGAAACCAGTAAAATATATTTCCAAGTATACAGGTACTGAATATTTACATTTTTATAAATACTATCTTAACAAGCTTACTTATAAAAAAAATATTGAGCACTAAAACAAAATAAATTGTGTTTGAACAATTTAAAGGCAATCTTTGAATAAAATATAACAGGAAAAACATACCCTACTAAACAATTATATTTAAAGAAAATACACCGGAAAATAAAACATATAATTAAATTATTTCAAAATTAATTTTTGTAAATAGCTTTTGATAAAAAATATATATATATAAATACCATCGGTAAAATATCCACTTTTTTCAATATCTTCTAAAGATTGTTTTGTATCACGCAATATTCGCCGAAGCTGCCTTGAATGATTCCGAAATTTCGATATTTCATATGGTAAGCTTGCAGCCATAATACTGTAATTACTGATTTTATTGAAGCTCAAAGTTGTATCATTTTAGCAGAATACAAGGGGCATATGAATTCCGTTTTGATAAAAAAATTTCCTTTCAATTTATAACATACCCCACTTCGCAGTTAAGCCATCGTTCAACAACTTAATCCAAGAACCAATGTTATCAGCAGAAGAGTTTTTTACTTTCTATTTTTTTTTTTATCATAGCCGTGAACGGTCATAGTTATGTACTTTTCAACAATCTCAAAAAAAAAAAAAAAAAAAAAAAAAAAAAAATCTGTTTGAGTATCAAGAGAGGTAATCATAATTATTGTAAACACATCATTTTATGTTATATTAGATAATTGAAAAGCTTTTTTAACTTTATATTTTTGACAATTAAAACCACTGAATACTGTCAATCACCTCTCAATTATGGCCAACCAAGTGTAGGAGTTAACTTTGAGTTGTTAATCCACTCTGCTCTACACAAATGAACTCTACGGAATTTATATATGAATAAATCTTTTGTGAATGCCACTGTCCTCTGTTAATTCATAAATCAAATCTGTTACCATCTAAATATTGGTTACCATCTTTTCCCACCAGAATACTGCCAGCATCATGTATTTTTTTATTTGTAAAATGCATTAACATTGTTTTTCTTTATCTCGGTAGACATTTGATATGAAATATTTTTGCGAGAACTTGATCTGTAATCTAAAACATAATCATTACCAAAATCTAAATAAATAGCAATTATCTAAAAGAAAATTTATAATATATTTAGTTTCAGCAAATTTATCAAATAATATATAGTCTGATTTTTTTATATAATGATGGAGCTAAAAGCTCTTTGAAACTTTAAAAACGTATTAAAAAAGAAAGGAATAATAAAATAAAAATATAAATGTGCTAATTGGAAGAAAGGGATCATAAAACTGCATTTGCATCGAAACAAATAATAATAATTAAACTTATCATTGGTTGAAAAAGTTGATAACCCGAATTTGAAACATTATGAACAGACCAAAAGTATATTTCTCTCATTTATTCATACAATGACAAGTGCTCAACATGACCTCCAACATTCTCGTCGAATTATCCAAACAATTCAAAACACTCGTTATGGTACCATACAGTATGTCAAAAGGAATTGAAGAGCTTCACGAAAAAAGAATGTTTCAGTTTAAAAAATACTAAAAGGGATGAATGGCAAACAAATGTTTTAAACAGTCCAAAATCCAGAAATCGGTCAGTTTAAAATTAGGTGATTTTAGAAACCTTATGATTTTTCAACTTAGACTGATTACTCTGTCTTGATCTAAAGTTTGTTAAGGAAATCGTTTTACTGGATTGGCAAAGAGTGAAGGTGCACCATTCTACATAATGCAGATTGCATATTTTACACCTTTTTGGCTTACTGCAGAGACTGCTTTATCGTACAAAAAGTGAAATAATGCTCACCAATTACTGTGCCCTTTTCCAGCTTTCGGACACAACAAGAATAATCTAATAATGAAAGATGAGATGGCTTCAGAATTTTACTATGATTTTAAATAAAAAATTTTTTACCCCTTTCTTTCAAACGCTCAGCTTTATCATTTATTTTTTATAAGGGAAATTTGAAATTTTCGACAAACTTTTGTATCACTCAATATATAACATGAAACACGAGTCTTCCAACAAAGTAATTCTTACTTAGTTCATAACGTTCCTCTCTCATTGGCTACTGCTTAGTTTAATGAAATATTTTTCATTAGTCACTATTAATATTTTTCTGGATTTGTTTGAATGACTTGGTACTTATTGAAATTTTTATGTTAATTAGAAAATCAGAAAAACGAGGAAAAATCATTAATCTGTTTTTCTTTTATTCATAAACTGTTCACTCTAAAATTCCAAACTTTAGTGGAAAATTGTCTAGACTATATTAGAAACTATTAGTCGAACTTTTTAAATTTAATTCGAAACTACAGATGAACAACACACTGATAAGAGTTTAGCCATATATATATAATAATAACCTATATAAATTTAGAAGTTAACAGAAACGTTTATTTAAATACCTTATATCTAAGGTGAAATTCAACCTTTTCAATATAATAAGCTGTATTCTACAGCTGTTAGGTCAAATTTTACCTTAATGGACAATAATGGCGTTAAACTGTCCCATCTATCAATATATGTAGATTAATAGGGTTTTTTGTATAGAATGGCTAGGGAGTTTTCCTAACTTTCAAGATAATAATGAACCTTAATACCAATGTCTTCGGTATTATGTTTTGGCTAAGCATTTCCCTTTCCAACCATTCTCATAAACTTTGAAACTATTCTTCTAGAGGAATTGAGATTATCTGAATCTGCTGTAGCAGATAACTTAATAGAAAGTATAGTCAATTCTTGCAAATTTTGAATGTAGATAATGGGTTCTTAAGTGCCCTATTAATATTTTATTTGTTTTAATTTATTAGTAGGATTCCTTTTTCAGGTGTTAACTCTTTTTTATTATTAATTCTAATAGTCTTTATTTATGTAATATTTATATTATTCTACATTGTTTCCACCTTTTTATTCAATCCTGTTAACATACTTATTACCTTCCTGCCGCATTTTACTTATCAAAGCAATGTCTTAAAACCGTTTCGTGGGCAGCCAAAAGGTTGAAGAATTCATAATACTCACTACGTAAATTTCCTTACGGGAGGCTTTTCGCATATAATGGGCCATATTCTCATGTCACAAGAGAGAAAATTCAGAAAGCTCCCAAATATCCTTCTTGACTGTCATGAACATGAAATTAAAGCAGTGCTTGTAGATTTTTAACCATTTTACAGTTCTGGGTCAGAAGTAAATATATCTTAATTTTTGAATATAGCTGATCAGATGGACTTAGTTTCATTCTGATCAGCTACATTCAAGAAAATTCAAAGTTTTTCCAGAATTTCTCCAAACATTTCTCCAGATCCACAGGGATGATGAAATCATAGCTCTACGGAAGCCTTAGGAGAAAGATCAAAGATCTTATAAATAATAACTGCCTCTGTTGAAAATTAAAAAACAAATTTTCTAAATCCATTACCGGAGAAATATAACAATAATAGAAACAGGTCTCTAATTCAAGTGGAATCAAATAGACAAATACTACCAAATATTTATATAATATTTATAATATAATATTGCTCAATATTTGAGATATTTTATCAAAGAAGTCAAAATTTTACCTAAGCAATAATTATCAAAGAATAATTTGAAAACAAGATAGAGGCTGAATTTATAACATTGAAGCATATAATATTTATCTTGAACCAAAAAATAATACTGTAACGACATACTCAAGATCCATCTAAACAGGTCAATGAATGAAAACATAAAATCGATAACATTGAACAAAATACCTTTACTCACATTTATCCATGTTGGCCACAATATATTTATGAAATCGTTTATAAAATTTTTGGAATAAATCATCCATGGTCTCTTTAGGATCAATTGAAACACAGGTGTTATACGTCATTATATGTTGTTGCACCAGCATGCTTCTTTGTACTTAGCCCTGAGTTGTCCTTTACCAGTTAGGCAGAAGCAGCCAGGAAGGATTCTTCTTAAGTTATAAGCAAGGACTAAGCAGAAGACTTCAGACTTAACCTGACACCCCCAGAGGTATCATTTCACATGGAGAACATAGCGATCGCGACATATTTAACGTGATCCAGCAGACATTAGCTAACACGACAGATGTTTGGTAGGGTTAGGATTCGAATTTACTATCTTCAGATAACTAGAACGTAGGCTTTAACATATCAGGACGTTGCAGTCCTTCACCATTGGATGCTTGGAAAGTCTTATTTACCTTTAAGGACTTCCTTGGAGTGAAAGAACAAAAAAAAAGTCGGCAGGTGTGAAATCAGCGGTGGATGTGTGATAAGTTACACGATGTTGGGCCAAGAAATAATGTACACGGATAGCAGTATGTAGCAGACTCCACTTTCAACTCCTGTACACCTTCTAGTGGAAATGTTGGATAAGCAGCAAAAATCATTTCAAAACAGTTTAATAGAATTTGGCATTGACAATTTTCTTGTTGATAATGTGACTCGAGTTTTCAAACATAAGTCGTACGTCTGGCCAAAGCAGACTTATGTGTTTTGGTTTCTTGTACTTCTTGCTAGGTGCTGTATCACCATTCGTCTATAAATGTGCATGCATAGGGATGTATTTTTAAACAGCATTGTTTATGAGGTATTCATCCATTCACCGAGCGTTTTTAGACACACCTTGTAAGCATTTCAATCTGTCATCAATCAGTCTTTCAATCAGTCAGTCATATATATATATATATATATATATATCCTAATGGGAGTTTGTACTGCACCAAACGGCTTACCCGTTAAGACTTGCATGTAAAAAGAATTCACAATTTTGAATCACTGTCAAATGACATCGATACCCATCCAGTCTCATTTGTTTTTACGTTACACCAACAGAAATCTTTTTGAAATTTAATGTGTGTAGACACTTATAAAGATGAATCCTTCTGTCAACAGGCTTCCTGTGGAGCTTCATGTCATGAACAGAGAATAGGAAATCACTCACTAAAGCAGTGATGCTTGAATTTGGTATTAAGAGAATTGATATGAGGCTGATTCTTCAACCAAAAGTTTCCTGTGCTTTAAGTAATGCTTAGGGACTAGAAGCTTGTTCATTAGGGCATTTTCAGTTGGTAGGTTTTGAGTTTGATACCATTAAAATTAAATAAAATCTATTCTTCAATCATTAGCTTTCCTGTGCCTTAAAATAATGAGTAGGGAATAGATAGATAATCTAAAAATATTTCCATCAAGCAATTTTGTTTAAGTTTGGTGTCAAGAAAAATCAAATGAAATCAATTCTTCTTCTGTAGCCTTTAGTCAGGAGTAGGGATAAGATACTCTCAAGTACTTTAAACAGGCAATAATTCTTGAGTTTGGTGTAAAAAGAAATGAACTAACATCGATTATTTTTGGTATAAAATGAAGTAGAGAAAACGCAGTGGTACACAAACAGAGATGTTTAATGACAACAGACAATTATAACACAAGTAATTACAATCAAATAATATTTCCAATGATACACGAGAGAGTCACCACATCTACTCTCAAGCAAGGCAGAAAGATGTCTAATTCGAATATTCACAGTTTGATCCTCAGAGGCCACGTATTTACTCTAATCAGGAAGATCTATTATGTAGAGAAGGTAAAAAGAAACAGAGACAGTGATACTTTAATATCCTAACAGTTTATTCAACTAATAGTAACTCTAGTTTTGAGAAGGAAATAATAATCTGTTTCATTCACTTCATTAGCTGTTTTTACTCAAATATTTCCAGAAAGAAGTTATGCTATAATTTAGTATCAAGGAAAACCATAGCTAATATGCATCTTAATGCATCAAATCATAATAAATGAATAGGCTGTCATTTTCCCCAAACACTTCCGTCAGATAATATTCACATATATTGTTGATTTTGTTATTCTGATAAGAACTGGGATCAAGATATTTTGTTACATATGAGTTTTCGTAACATGAGAAAATATACTTAAGAAGAGTGTTTAACCTGAATTAATATTTATTATTGTAAATAATAGTTTCCATTCATATACTTTACAATGGCAGATCACAGAAATCAAAAGTGTAATTTTGCTATCAAAAAGTGGGAATTATAATTGCTTTGCGCCTGTGTTAATCATACGATGAAATGCACGGGCAAATATCTTGAAATCTATTGATCAGAAGATTTTTTTTATTTTTAATTTCATTAATAATGATTCAAAGAAAATTAACAGTTCAACGATACTAGGTGAGCTTTCTAGAATTTTTTCAATCAGTATTAGTTATTCTTACAAACAAAGATTTGGTTAAGGGATGCATAACGTTTAATTTTGAAAATTGAGTTGTGAATGAAATTTGTGATGAATAATTTAAGAGTATTTATTTAATATTAGGAGTGTTTATATAGTAAATTTGTGTAGTATAATTTAGAGTATTTAATATTTATCTACGTAAATCATTGTTCATTTCATTCTATCATAATTTACTGCTGGAATGGTGGTTGAATAGTTAGTGATGTAACTTTCACATCAACAAATTGCGGTTTCATCCCCCTCTTTATTCATGTATATTTAGTAATTTCGAGTTCATTTCAAATCGTAGATCCCGATTCAGTTGGCGATTAAAAGCGATTGTAGAGTGGCAAATGTAAAACAACCTGTTTAACTTATTATCCTATTGCTGTTGCACCAGCATGCTTACTTGCAGTTATATCTGAGTTCTGTTCTAATAGTTAGATAGAAGTAGTCGGGTAGGAATCTACCTAATTCAGAAGCAGGTACTAAGCTAAAGATCCTCAACACTTAACATGCCATCCCTAGACTGCGACATATTTAATGTACCACAGCCACCATTAGCGAACACGATGGATCTTCGGATGAGTGAACTCAATAACTTCTGATAACGACAACGAATGCCATGAGTAACCAAAGCACTGTTGCCTGTACTGTAGGAGTATAAATGCAATAATATGATACAAATTAATAAGTTCATAGTTATTTTTAATACTAAACTTTTAACTTTTTAATAATCTTTTAATGGAATTATTATTTTATTTTTCTAATTATTTAACAATCAAGAATTTTTTAGTTTCACTGTGCGATGTATTTTTCCAGAAAATGTAGAAAAATATGTTATCACTACTAAGTAAGTTCTAAAATGTAAGGAAATATCGTACGCGCGTTTTTTATTACTAAACAGAAATGAAATCACCTTTAAAGGCAGTTAGTTTCACATTTTTATGGGCTGCTCTTCAAAATTAAGCCTTAAGCAGTTTTTATGTAAAGCATAAAGTGAAAAATAAGGAAATAGATAATATTTTACTGTTTTCTAGTGATTTATTTCTTGTTGTTTTTAAATATTATGAATATTTCAACCAAAAACATTAATTTATGCTAAACGTGTATATATATATATATGTATGTATGTATATATATATATATATATATATATATATATATGTATGTATGTATGTATATATATATATATGTATGTATGTATATATATATATATATATATATATATATATGGTACTTTCAGATATTTCTTTTAGTTTTTATTTTTTTTATTTTCAGCTTTGTATTTAAATTTCAAATTCTTTATTATGCTTCGGTAATAAACAATTTTTTTTTAAATGCTGAACTAACAGTGCTAAATTGAAGATTCGTGAAATAATGTACAACCAACTGCTGAGTTTGGGAAAAATAATAATATGTCTACGAATCAATGAATATTTAATTGAACATTTTTATGAAATAACTCAAAATGCTAAATTTATGAAAAAATAATGCCAAAAAAATATAACAATGTTAAATTGAAAAATCATGAGTAAATTTAAAACTATAAAAGCCAAATTCATTGAAGAAAATAAATTTTAGAATAGGAACTGAGTTTTCTTAGTAAAATAATTGGTTTACCTTTTGTTAACTTTCATATTTTATTCTTCTGCACTGTAATTTTTAATTGCTGCATATTTACTGATAATTTAATTTTCTTTAGAATTTTATTTCCAAATTAGAGGCATTTATATCTTTAAAGGCAGTGAATTTATTTCGTCTTTTTCACTGGTTTCATAAAACTTGGTTAGATTTAGACACTTGATCATAATGATCCTTCAATGCATTTATTTAATCAAGTTTCTTTAAGTTCCATCCAGGCCAATGAAGAATTGTCTCTCATTTATTTAACAATTGCTTTTTTATCACCAATACTTTTTTGAGTAGCAAACATAAATTAAAAACATTAAGGAGACAATATTTTTTTAAATTTTAAATTAATCCATTCTTAGAAACATTTTTTTCTATAATATCAGAGTTTTTATATTAATATTTCACGATATCGGAGTTTTATTTTAAAGTCGAATACATCATTTAACATACAGAATAATTCCCTGGCACAGATACTGAATCTAGAATGCCAAATTTTGAGTTTGGTGATTTTTTGGCGGATTTTTTTATGTGTCTAGCGACCTGATTTTTATTACGTTATAGATACAGAAACCTGTAAAAATTATGCAGAAAATTCTATAGTTTAGCAACCCTATTATTCACGTCATCGCGCAAGTCACAATACATATTTTTGGCAACATTTCTTCATCGCCAAAAATTCAGAATTTGGAATCCTGGTTTATCTGAGCCGACATCCGACATCTGAGCTCATTCACGTTTTTATTGTTGAAACACAAATAAAAGGTAAAGATTATCAAAAAATTTCTAAATCTCTTTAATTAAAAAAAAAAAAAAAAAAAAAAAAAGCTGAATATAACCAATACAGTACTATTTATTATAAATTTTCAATATTTTCGCCACAATATATTATTTTATAATTTTTTTAGACATCAGCCTTCTTGTTAAGAGTATAATGTAATTAAAATTGAAATCAGCACAATGTAATCTTTTTAAAAGTAATTTACGAAAATTAATTCTTATAGTAGCGAATAATACATTTTAGAACCTTGTTTTATGTTGCTATATACTCAAATAAGATTAATACTCATTTTGCATAAATCTTATTTTTTAGAATTTCTCTAAAAAGTAAGAAAAAACAATCTTATTTTTAAGAATAATTTAATTTTGAATTTCATAAATTATTTACCTAACCTTAGAAATGCATACAGGCATCAAGCTGATAAAGTTAAATTAAAAAGATTTTGGGAAAGGTATAAAAGTATTTCCATGCTTTTATTTTAAGTTTACCACTTATTAATGTTGGAACATTATTCTTATCTTTGATTTTGGAAATAATGCCTTATTTATGAATCAAAAGGTGAATGTAAACTCCTTTTTTTTCTTCAATAATAAGATATTTGTCACAAGTAATTCTTGTAAAATCAATAGAAAATACATTAAATTATGAGAGTTTTTTTTCATAGATGTTGCGGTTTTCAATATCATTAAAAAAACTGAGGTATCAAGTTTTAAGAAGTAAATCTTTAATTGAAACCCTCGCTGTCAAAAATTTGTTTCTGGGTAGATATGGAGCCATTATAACGCATGCACTTTAAAATTAAACTCATATGAAAAAAACAAAATCATGAGCTTGTTGCTATATTTTGACTAATGTAGAACCATAGGAAACCACCATAAAAAGAATTTACACCTTACATTTTTAGAAAAATCCTTAAAAGTGTAAATAATGCAATAAATAATTAGATATTTAAATAAAAAATATGATTTCAATTCGGGTTATTGTACCATTTTATTTAATCATCTATTGAAACATCAACCAAGGCATTTTAATGAGAAATAAAAGAAATCCACGGAAAACAACCCTTTCCTGTTGTTCAGCCAAAAGGCACCAACGTGTTTATTTCGTAAATCTCTATTGCGAAAAATAGAACTCTATAGATTATTTTTCTTTTGCTTAGAAATGCTTGCCTTTGATGAATTTATTTTATGACTTCCAGGTGCAATATCAGCGTTGCGTGATGAGGCTCCGATAGGCCATTAAACTTTTGAAAATGAAATTGGCGGGAAAATACCAGCCAACTTCTGTTGAAATGAATCGCAAGACACCTGGACGAAAGGTATCCACCGGCAGATTGAAGATGGTATTGTTTAAACAGGCATTTATACATTGATAGTTGAGAAATGACCTTCTCTCGCCTCCCTATTATTTCCCTATGTTTACTCTTTCCTTAGTTCTTGAAAATTGTACTCTGTTTCTCTTTTATGAATGCCTTTTTTTATTATATTGGCATATTCTGATGTTAACTTGAATAACTTTAATACAATTCCCTTTATAACTTCTTATTGCATTCAATTGCTTTCATATTTTTGTAGCATTAGGAGTTCTAGAAAGGATGACCTGTTAATAGACTGTAATAGGACATATCAGAGCATATTGTAATTATCTTTGATTGGTTTCCTAATATCGAACATTTTTTTTCAGAGTCCAAATTAGAATTTTTTTTGCTGCAGAAAAAGGCGGCAAATAAATAAATAAATAAAAATAAAAACAACCGAAACGGTTTGAGATTTAATAATTCGGTCTTTCCGTCTAATGATTTGGAATAAACTATATAAACAAAAGTGATGTCTTTGTGCTCCGAAAGCTCATTTCTTAAAGGATTTGTATATGGAATTCTAAATCTTGAAAACGTCATTAGCTATCGCACATTTAGAGAAAAAAACAGTTTCTTAGTATGATGTTAAAAATATTAAACAGATTGATGAGTTGATATACTATTCTAAAAATTATAATCCAACATATTTCTCTCAAAAGAAATAGGCTTCATTCCCTAAAATAAACTTTCCTAGAAGCGATTAAGTGTACTTTCTAATTATATTAAAACATCATGTGAATTAATGTGTATGCTTATATATGATTAATGAATATAGTTGTCAAGAACTAATAAAGAATTTTGCTATTATGAAATCGTTTCGAAGTATTGTAGCATCATGCTTATAATTACAGTTGTTATTTTTTATTAAAAGGATATTTTATAAATATTTACTTTTTGCGAACATTATGAAAAAAATACATGATTTTGTTAAAAAATTGAAATTACATAAAATTAAAATCAATTGCATAGTTCTTATTTTACGATACATGAAAAAGAAAAGCTTATTTGACAGTTCTCTGAATATTACAAACTGGCTGATAACTTTCACACTTGTTAAATTAATGCATGAAAATATAGGTAATTTACGTTTAGCTATTCGATGTTTGTATAATGTATTTTTCCATCCCAAATTGTTTTTGTCATTATGTGATGTGTACTTGTTTTCAGTAATTTGTATGTAACTTATTCATGAATAATAAATATTGCAAGTGGTAATATAAAAAAACGCCAAAATCTCTTTTTATATATGCGGTAAATTCATAACCAAGAATGTTTTGCTACAAATCATTAAGAATATTATAAATTTGCAAGAATTTTGGTATTCCAGTTAGAAAAATAAAGAGAATATTTTTAAAATTGCAAAGTATGGTGCAAATTGAATGCTAATAAAAGCAAAAATCTGTAGTAATATTGAACTTGGAAGGTTAGTTAGGGGATTGAAAATGCTGATTAAAGGAATATTCCGTGAATTAAAATTGAGCAAATCAAATAGTTAGTTCCTTGTGTTATCTATGTTGTAAATAGAAAGTGGTTATTCACTTCAGAAAATATAAAATAACAGATCAGATAAACGAAAATTAGAAAATTTTTACAACTTGAGGCCGTGGTAGTTTAGTGGTTAGCGCCTTCCGTCAGGAAGGGCTGAGTTCGAATCCCAATGACGTCAAAGACCCACCGAGTATATGCAATACATATGCTCGTTAACTCTGGGAAATCGGAAGTCATGTGGTTGATAGTTGACCATTTACTATGGGTGTATTGATCTGAAGAAAATTGCCTTCCCTTCCAGGTCAAGGCTAAGATTGAGTTAGTGGCTCCGCTGGTAATGCCATCTATTGGAGGAATCTTAGATCAAAGACGTAATTCATCTTCGTGGCGCTCTGTTTAATACGAAAGATGCAGTCTTCTGACTTAATTTCACATAGCCATCGGCTAGCGAGCTTTACTTGTCTAAGTGTCACAAGTAACAACAACAGTGGTAATATAGCAAAGATGAAATCTTAGAGAAATAATTAATTGACATTTGAATAAGTGGCATTTGATTACAAATCGTACACACATCTTAGACAGATGAGAAATGTTCCAGAACATACCTTATAAACAGAGTAATAAAGATCAAGTAACAGAATTGGATTGTCTTAGTCAATCTGAGGTAAAATAATTGATTGTGTGTGGGGTACATTTGGAGTAAAGATACCGTCCGAGCCGTCGAAGATGTATTACCTTAATAACATTCCAGAAATATTCATATTTCTACTGCAATTGCTTGATATGTAGAAAGAAAAGTTCATAATGAAAAACGATCTCGAGAAACCGTATCTGATAGACAATGATATAACTGTGTCAATGATCCTTAAAACGGTACTAAACTGAAGAATATCTTTCTACAAAAATGGACAAGGTTACTCTGGGTAGGCTGCAGAATGTAATCATTCTGATTGTATAATTCAAATCACTTATTGAGAGTCGTTTGTGCTGTTGGCGTTCTAAGAGACACATGTTTGAATCATGGCAAAATAGTTGCAGTTCATCAATATTATTGTATCGTGAACTGATGGCGAAGCTTATGAAGGATTTCATTGATGTAGTGTTTAAAACTGGTGGCACCTGAATTTCAGCATTGTAGACAATTTTCAATTTAAATAAGATGATTAGAGAAAGGTACTATTGTTATTTGGAGTTTCTGGATTTCTTCCCTTGCACCACTTGAATACAATTCATTATCATAGAAAATTCTTCTCAGAAAATAATATATTTTATAATGGCACATAAATGAAGTGAAGTTTTGAGAGAGGAATATTAATACAACAAGAAAATAAATCTGCTTATTAGTATATTTCAAATAAATATTGCTATCTAAAATGAACTTTGTAGATTTTCTTCCTTACCATACGAGAATATGCTTTGTTATCAATGAAAATTCTTCTCTGAAAGCAAAACTTAACATATTTTCTAATAAACACACATATGAAATGTGCTTTTCTAAGGGGAGGAGAGAAAATACCGATAAAAAATAAATCTTGTCTGTATAAAGCAAACAGGTAAGGTTAAATAAAATATTCAGATTTTTTTTAATAGAGAATAATGTACTAACTATCAATAAAAAATTTACCCGGAAATCAAAATAAGACAGATGTTCTGTTGCTTTAATTGTTCTATTCTATTGCCTTCCATTATTCGATTGAAACATGATGATCGATAATCATTCTATTTTTAAATAAAGATGGAATATCAGGGCAAAAAATAGGTAACATTTCGTCAACAAAAATAAATAAATAAATAAATAAAGTTCTCGAAATTTTCACAATTATTAAAGCAAGAGTTTTATTTCAGCTTTCGAAAAAGAATGAAGTAATGTAAAGCAAACATAAAGCGAAACATAATCGACATACTCAATTTCACGTTTTATTCTCAAACTATGTTCTTATGTCATCATATTAAAAATGTAAACAATGATAAAACATTTATAAAACTTGTGCTATAATATATTTAAAATCAAAACAAAATTGAACATTTTAATTTGTGATTTCCTCGCAAAAACATTTTTAGCTTAAACTTAAGTGGATTTTATTTAATATAATTTTTTTGCACTTGATTTCAATCTTATATTTGAATTTTATTATTCTTTATGATTCGCACGAAATAGTCAAGAAAGATATTTTTAAACAAAAACATCTAATGTATCAACCAATTAAAATTTGCTTTTATTATAAATAAAAGATACTTCCTTCGCATTTTTTAGAAAAACGCTAAAACGGTTTATTAAATTAAAAATGGAAGCGAATAAGAGCCCATTAGCAAAATAAAGTCCATTGCTAAATTAGAAATAGTTTTTAATTATGATTGCATAGAAATAAAAAAAAATTGTGAAGATATTTTACACTTTATTTTCAGAATTTAAAAAAATTCTTTCGACTGAGTCATTTATTCTGTACTCATTTTAAATTCCTAAAAAAAATGTCAATATTATATTATTCTAAATCTTCATTTAAAAGCAAATTCTTATTATAAGATGGAAAAAATAAAGGATTTCTTCTCAAATGGACATTTATTTCTTGTTCTTAAAGAACTTTTTAACACAGTCTCTTAAATTTTCAAGTTTTTAATAGTTTTATGGATTTGAAAATAAGACGAGTAATAAAACTGAAAACTTGTTTTGATGAAAAACTGCTTATTATTGAACATGCTAGTATTTTTCAACCGAAAAAAATACTTTTTTTATCTTACTATAATATAGATATTTTTGTTACTTAATTTACTTTCTCACAGAGAATCTTTCAATTATTTATGAGTGAACAGAGTATATTTTATGAACTTCACACGAACATTTTGCAGACGTAATAAATGGCAATATGTGTGCAGCTCAAAATGTTGACTGGTTTGCAATCTAATTTAAAATTCGTAAGTCCAACCACATACATACATATTAGTGCAGGTGAACCCGGAGTGTAGCTTAAGATTAACGTGCTTGGAATACTCGCCAATCACCGAATTGCCTTTGGTTCCTAAGATGTCTTTTTTACCTTTCCTTTCTTTTTCTTTTTGCACTTGTCACACGACAACAACAACAAAAACAGCCAAGTGTTTAATAGTTTTGAGCCACGTTCAGGTGACGAGGATACAGCTTTCCTACTTCAGAGCAAATGCAACTTTCCTCCTTCAATATTTTTATCTTTACCTCATGCTTAGCACTTTCCCCAAGCCATTCAAACACAGCCATGTTATCTACTTTCTAAATAAGAACAAAAATCCTAATCACTCGACCTCCTATAGGTCAATTTGCTTATTATGATCCCAAGCGAAGGTTTTGGAGATGTTGATCATAGGAAGGCTTAAACATCAACCGCATGAAACGAAATTCCTTAGTAATTACCAATAAGGATTTCGAAGCAACAGCTCGATAGAACACGCCTTCCGAAAACTTAGGAACCTAATCGATGAATCACACCATAAGTAGAATTACATGGCACTGATTGCGCTGGATATCCAAGAAGCTTTTGACTCACTTTGGAGGCCCGGGCTGCGTCAAGCACAGCTAAAAGCTAGATGTTCAAGTAATAGAACATCCATGATTTTCAGATTTCTGGAAGACAGATCGCTCACCACAGTTCATGATAGAGAATGCGTCACAATTCCTCTTATCAGGGGGTGCAGACAGGGATCTGTTGTCGGCCCCGTCATGTGAAAAATCTTCTTTAATGAATTATTAACTTCAACTTAGCCAGAATATATCAAAATAATTGTCTTTGACGACGATACATTGTTAAAAATTGAAGGCAATACAAAAGCATCCTTACAGTCATATTGCAATGAATCTTAGCAACATTTTTCCAAATATTATAGCAACTTGAAGCTCACAATTTCTCTTCCTAAATCGCAAGTCCTCATCCTGCCCTAGAAAAGAGAAAACATTGAAAATCAAATACAGAATAACCTTAGAAAATAATGGCCTAAAGCATACAAAAACATTAAAATATTTCGGAGTAACAATAGATAGCAAAATGTTCTTCCTACCACATGTCAGGCAGCTAAAGACAAAGAGGATAGAGGATAGCTAAAGACAAAGAGGTTCAGAAATTCCGCTTAATGATCGCTAGAGATCGGGGCATTAAAAGCAAAATAACTAAAGCAGTTTACCTTTCTTCCACCGAGAAAATGGTTACTAAAGGCTCATCCTTGTGGACTGTACCCATGACATATAGGAAGCAGCGGCAATTAGACAGCCTACAGCACTGCTTCACATTATTAATCATGAGAAGCTATAGGACCACGTACATAATTGACCTCAACACACTGGAAGGCCTGCTAACACTTCACCTTACTTCCATCCAGCTAGCACACAAAACTAGGCTACTGAAACTGCAAGAAACTACTGTGCTGGGACACCAAACCCTCAATGCCTCTGAATACGAATATCCTGTGCATAAAGACTGTCCATTCCTCGAGAGGATTTAAGGGGATACACATCCACAATATCCCCTCCAAACCCCCCCTCAACAGCAAAAGGCCAAATTAAACTAACCACGCCTTACAATATCTATACCGATGGATCACATATTGACGGTAAAACGGATGCTGACTTAATAATTTACCATGAGGACAAACAAATTCAAGAATGCAAAATTAAGCTGAAGAATAAGAACTCAGTCTTTCAGGCAGAGGCCATAGCCATTTTTGACGCTGTTAACATCATTAACGCACAAGGCTTCAGATCTGTTAACCCACACTACACACATCACCAACTATACATGCCGTACAGGAAAAACTAGCAGCTGAAACTTCGCACATCAACCTAAGTTGGATTAAAGCGCAAGTAGGTGATGTTGGAAATGGATGCGCAGACATCGCAGCAAAGGAAACCACGAAAATTGATGAATAGGAAGCATTAGTGATTTCGTATCCCAAGATCCTCCCTTATTAAACTACTGAAAAATTTCACACTTCAGAAATGGCTGACTCTGTGGGGCAATGCAGCAACAGGCCGAAAGACCAAACATCGACTAACAGAAGTCTTCAGCAAGCTGACGTATGATAATCCATACCTTAGCCAGTTGCTAACGTTTCATGGCTCATTTCCACAGTACTTCCGCAGATTCGGAAAGGCAGCTTCATCCACTTGTATCTGTGGGATCCAAGGGTATCCTTTCCATTATTTTATAGAGTGCCCAGAGACTGAGAAATACTACTTAAATAAGAACTCCCAACAGAGCAATATGGAGTTCCTGAGATTTTGCATGCATGATCGTCACCGTAGATTACTCCTCACAAATCTGACGATTCATCTCAACAACCGAGGACTGGAACTTTGTCGGGATACAGCTCACGCTCCCCCAGACGAGTCAGAAAATTATTCTTAAAGTTAACTCTTTTCCATAACTAGTAATAATGTATAAAATTTTATGAACTATTTGAAATTTATGAACAATATGTTTCGAGTTGTATGAACTTCTCGAACATTATGAACCCGATTTTGAACTTTAAAAACTTTTTGAATCCTATACACTTTTAGAATCCCAGAAACCTCTTAAAATTTTTGAACCTAAAATGTTTTTAAAAGCTAAGGTGTTTATTAAACTTATATAAATTCCTCGCTTGTGTATATATCCTTATCATATTCTTATCATGCCATATTTTTTTCCTTTACATAATTAAGTGTTCATACTATCTATAAAATTCCCTTCAATGTATAGAATGTATTTAGTACCATAACTACTTCACAAATTGGCAACTGTCATTTCATTGACTGTAAATTGTTTCTTCATTGATTGTTATATGTGTCATCATGTCAAATTTTGTTTTTAACTCAAAGAAAATATTTAATGCTATTGCCTGATGTTTAACAGGGCTTAAAGCCCCTTAAAATGTATTTTAACTTCTTGCTACTGATTTGTAAGCACAATTTGATTGCCTTTATAAATGCCACGATGGTGGCGCCCTCAAGGACCTCGTACAGGTGTGGATCACACTAGATGTATGAGAAACAACACCCGTTAACCTTAGGGTATAGTCCGGGGTTATGTAAGTATATATTATTTTCATTGAAACCTTTAGCATGGGTAAGTATAGAAATTATACATGAATATTTTTTCTTTAACCAGAAATATATTTTTTTGATCGAGACATTAATTATGCACAAAAAATCATAGGATATTGAGATTGGGGATTGATCTTACAAATGGAGAATCGTTCGGCTGATTGATACATTATTATCAGACGTAGTAGGGTATGAGACAAAAATGACATTTGTTTGGCTGAAAGAAATTCGTTTCCTTGAGCATTTGAATATAAAAGGATAAAAAGCACAATTTGAGAGTATGAGAAAAACATAAAAAGGCGTTTCCTTAAAAAAAAATGTTTTAAGTAGAAATAGGGTGTTTCCGGATGGGCAGTGATCTTGAACACCCCTGAGGCATCGAATCCAAGAGGCAATGAATGAGGGACTTAAATATTTTGTTCCACTCGTCCAGAAAAGCTCTATCCATTCCTTGGAGAGTTCGTAGGGGTGGCAGGTGCCAAGCAACTCCTCTGTTTAGAATGTCAGAAACATGCTCTCTTGGGTTCATGTTCAGAGAACACACTGGACTTTACCTTCATTTGACCCCTTCCTCCAAAAGGCAATCATTCACCAAGTTAGCACGATGTGACCTTCAATCGTCATCGATTAACATGAAGTCATCTCCAATTGCTACAGCATAAAAGACTGCAATATTGTCTACGGATCTCACCCCTAAATGAGCGACGCGTCAGATCTCCATTTTGAATGATATAAAGATCAGTGCGCCTATCAATGGAAATGACAGCATAAATAAACTCATCTCCAAATTTGACATTTTCACACACGAACGCAGTGTCACGTTTCTTACAGATGAAAATACGCCTATTATCAAGATGAAGAAAACAATATTGCGTGACTCATTGCTCCTTTTATTCGCATGCTCTGTTGCTCCTTCCTTGCGGGTGCAACGATACCTTGCTATTAAGATCACTCACAACATTGGTCTGAAAGCATACAGCTTTACAGCGTGAAAACAGTTTCGAAAACTTGTATCGAAACTGTGGTACCATTGACTGAGTGAAGGTATTGTTGAAGAAGAGTAACATTCATGTTTCGGTGTTTTCGAATCATTAGTGTTAAATAAAGGTCTTCATTGCATGCCTACCACTTTGCCCAGATTTTCGGCACGTATTTCCAATCTCCAAAAAACGATTAAGATTCTAGAAATCAGAATTTTGAAACTCCTGTGGCTTCTTTAATTTCAGATTACGTTTGGCCCCCTCTAATCGGCCAACAGTCCTCCAAGCTTCTGATTCAGTTACATGATTTATTTAATATAATAATTCGATATCTATTACAATTTGGTGTCAGAAAAATTAATATCATCTTAACTAGAAAAGAAAATAATTTGTTAATTAGTACTAAGGAGCAATAGAAATGTTAAATAGGCAATTAAACTAATCAATTGAGTTTTGCAGTTATGTGATTATACGTATTTTTAATGTTTTATTCAATATTTTCTATTTTTAATATTTTATTCAATTTTGTATTTTTAATATTTTATTCAAAAGCTTTAAAAATTTGGTAGTTTGGTCTCTTTAGTTTATTTTTATTTCTAAATAGAAGGCAAAACAATACGCACATTTTTTTGCGCACAATTCGTACCGATTCCGCAAATACTTTTTTTTATAATCAGTACTATTCTCATACGATACATTTAAATAAATGCATTATTGCCAATATCAATCCGAAAAGAATATTTGATTTCTTTTTCTGTTGATTTTAGTGTCACAAATCTGTCATTTTTATATTTCATTTGTACCTGATATTAGTATTTCAAATCTGACGAAACATTTATTGAAAAAATATTTTTCTTTTAAATTTTTTTCCAGTTTCGTAAATTAAGAGAAAACCTTTATTTATTTTTTTAAAATTTATTCATTTTTCTTCATTAGTTATCTAAACGATCAAAGTCTACAAATAATCACGAAATTAAGCACATGTCGGCGTAGATTACTCGAGACAAAACGTGTGATAAATTTCTAACCCTAATTTTCCCGACATCGTAATAAAAGTCAATGAACCTGATTTTTACGAAACGCTTTAGTTTCTCAGTTGTGAATGATCTTATTTCTACATTACAAAGGACTTATAAATATGCTTCATGAATACTGATCAACCGGCCATGAAAAGTGTATTATTTTACAGGAGAACGAGTAAAAATTTTAAGAATTTTGAATAATTTGAATAACCGCAGAGATTTTAACTGATGAAATATTCATTATCTATTTAATGTTTTATCTTAATACTTTTGAGTATAACCGATGATATACGTTTTTCCTTTTTTAAAGCACACTTTTTGTTAATGAGGGTTTGGTAATTTTAAAGTTTCCTCCTTCGTAATACTTGAAAACGGCTCATTTATCGTTAAAAAAAAAGCATTTCTGTGCTCAAGAAGATTTGCAACGCATTGATATTGAACTGTTATGTTATTTGTTTTTGTTTTTCCCAAATTATGTATATATATATATATAACAACATTAATGCACTTATTGCTAGAGGAGAAACAAAATACTTCATCCTTTGCAAATTTATAAACTTACTATTTTAAAAAAAAGAGTTAAAGTTTCTTCTTTTTTGTTTTAAAAACTTTTTTTAAAAAGGAATTGATTTTTTTTTTTAAAGTTTGACATCTCGATAAACTGGGAGTAAACTCTCTGTTTATATATGGACATTAAGAAAATTCATAAATCTGATATAAGTTCGATAGCCTAAACTGTTTAAGAGTTAAAGGATACCGTCCAACTTGTCTAGTATTCTGCATGCCTGACTGCGGGTAGAGAGGTTCTGGGCTTGAATCACGTTTCTCTCTTGGATGTACATTCTCTCTCTATCTATCCTGTATTTGTCCTTTCTTTGTATGCATGGGTTGTAATGGTTGCCTACCCTATAAACTGGTACCTATAGCATGTATGTACTGAGGAAGTCGGACTTCATACCAAAATATTGTTCTGTTGGAAAAGTTCTGTTGAACCCCAACGACAACAACTATAGTTTAAAGATAAATCGATTTTACAAATCTGCATCAAAAGTCATTACTTTAGAAAGATACGACTACCTTATTTTGTGTCTTTAGAAGATAGTATATTTATTAATAGTTAAGTAATTGCAATTTCAATTTGGAACTTATGGGAGAAAGTTTTTAAATATTTTTATGCCACTTTATTTACTTGAAACTCATTTTTGTAATTTTTAATCGTTTGTACGATTTAACAGTTCGTGGGTTCGAATCCCACCTTGGGCATGTTGAAATCCACTTTAAATAGTAGGTCCCGGTCTAATTAGCCCTCGTGTGCAAAAAATGACCGCTGAGCGACAAACAAACCAAATCGTTTGTATTTAGGATACTATGTTTAAGCTAGTGAATTATTCATAGAATTTCTAAAAAAATATTGAAAAACTTATTAAAATTGAATTTGGTTCTTAAAAAAGACAATTTACATGAAGAAGATTATCTTGTTTTGAAAATTTAACTGGAATTGTTTTATTAATAGAATGTCATGAATGCATGCAAATCAGGAAGAATTATATACACTTTCTCTAAAATTATGACGAAATAGTATTTTTTTTTTCTTTTTTGAAGGCAATGTACAATTTTTGTAAGTCTTTGCCTGTGCATCAATAAATGTTGTTTTCCATGGATTTTTTTTTTTATTTGCTTGTGATAAGTAGGTTCTATCATCGAGAGTTCAAACCAAATTTTTTTGTCAGAAAAATTCCATAATTTGAGGGAATAATTTTTCCGCTAATAATATTTAAATATGTATTCCATTATTTTTTATTTTTATGAACATTTAAAATATCCATGAATTGTGATTGAGAAACATTTACATTAAAATTAATGGATTTTTTTTTACAAATGATTTTTTATCCCTTCAGTAAACTGAATACCAAGCGCGCTTGAGAATTAAACATTGGGGGTTTCACGTTAACCTGACCACTTAATAAGAACCTATGCTTTGTATTCCAGGATCTTCGGTAAAACAGGTATAGTCTCTGCATGACTTCGCCCTCATATTGGCTGAGTTTAGTTTAATTTTATAAATGATTATTGTGTCTTTTTTTCATATATAATACTTTTTTCAACGATATTTATAGGACTTCCGAGTGATAAGTTACGAAATCAATAAAAACTCATGTTTGGGAAAATTGCAACACCATGAAGGAATTGTCAAAACTGAATGAAATTTAATACACAATTGAGTGGTAGTGGTACAAATAAAAGATTTAACTTTCAAAGCAAACAAACGATAACAAGAGATCGAAATCAGCATTTTTGTGTAGCTACGATGCGCTGCAATATGTGCTGTGCTACTACATGGCATGGCATGGAGTCAAACAAATTTTGAATGTCTCTCTGAGGAAGAGCATTCTATATTGTTTGTATGCATACCCTAAGTTCGTCTGTAAAAGCAACAGGACGAGGATCACGAGCGAGGCGCCTAGCAACGAAATCTCACACATGTTCAATTGATGAACATATTCGAGGAATACTCTGGCCAACGAAAAAGCTGTACCTGCTGTCATGCAAGGAAGGATTGAACCATTCCAGCAATATAAGGGCTGGTATTGTCCTGTTGAAGTACAGTGCCTGTCAAACTTTGAAGGAAGGGTACAGCTTCACTCATGTACCATTTGCTGTTCAGATTTCCCACAATTCGTTGCAATTGAGATCGCCCATAATATGCTATGGTCTTTAAGACCATAATTTCGTGTCTTCGTCCACTGTGGCGTTCGATAGTGTACTCCGGAAGCCGGCGTTCACCTGTATATCATCTGAAACGAACGCGGCTACCATGGTACCACAAATTAAAGCGGGATTCGTCTGAAAATACGAGATGCTGCCAATCAACAAGACAGTCCCTATGCTGATAAGCCCATTGTTGTTGAAGGCGGCGATGGCTTAGCGTGAGGAGCGTCCTGTATAACGAGTTTTTACGCTCAACCAACGTTGCAACAGGTGTCTACGAACTGATGAAGCACACTATGAAACACCTGAAGCTATTGACCACTGTGCTGCCAATTATCAATAGAAAACTGTACGGTTCCTCAGCGCCATGTAGACAAGGTGCCTATAGTCATACGGTAATGTCACATTTCGGGGTCCACTCCCGGATTTCCAAGCTATCCGACACTTGTTCGCCCACTTCTACCAAACAAGCATCACTGTGCTACCGTTACACTGCACACGAGAAGTTATTGCACAATAAAGGAATCCAGATACATGAAGGCTGATGATTTTCCTCCATCCCAACTCCGTAAGTTGTTGAAATCTCGCTCTCTTTTGTCGAAGAGACATAAGTAACAACTGAGCTAATGTTTACCAATATCAGATAACCACAGATAACCATACATGCCTCGCTACAGCCGTCTATATATACGGATCCATCCACCGCTCAGAGGGCGCTGCTCAGCATACGCAAGCGCTACGAGTTTGAAATTCTAATCCTTTGCATATCATACCCTACTTTGCATTTCCTGAAAATTTCAGCTCACTCACGTAAGTTCTTCATGGTGTTGCAATTTTCACAAACATGAGTTTATTTGAAAAAAAAAAATTGTTTGTTGCTATATCATCAATGACAATTCTAGTCTATCTCAATTGAAATATTAAAATGCTGATTATTTTTGTCAAAAAATACATCGAATCATTACAATTTAGCATTACGAATAGTACATAAAAAAAAGAATAGAAAAACTCTAAAAAAAAAAAAAATGAATTAGATAAAGTCACAGAAGTAAGGAAGTGAAGAATTCAATGTATAAGTCATGAGAATGGAGACTAGAATAACTAAAATAATTAAAACTTAACAGCTTAGACTCTGAGGAAGATAAAGAATAAGATGGGGATATCAAGATGAAAATAAATTTAGAATATTGAAAAAATTACTTCTATTAATTGGAAATTGAAGACAACTAGTTGCAAGCCCTCTTGTAAAATGGAAAAATCGTAAACAAAATCATGACTTTGTGATAGTACAAAGGCTGTGGTATGAAGGATGAATATGAAATTCCATGTTTTGTATACAATTAAAAAATAAAATAAAGGATTCTGCCAAAATTTAAAAAAATTAATAATTACTTGGAAATTTTAAATTGCTTATCCTCAATTGTGAAACTTGTAAACCACAATGGAACTGGTAATGACATAAATCATTTTCTTGATGAATCATAATGGAATTGGAAATGACGTAAAGCTTAGAGGTAGAGCTACGCGCTCCTAAGGCACAGGTCCTAAATTCAATCCTCGGCTAGGAAAGGTCGACTCATCCCTTCAGTGGATTCATAAACAGAGAACCAAGCATGTTTGGGAAATAAACACTAGGGGTTTCGTTTTAGACTGACCATCTAATCAGGAAATATGCTTTGAACCCAAAGGACGTTTACTGAAGGAAATAGAGATGGGCACTGTAGGCCTTAGCCTACATGGGCTGTGGTGCCACAGAGTTTAGTTTAGTTTATTTAGAAAAATCCTCTTCTATTCTTGAACATGAAGTTACTTCATTGTGTGGAGAGGATTTCAGAAATTCATCACTATTATTATAAAATTTTTCCATATAATTTTGAACTTTCATATAAAAAAAGTAAATAATAGTCCAACACAGTGTGTAAGTTTGCATGAATTAATTTTCTTTTACTGGAAAAGGTAGATTGATTATTGAAGGCAAAATCATTGTTGATTTTTAAACCTGACTAGTTAATTGTGTCCTATAGTAGTTTTGGTAAGAAACTTAAAAAGAAACACAGATGAAGGATTTGATTTTGCTTCTTTCATTTTTTAAGTTGTGAATAAATAGTGTGGAGGAACCGTAACAGAAGTGAAGTCTCAAATTTAATCCTACGAAAAATTTGTAATGATTTTTTTTTTTGTAGATTTTCTTCACATCACTAAATTTTCCTGACAATATCTCTTCTGAAATGTTTTCCTACTAACATAATAATAAAAATAATATAAGAACAAAGGATACTTAAAATATTATTTATTGGAAATAATATAATATTTAATCTAGTAACTACGGAAATTTATTAAATCTTGCAATGGAATTGAAACTGCTAATTAAATGAAGTCAGTCATTTGACCAATCAAATTTACTAAATAAATTATTTCCTTTTAGTGTTTTTTATCAAACAATAAATAAGAACTAGAAATCTAATGCATTAGTTAAATAAAAAAATAATTAATATTTTTTATATTTAATAAAACAAACATTTTAAAGTCAATTTTGATTGAAATCTGTATGTGCCTTAAAGCCTTTTAGTTCATAAAATATATAATACTTAGTTGCTATTAGAGATAATTTAATAGTTAAAATGTTTTTATATTTCTACTCTATAACAGACACTAATTAGAAACACAAGCCATTTATCAGAACTCATTTAAATCTTCATGGAAAACAATATTGGTACGGTTTTCTTCTTCAAGACTTGGTCAAATGACAGTTGAAGGACAAACACTTCGCCTCCCATCTTGGGAGTTTTCTGTGATTCAGATCACACATCAAGAGTGGATTTTTGTAGGGTTTTGTTATTCTCTTTAAATTAAACTTTGTTTGTTGAAAGGAACCGTAGAATGGTAACAATTTAAATCCATTTTTTGAATGTCCTGACCATATTAGAATTATTAGATAGAACCAACTACATAGTTTCAACAACTTAAGCCTTTATTAATTTCTGTAATTTAATATATACTGCCTTACTTCACTTGTAATTTACGTACCTTTAAAATGCGGTTCCAGTGGGTATGGATGGAATTTAAATTAACAAATCTCACGATGTTACGAGTATAACAACAAAAGTGTTCAAGCCATCCATCCAAAGTCGCTAAGTTGAAAAAGTATCCTTTTAAACTAAGTTCAGTGGCATAATAGCACCCATAGGACCCAAATCTATAGAGGCAATATCTGAGGGCCCTGGGGTGCGATGCGAAGCTCTACCACTACGCCACCTGGTGCTGGGAGAAGACTGAAACTAATCGGGTTTCTACAAGCTAGAATTTTTTACTGCAATGATCTGTATATTTGGTTGTTCAATACAGTAATATTCTAGATATTTTTTGTTGAATTTTTAGATGTGTATTTGATGTACTGAATCGATAGATGTTCAGTGCATTATTTAATAGAATAAGATAATCAAAACTGTTTCCGAAATGTTAATTAAGGGTAATATTTTATTTCTGAACTGGTATTTTTACAGTTTTTAACATAAAAATATTAAAATTTATTCTTTTATAAAAAGAATAAATCAGATAAATATATAATTTAATGTACCAAATTTAAGTACATTTTTCTTCCATTTCTAGAAAATTACAGCTTATACGTAGAGATCTTAACCAGTCCATTGAATATAAATTTAATATGTAATATGATATTTTACAATCACTTATATAGATAAATTGAAATAGGGAAGTCCAAATCACAATGCAACGAAAGAAATTCGTGTCGAAATTTTTAGCATTTATTTTTGTAAACAAAATAACTCAGTTTTTGTACAAAAAAAAAATACTCTTATGAAGTATATTTGTCAATATGAGATACTTTCAAATTGCTTAAATGTATTTATAACAGTTTTTTTTTTTCAATTTTTAATTCTGGTAAATTTTTTGTCAGAAACCTTTTTAGGTTACAATTTATTGATAAAATGAGGTTACAGTAGAATTGAGAAATATGGGAGTAGCTCACAAATAATACTAGATTTGATTTGTTAAATTTTGTGATCAATTGGTATTAAGTTTTTCATTGGTCAACCTTCCTGCTAGCGTATCACAAAATTCTATATCAGTAGATAGTTTTGAATAATTATAGCAATCTTTAGAGTTTTCTAAAAAAGATCTCTGTTGATTCAAAGTGCAATTTATGTTAAAATACTAGAAGGCTAATGACAAATAAGATGTCAATGCTTTGGATCCGACATCTTTCTCAATAGCAAGAATGTCTAGAATGTAACATCAATTAGAAGTAATCTTTATTGTGAAACTTACTTTAATATTTCTTCAAAGATGTATTCATATTTTATACCTTGTTTTACAGTGTCAACTTTAGCATTTTAACACATATACAGTATAACATTCACTCAGGATATAAGTGATGGGAAAAGTGAATTACCAACACACTTCATAAAACAGTATTATGTACACTACTGGACAATTGCTAAGGACGGATAACATTATCATCCATATAACCACAAATTGTGGAAAATTAGAATAAGTGCGGGATATAGTAAGAAGAAGTATGCGTGTGCGAATTCCCCCCCCCTCACGTCTGTTCATCAGATGATAGCGTTCATAAGAACTTTGAAATATTTGGCATGCCTTCCCGACACCACTTAGGTGATTTTATGCGTGGCCGAATTATTGGAAAGATCGAAAAAGGGCGAAAAATAACAGATGTTGCCAGGGAGTTCGACATCATTCACAGTGTTGTTTTACGGCTGTGGAAGTCATTTAAAACTACTGGAATGTGTAGTAGGCGGCACGGGGGAGGTCGTGTTAGAAGTACGACGCCTGAAGAAGGCAGATATATCGTCCTATCAGCAAAAAGGAACAGGCGCACCACAGCTCAGCAGGTGGCAAATCAGTTTCTTACTACCTCAGGAAAGCAGATCTCCCGCAAAACTGTTGCGAGACGTTTGAGGGGAGGAGGGCTATACGCCCGCAGACCTGTTGTGTGTGTACCGTTGACCAGACAGCATCGTACTGCCCGTTTGCAATGGTGTCGTGAGCATCACAATTGGACTGAACAGGACTGGGCATGCGTACTATTCTCAGATGAGAGTAGGTTCAGTCTGTCATCGGACTGTTAACGCCAACTTATCTGGCGCGAGAGTAGTACTGCTTATCATCCAGAAAATATCCAGAAAAGGGACCGACATAAGACAAGCAGTGTCATGGTGTGGGCTGGCATCATGATCAATGGTCGCACGCCCATTCATGTGGTTGCGAATGGAACTATGACGGGCCAACGATACATTAATGAAGTTCTACTTCCTCATGTTCGTCTTTTCCGTGGTGCTGTCGGTGATAAATTTGTTTTTATGGACGATAACGCAACATGTCATAGTACACTCTCTGTTCAGGATTGTCTAGACAGCGAGGATATTCAACGCCTCGTAAGGCCATCACGTTCTTTAGATCTAAACTCCATTGAAAATGTGTGGGATGCTTTGGGGAGGCAAGTTGTTGGTCGAAACTATCCTCCGACAAACAAGAACACCATCATCCATGCACTCATAGAGGAATGAGATAAATCGCCTCAACAGCTGCTGGATAATATTGTGCAAAGTATGATACGACGTGTGGAATGTTTATCACACTCCACGGTGAACATATTCCGTACTGATACCTTTCTTCAAGGTGCCTGCTGACTTTTAGATGCATTGTTCCATTTTTCCGTATGCAGCCTCAAATGAATTTTTTTTCTTTCAGATGTTTTACAGCTTTTGTACTTTCGAGAACAATAAATATTCTTTATTGTAATGTCTGAACAGTGTGGCAACTATATTTTATCATACTAGGCCTCATGTCTCGCTTAATGTTATGCTACATTGCAATTTGTGATCCGTCCTTAGCAATTGTCCAGCAGTGTAGAAACAACAATGCCAGTTGCGTCACTTTTACTCCAAAACGGATTGACAGTCATTGTTCAAAATTTAGGATCAATTAATCTATTGTCTCCATAAATTATTAGAGATTTCGGAAAAAAGAAACTTTAAATTAATGTGTGTGTCTATATATTTTAAAATTCAAAAGAAACTCCTAGAGATTCCTGTCGTTACGTTAACAAATTTTTTTTTCATAAATTTTAGTTAAAAGAAAAATTTTTCCACAAAGAGCAATTTATTTTAAGCCCAGGCGCAAATACCCATATGACTTAATTATCTATTACCAACTGTTTCTATAAGAAAAGTGACGATTTGAATATCTGTTTAGAAATTTCTGTTTGTGTTTCAGAATAAAAGTTGGAATTTCAAGATCAGAACTGTCTATATCTATATTCTTGAATTTCTATTCCAATATTTCTTTTGCACATTGAAAATACAATTTTGTCACTAGTCATTATTTGAAGTTGAGAATACTAGCACTAGAATTGAGAGTAATGCCATTGTTCAGGATCTACATAAATACAATACTAAAAAATGTATACTTATATTTTTTGATAATTTTTTTATTACTCAGAATAAAGCATAATCTACTGAGATCAAGGTGGGAATCGTACTGAATATGATATTTCTTGTTTTAAAAATAAATGGATTATTTCATCGACAGCCAAATAATTGAGAAAACTGGATTGCGTAAATGAATTTTAGAATTTCGTATTCAGAGAACGGAAACTTTCATTAAGAACAGCAATACAATTTGCTTTTAACAAATTTTTGAAATATTAGAGTGAATTATTAAGAAATATCATGTTTATATCTTTGAAAATACCGTGGATTGCATCTTGATTCACAAATTTATACTATATTTAATTCTGCTTTATTTCGAAACATCTAAGTATGATCCTTTATAATAAATTAAAAATAAATTGGAAAGTAAAATTTCATATCATACATTAACTCTTTGAACAAAAGTACATGAAATCATTGAATGTTCTTAAAATTTGCTTTAAAATATCTTCTAGAATACTATATTTGCAATAAGAATTTTAAAATATATTTTAACTGATGTATGAATTATAAATATGATGTAAAATTTCTGTATGATTATAGTATAAAATCCGTAGTACTTTTATTTTTGGCTATATTAAAGGATTTGCATTATAATGTATTACCTTAATTTAAAATGAATACTTCATCTTAAGATTTTCCTATGTCATTCACTTAGTTTGTATTTACTACTAAAAAAACAATTTCTGGTGATAAAAAAATTAAATGTTTTAAAATTAAGATTTTAATAGGAAATTACTTTTTACACATTAGAGAGTTTGTTAAAACGACACAACACATTCTTTCATTTGTATTCATGAAAAGTGAAATCTAAACTAATCAGATTTTAACATAATTCCACCTTGGTATAGTTATGCAGTACCTATCCTCCACATCCATTTGACCTTCATGATAAAACCGATATTCCTGTAAATATTTTGCAAAAAGATCTTTATATAAATACATTGAAGAGAAATGATACTGTGTTTACCAATTTTTGATTATAGATCAAGAGGGAGGCACCTGTTGTTTCAAGGTTCATTTTCGCTTAAACTAAATTTTTTATCAAAAAAGATTTTTTAATTCATTCCCCCACGATTTTACCATTTACATAACTTCCATTTTACTGATATTAAATGAAAACAAGTTTCAAAATAACAAAAAGATGAAAAGTTATGCTTTTAGCGTTATATAACATATTTAATATTCATTCTATTAAAATCTTAACTCTCTTACACCCCTACTTTTTCTTACCTTAAAATCAAATATTTACATTGTGTATTTCTTTTGGATAGCCTGTTGTGTAAGCATTCACGACAAAAATAGAGTTTATCTGACTGCCGAAAACTCGACGAGCTTAATAAATGATATCTCATTGCTAATTCAAAACATGAATGTGTTTATAACTAACGCCCTACTCATTCACTGACAAACGAGATAGGATTCGTTAGTCAAAATAAATTCATGACAGCTGTTATAAATTATTCATGACATCAATTATCTAGGAAAAAAAAGAGATGTCCTGCATTACCTTTTATAACCACAATTCCTGCTTTTTGCACATTGTCTCTTAGGTTTCCACTTAAAAAGTTCGAATGATTGCTGCAGTTTGTTCCTGTAAAACGATTTGAAATGAAGAAATTTTTTATTTGATATACCAAACTTAAATGATTCACTATGACTTTTGTTTCAATGCTCAAATTTATTGTACTTTTCTCACTTATAATCGCAATAATATACATTTGAGTAAATGATAGTATAAAGTTAATTTGTTTAAGTTTGTAATTACCAAGTGCTTAAAATAGCTTGGACAAGAATGTTTCTACGAATTAAAAAAAATCACAGCATAATAATTATATTAATTACATTTTTATTTGTCATATTATTTGAACAATGTTTTAGAAATTAACAAAAATTTTAGAAACATTTTGAAAGAAATTTGTTGAAACTATCTATAAGGAAAAGTTTGCATATAAGTATTAAAAATTCTGTAACATTTACGCTCCAGTTAAGCATTCCTATAGTTTGGACAACCTTTTCATCGAATGACCTTTCTTGTTTGTCGGAAATTGTTGGATTAATGTGATAGTCAATTAAAATGTTATTCTGTTCTTAGTTCACAATTTTTATTATTTGTAGTTATATACAATCATTTGTAACTTTTTACATACCAAGGATTAATTGGAATGGGATGACTTATGTAAAGAGGGTTCCGAACAAATGCAAATATCTACGTCCAAACAAAAATTCGAAGTCAAGAGCATTTTAATTAAAAATCATTGTGTTAATTAACCAACTACCTTATCGACAATGTCGATTAAAATGAATTAATCTGAATTTCGAGTTGTAAAGTAGTCGAAGATTTACATCCATTCCGATAGCTGAATAGTTCTAATTTCCCTTTTAGCAACTCGCGGCTTTGACTCCTATTAGTATGCGGTTTCTTGCAATTCTTTGTAATCCATTTTAAAAGTTAGTTTCCATGTGAATTAGTCCTTAGGAAATAAACGGTATTACCATTTTATATTATGGGCAATGTCTTTAGGAATCTTCTGTGGCCACAATCATTTGAAGATTTTAAATGGATGCAATAAATTCTGTTTCAAAATTTTAATAAAATGCTTGTCACAAAGTGATATAATCTTCAGTCTTTAATGGATAAATCAATATGTTAATTGCGCCTGATTCATTTAAACCATTGTATTATTTTCACAATGCTATCAGTAGAAGAATTTGTTTATCAAAAGTTGTATTTCGTCCCTTTCACACAAGCTGATGCTCTTAGTTGTCAAAGATACAAAATTTAAACTAATCAGAAATAAAATTTAATTTTTCAAAACTGTGGAAAGTCATTATTATATTCACTTGGAAAGCCACACAAAACATTTATTTATTAACAATTTAACGCATTTTTAAGCCTTCTTCTGTTACACGGTCAGGCTTATCAAAGATTTTAAAAATTTTTATATACGGATTTCACGCAAAAATTTTTCTAAATATATCCTACTTTTTAATTTAAAATTCAGAAATTGTTGACTTTCGGCTAATAGATTTGAAAATGTATGTTTTCCCATGAATATTCAGTTTAGATAGTTATTCATCATATTACTTTGAGATATCGGAGCTAAAATTATTGACCACAATTTGAATAAACGAATAACTTTTTAATAATTTTGCTTGTATTTCCCGAAAACTTTTTGTTTTATTTATTTATATTATGATAATTTTATTTTTTAAATTTATATTTGAAATCTATTTCAACTCAATATATCTCCAATATTTTTATTCATATATTGCAAGTTTACATTGTATAACTATTTAAATGCTTCCAGACGCGCTGACATTTGAATGATTAGCACTTTAGTTCTCTGTTGTTTAAGAGTTTGTAAGTTCGATTCATATTGCCAAAACTTGTGTGATTGTAGTAGTTTGGAATCGATTTCAAACTGTAGATACCAAACTAATTAATTACTGCTTTTAAAATATAAATGTGTTTCTGAGGGACAACGCAAGCAAAATAAAATTTTTTTTATTGTTTTGAGATTTAATTTAAAATTAATGAAACATCAATTTTTGCAAAATACTATTCAATATTACCCGGAATTTTTTTTCCAATGGCAGATTGTAGACAGTTACAACTGCAACATAGTCTATTAATCTTTATTCCCTGATACCCAAGGAACCGGCCACAAACAGCGATCTCTTAGCCGTCGAGACGTTGCCCCGGGTGCACCACAGGGGTGGGCCACCATCGCACCCTCACACATGCCGGACCCGTTTATAGGGTAGGCATCATTCATACTTCATTCACACACACAAGGAAAGGACAGACAGGATAGAGAGAGAAAGTACATCCATACCTGAGCCTGGATTCGGACCCAGGATCTTCCAATCCGTAGTCAGGCACGCTGAACACTAGACAAGTTGGCCTGCATTATCCCAAAAATTAATTTGTAATATCCAAGTTATCGCTGCATATAACATATTTAAAGAATTTGAATTTGTAGAATAAATCAAGAAAATAAGGATAAAAGTCACAAATAAAAATCATGGAATCATCTTGGAGACAAAAACGATATTTTGTTCTTAAATGCCAATTCATAAGCACAAATCTTATATTAGGAAATGTGATTTGTATTATCAGGGTTAAAATATGAGGTGTACCGAACTCAGAACTAAAAACATTTGCTTAATGTATTCAACGTAGCCAACAAATTAAGAATAATAAAAAATTTTAAATGAAAATATAATTTGTTATTCTTAAAGAATTAAGAATTAAAAGTATTTAAAATGGTTTTATCCCTTTCGTCAATTCAAGGAGCTTTAAGAGATATTCAGCGTCTGGTGACGTGTTTGGCTTTTCTAACGGATAAAAAAGTAAAAATTATCTTGAATGAGTTTCACTGTTTTTTTATGACTATAAGCATCCCTATAAATAAAGAAAATGGAATAAAAAGTTTAAGCTAAAAGTATTGAATAATAAAAAACGCAATATACTGAAAAATTGTATACATGATTTATTTGCATAAAACGTCAGGAAAAAAATTAAAGTTCATCTTTCAAGTGTAATGAAATAAAATAAAATATATTTAGCTTTTGGGGCCCGTAGAAATATGAAGCACACAATGGTTGAGATGTTCTACCTAGTTATATACATGTTGTTGCCCACATATTTACCAGTAATTTTTCTCTAGAATACGGCATAATTTTTTTTAAAAAAAAGTTAATAAAATTTGAAATGTAAATTAAAGTAATAATAAATTACAAATTATACTTAAATATCAAGGGAAAATATGCCTAAATTGTGTGCTCTGATTTTTATTTTGTTTATTGCTATATAGTTGCATGTCACAAATTCAAGAGCTATCAATTTTTACACTAATTTTTTTTTTCAATTGTAAGATTTTTTCCTAAAAATGCAGTTAAGATTATTCATAAAAGTCTAGATGATTTAATAAGCTATAAAATAAAAAAGAGAAAAGAAATAAAAAAAAATAGGTAAGCAAATATTGAACAATCTTTTATTTTTATTATTAATTATTATTATTATTAAGAACTTTTTCTAAAAATGCAGTTAAGATTATGCATAAAAGTCTAGATGATTTAATAGTCCATGAAATAAAAAAAGAGAAAAGAAATAAAAAAAATAGGTAAGCAAATTGAACAATCTTTTATTTTTATTATTTATTATTATTATTAAATCTTTTATTATTAAGAACTTTTTCTAAAAATGCAGTTAAGATTATTCGTAAAAGTCTAGATGATTTAATAATTAATTACATATAGGAATATCATTATTTTAAGAAATAGATCAGTCGATCAATATCAAAAGCTCTGACTTTTGATATTGATCTACTGATCTATTTCTTAAAATAATGATATTCCCATATGTTGCTAAAGTCAACGAAATTGCATCAGATTTATTGATTCAACATCTGAAATGATTGTTGGCAAAATAGAACTTATCTGAACTATTTAAAAAAAGAAAAATTATTCAAGGGAGGGAGACACACAATTTTTAATGGATTCCGGAGTATATGAAAAGCATATTAGTTTAAATTAAGGATAAAATAATAAAAAAAACTCATAGAAACCATTTATGGTAATATTTATTTGATTTAGGCCAGTAGAGGTGAATTTAATGACTCATATGTAAGACTGGAGTAAACTATTTACAAAAACAGAACCTTGGTTCCACCTCACTTGCTGCTGAACAACGAAAAGTAATTGCATTTCAATTTTATGAATGCATGTTTGTTGAAGTGAGTTCTTGGGAATTTTCCTTATTGTATATCCACTTGATACGTGATACAAAATACTGATTCTGGAAAATTTACATAGAAATTAGTCCTTGGCAAATATTCAAACGCTTACAAGAACCTTCAGCTGTTTGGTTAATCATTTCACTGCTTAAAATTAGTTGTGAATAGTTTTACCACTTATTTGTTGGACATTAACATATTTAATATATTCTATCTAACTGCTATTAACTACCTAAGTGGTAGAACCCAACTCAGGGCTAGGTACAGGGAAGCATGCTGGTGCAACAACAACAACATATTTAATGTTACTGGTGAGTCATATAGACATTCAATATTTATTTAATGTCTCAAACAAATGTTGTTGCAGTAGATCTGAGAAATTAATGCGAATTATTTCGAATAAGTTTTAAATGGCTTCTTCGTGAAAAGGAAAATATTCACAATAGATAAAAAAATAGATTTTGAAAAATAATTTATTTTAGATGTGCAATAACATTTTTTGAGAAATTTATTAAGTTTTGTTAGTTACCAATTTCTGTTAACTGAAACTGTGAAACGCAGCCAGCTATTTTTTAATTTTAAATCACGGTCAACTGACGAAATCGACACCAGATCTAGTACTCTCCTCACTATGCCCCGTCACAATAGAGGAAAGATATAGAACCTTACGTAACATGAGCTTACACATAGGCGCTCTCAACATGACAATCTTTGACAAGATCAAGAATGGTAACTGGTACTGCCAGTTAATTAGAAAGATTAATTTTCCCTCCAGAAATCTATTGCTTTTTAGGAAGCTTAAGCTATATTAAAGTAAGTAGACAGTGGCCTGATTATTTAAGGCATCATTCTCACTATCGGAAAGTTATGGATTCGTATTCCAACCTTATCGAAAATTCTTTGTGTTCACTAAAGGTGACTGGGCAAGCTAAATAGTTTATTGTTACAGTATCTTCCAAGTGAACTGATACCTTTGATGGTGGCAGGTCAAGTATTGGGGATATCTTGTGCTTGTTCCATGCTTCTAAATTACGAAGACTTTCATCTGATTGCTTCCACCAACTGGTAGAACTCAATTCCATTTGAGGTACAGGGAAGTATGAAAGAGCATACACTGCTTTGTAGATGCTTTTAAGTATTTCATTTTACAAATATATATATATATATACATATATATATATATATATATATATTTGCTTTTTTTATTAGAATTTGTTGAGTTTAAATTAGAAGTGTCTGTTTTAAACACTGTTTGATTTTCCATAGCACATAAGTTAGTTTTTAGATTTGTATGATCAATAAAATACAAATACCACTAAAAAATTTTTAAACATTGTCATGCACAAACACTGGGATTCAAAGGGAGTATCACATA